>OX578135.1:72626614-73226614 GCA_951213105.1 Amaurobius ferox | reverse complement strand
GCAATATGCCATGCCACATGAAAAGAAGCAAGTGTAGCTTGTTTGGCAGAATTTATAAAACCACTACTACTTGGTGCATCCAAACGCTGTCTTTTTTAATGGGCTTCTTTTCTTTCGAAAAAAAAACGATCTTTTCCCTCAAAGGAAAAATTTTTATGTTTTGCATCAAAATGTCTTTTAAGTTTGTTCGGTTTCATCGATTCATTACTTAATATTTCACTGCACAACACGCATTGCGGCTTGTTCACTCCTCGATCATAAATGCAAGTAAAACCTAATTCTAAAAATGCTTCCTTGTATTCACGTTTTGCCATTATTAGGGTGATTACAATTTTACAATACGCACTGCAGCTTGATCACTCCACTATTAATAATAAGACAAATTTTGTTTCTAAAATGCTTGTATTCACGTTTCACTGTTATTACACGTTTCACGTTTCACTGTTATTCACAACACAATACGCAGAAACGAGTTTTTGACAGAGAGCTTACTGAGTCTGCGCGCACGCAAAGCAATGGCGTGCGTATTACCAACACCTCCTAGAAGAGAAAGCCTCAGGACAGGAATTGGACGTCACTTCCGGAAGGCCATTCGCGAAGAGCGGTAAAACCGAAACATTGTATTAGGGAATAACTTGTATTAGGGAATAACTCTTCTAGGAGGTGTTGGTATTACTTATTATTTGGTGTATTACTAACTTTTTTGGTTCGACTCAGCCAAGAAATATGCTTCGCGACCCAATTTTGGGTCGTGACCCATAGGTTAAGAACCTCTGCAATAGATGCTTGTATTGCAGACATTTATTTTCCATTTCTAATTTCATTCATTTAATGTGTTCTTTCAAAATATAATTTCCTTTTTTTCCCTTTTTGGTTATTAATATTTTTTAACACGTATTGCCTGTTCTGTATCCAAATGTGCATTTCCCCTGCAATTCATGTTTCACCTTTGTGTACATCCTGATATTTTAATCAATTGCCACAAGACATTTGTTATAAATCATACTCAACTTGATTGTATGTAGTATATGTTACATGTTTAATGTCATCTCACATTCTATAAATAATCAATTATACAGTCCACATAAATTGCTCACTTTGATACACCTTGCTTTCTCAAAGCTATGTAGGTAGGTGTCTGATTTATTTCAAGTTCCCATGATATTCAAAACAAGCCCAATACTGTAATGAATTTATGTAATTAAAACTTGTCCAGACTCAATTATTACTACCCATATTAAAATTTATACTTAGCTTAAAATTTGCATATAAATACAATTAGATCGAAGCGTTATTTAATTAAATGCTTCTAATAGTAAATAAATGACGTCATGATAAATTACAATTTAGAAAAGCAATTGTGAAGATGCTTTATAGTCAGTATTTAAGTATCGGTCAATCATTGTTTGCGAAAAGTAGCTGCAGATAAATGTCTCATCATTGAAAGAGGGAAGTTGCAAGTTCTTTTGAGAAGATGATGTTACAGTAAAGTCGTAGTGTTAATTTATATGAAAATACGTATGATATTTTTAACAATGGATTGATCTCTTTTTAGCGATCAATCAGAAAAGGCAATAAACCTAGTTTTTTTAAAGTATCAAATTTTTATATTTTTGTGTAACTGAAATGTATGAAATTTGTATGTATTAAAATACAGACATTAATAATGTATAAAATACGATATAACTCTATGTAATTGTGGTACACAATAAGAAAACATTTTATTTTATGTTAGATTTTAGACTTATTAAATTATTCATAATTAACGTGGTCGTTGCTCGTATATCGCAAAACACTTGCGTTGTGCCGTTAATAACCCACCATTATATATCTCTAGTACAAGTTCCTGGAATAGAATATTTTAACACAATACTACTCATAACTAACTGTACCTATTTCAATTTTAAAAAAATAATATTATTTATTAAGAACATACTATTCATTATTAAATTAATTGCAACAATTACCATATAAAATTAAAGAGATTGGACATGTGAGACCAGATAAGTTATTCTTATCAAAATGGTTATGACCTGCGATAAGCTGACTAGCACATACCTTCGGGTTATCTTTAGACGTTGACACACAGCCGACTGTCTTTCGCACCGGCATTCGCATAACTTACTATTGCACATATCCTCTTTGGCACTCCGTCTTTCACCGAATCTGTTCTCGATCTCATCTGATCTGTTACCTTTCTTTTCACATCTCTGAATCTGGTTTATTACTTTAACTGTAATTTTCACATATCTGATTCTCTAGCCATTATATAAGTACTACTACTCTGCATCTCTCGTTGAAGTGTATATGGAATCTGTAGAACCATTCGGTTGACACCTCTTTTTGCCTGAGATCTCACACGCCTCTTCGGCTATCATTGGTTAGCCTCAGAGCAATGCGACAAGACACCTTTCATATTGATTTAACTTTGAACCAATCCAATGTTTTTCCTTTAAACCTCGAGTTTCTGCTCCGGTTCGACCCGACCCCCAACCTGTCTTAAAGCCCCCTAATTTATGGCTTTTGCTGACCTCTCGGGTCATGGGCTGCAACACATCGGCATCTTGCAGTCTAATGCGATTGTGTGGCTTGCTAGACATTACAAATTGCCATATAAATCTATCCGCTTGAAATCTTGTCTCACAGTAATAAAAGTAAAATAAGTTAATACAATGTTATTTAATTATAAATTTGTTCCCAACTGGTAAAACAGTAATATCTGTACAATGGTTTCACAGACGATTTTACCTTGCAGTTTAGACGCAGTGACGGTTTAGAGTCGGAATTTCAGTGGATCCTGTGTGTTATGGTGCAAGTTTCCACGTCAAGGATACACATAATGCTAACCTAGATAGAAAACAAACAAAGAATGCAAAAGTTATCATTAAAATCGGCAGTTGCATTTCATGCTGACCATCGGTAGGAGATTGTAAGGTTCAATTTTATGAAACGGAATTGAAATAATTTCCCAGTAGCTTAATGGTAAAAGTTGGGTGGTCAGTAGGTTGGAACGAAAAAATATTTTTCGTTTGCAAACTTTTTGTAATAGGTGGCAAAAGTTGCCTCTTAGTATGATATGATATTACATAAGATTTAAATGAATTAGATTAATATGTTCATATGTCATAAGCGCGTTAAAAGTGAGAAAAAAAGAGAAAATGCTTTTTTAAGAAATTTGTTTATATTATAGCTTTCTTTATGGACCCTAACGCGGTAGAGAGGAAACTGTTGCCTTTAGATATAAGATGTCATTTAGAATTTAAAGAATCTCAATTGATTATTTTTGCTATCACAATTATATTTTATAGTTTCAGTCATTGGTGTAAAAATTGTCACTATACATTTTTTTGCTCGTAACGTCATTAGCCCTCTCGGGGAAAGTTAACCGCCCAGCGTGGGGTACATTGCCATGAATGGTATAAATCGAAATATTTTTTCAAGCCTTTTAAAATGAAGTGTAATACTCTGTAATTGGGCCCATAATAGCGAAAAATAGTAACAATACCATTTATTGTTCGTGACGTCATTTGCACCCTTAAAGGAATATTCCCCAGGCCGGGTGCAACATTGTGCAATATGGCATTAATCGCAAGATTTTGTCTAGCCCTTTAAAGTGCAGGGTAACACGCTATAATTGTAATTATTTGGACCCACAATACCGATTTTTCACAAATTTTCTTATAACTTTTGATAAAAAGTTACTAAAAATGGATTCAGGTATGAGAAAGTTGAATCCCACTACAGTTAATTTATTTACATATCGCACTTAACAGTTATAAAATATTTTTATTTATTTCTTAATTAACCTAGTCATTTCGTGAAAAAAAATTGGCGTTTAGTTTAGCATGAGAATTCCATTAGGATTCTACTCTATAATGACTACTCAACTTTACAAAGAAGCTTAAGAATTTCCACTATTGATTTCAATGTATTTAGGTTAATGACTATAAAATCTAGAGTTTTAATCTTACTTTTTGACTTTACATTACTTTATGACACTGTTAATATGATTAGAAAATCCAATTCATGTGATAATGGTAATCAGTTTTACGTAAAATAGAAGATGCAATAAGTAAAGTTTTTTACAGTTTTATAGCTATACAAATTATTGTATATGCGAACATGTGTTATATCTACAATTTTAATAGATGGATATTTAAAATTATTTAAAACATAATATTATTATGAATTTTATATAATCTACGATATTGTTCATATTACATTTATGTTTGCAGTTCTTTATTTATAATTTAAATGGAACTATTAACAATTTTAATTAGCATTGCATTGACGCCATAAGTTTATTGTAGTCTTATTAACACACATACAGGATGTTTCAAAACAGTTTCAAGACACAATGAATCTTAGACACATTCAAGAATTAAATGCTTATACACATGCATTGAATTTGGATTTTTTTAAATTCAATGGAAATTACTGCATATAACCTTTTTCTAGTTGGTGGATTTTTTTGTAAATATGTGGTCTAAAATTTTATGCAATCCCTCAAGACAAAGAACGTTTCATTACCAAATATTGAGCTGTACACTACCAGTCAAAAGGAAAAAACCCTCTGCAACGTTCTGCAATATTTCTGAATATATGTAAAAAGGGAAATAACACAAAATAATTACAAAAATGTGTTGAATAGGGGAAAATTGATTTGGATATTTTCTCAAATATGACAGGGGCTGACTGCTTATTGAAACCAAACTTTGTATCAAAGGTATCTGCACAAGTTCTTTTGAGGCTGACTCAAGATTTATATTAGGAATATTCCCAATTCTTACATACATAAATCAATGAATATTCCAGATAATTGCACTGTGTCTTTTCTTTAGCTTAGTCCCTGTACAACCCAAATTTCTCTTTCTTAATTGAACATCCTATGTTTAAGGAACCGCATAAAAATCCCTATTTGTATAAAAATATCACATCAGAAAAAAACATCTGAAAGAATTCACCATTTAAATTAACAAAAGTTCATATTGGAAATATGTGCAAAAATCAATTGTTGCACGTCTCGAATCGCGAGTCAACTATGCTGAAACACCATACAGGGCATCTAACGATTATTTAAACCTGGGGTGGCCAACCCGCGGCCTGTGGGCCGCATGCGGCCCGCCTTGAATAATTTTGCGGCCCGCGAGATTCATTACAACTTTACAAAATACGATTATTTAGTGCAATATTTTTGTTTTTAGTGTAGTGTTTTGTAACAAATAAATCCCATAACTGTTTCTATTTTACACGTTGCTTCTGTTTTTATACATACTTAGAAGTGGGCAGTATTGCATGGGCAGTATTGCATTTTAGAAAAATACAAAAAATTATTTGAAATATATTCATCTCCCTTTCATGTCGATGTCGAGTCGGCCCCAGAATATCTCCAAATGGAACTGATTGATTTACAATGCAATAATGAATTAAAACACATTTTTGAAACATCTGAATCAAAAATAGATTTTTATAACACTTATGTCACAAAAGAAAAATTTTCCAATTTGAGAGATCTGGCACAAAAAGTTGTGAGCGCTTTTGGATCAACTTACACTTGTGAATCGTTTTTTTTCGAAAATGAAATTTATCGAGATCGACTTGCAAAAACTAAGTGAAAGAGTTGAGAAACAAATATCTAACTAATTAAATAAATTAAACATTATTCGATCATTGCATTATTATTATTATATTATCTATGTTTGTATACATGAAAAATAATGAAAACAATAATAATAATTCATTCTGTTTTAAATTTTCACTCCAATAAATGTTTGTAATGTGTCCAAATCTAATATAAAGATATATATTTTTATATGCGGCCCTCGGGCCGACGTGGTGGTCGAGTGGCCAAGGCATGCGTTTCCAAAGTAATCGCTCGACCGCCATGTTGTGGGTTCGAGCCCCACGTAAGGCATGGATGTTGTTGTGTTGCGGGCGCAGTGTGTTCCGCCCCGCCCCCTTCTGGTGCACCTGGGGCAACGTCCCTAGGACGGCTAAATGGATCACATATAAGGCCGAATTATGGTCTAATGACGATAAGTCAAGTGCCTGGCCATTGGCAATAATATATATATATATATATATATGCGGCCCGCGGGATTATAATGTTTTTCTGAAGTGGCCCGCAAGGTCATTTGGGTTGGCCACCCCTGATTTAAACCATTCTTATCTGTACGGTCATTTTCCTTGGTGTATGTATTCTCTTTTACTTTCCATTTTCCGCATTCCTGTGTTGATTCAGTGATTACTTCGTAAAGGCAGAATGAAAAAGAACAATAATAAACAGGAACTCTGTTACCCAATTTCTACCAGAAAGGTAATATGTGGAACTAAACACTGAATACTTCAGAGTTAACTATAATTATTTTTGCTGATGTGTATCAGCGTAACAATAGATACGATTGACAATATTAGATATATGAAATCAAATATTTATTTCTGAAGATATAAGTAGAATTAAATGATAACTGTAACTTTTCATGTGTTTATATGTATGTATATTATTTTTATTTAGCACTGTTCATTCGATACCGAGAAATATCGGGAGGCAAAATTGCAAACAGTTACAGAAATTCCTCGAGGAAAGAGGGCATGTCAGTTAAGTGACTACAATTCTTTCAAAGGCGTTAGAAGCGCTCTTCTTCCATCCAAAAGAATATGTAAAACAGTATACGCCCTTAACAACCTCTAAGAACGAGACTACGATGAGGCAGGGAAAGAGCAAATCAAATAAAGGTAAAACAAACACAGTGAAAACTCGCGAGCAGGTGGTATCAGTTATTAAAAAACAACCATAAAGTATCAACACGGGCAGAAATTTCGAATAATTACGACTTATTTTATGTTTCAGCCTACGCTTGCAAAATATATTGATCTTCGAAGAGATTATACTAAACCAATCGAGTGGAAATTTATCTCAGAAACACAAAGTGGAGTGTACTACCCGATAGGGAACATGCAGTAATCAGGAATAATTATACTAAATCAAACTACTAATTGTAAGACAAAACTTACATAACTTCCTTGAGAAAAGCAAAAATATGTCAGTTAGGTGGCTAAAATTATTTCTATAGTGTTATTAACCCTCTTTTAACAGGTAGAATAGTATGTGCTTTAAACAACCACTAAAAACGAGCATATTTCTTAGCGCTATTGGCATTCTTTAAGTTGATTTTATACGAAAACACATTGAAGGTGTGCATCGAAAGTTTTATAATTCTTCTACAATTTATTGGATTTTTAGTAACATTTAATTCTAGACATAACACGAATTAATTTTTAAACGTTTTATGTTTTGACTCTAATTATGTATAAATTTAAAGAACATTTAAACAAAACAGGTATATACGCAATAATTTCGATTTAGTTTCCGGTAACGTAATCACAATAAGCGCTATCAATCTAGAGTAAAGCTTAAAAAACTGAACAGTTAAAAATTTATGTACTTGAGAAAATTAAATTTTCAGAGCAGTGGCTTCACAATTATGTATTTATAACAATAAACGACATGTAAACTGAACATTATTTCTAGAAATTATTGTTTTCGTGGCTATTTGCTATTTTCTCCTTAATGTCACTTCTTGTTTAATTTTTGTGTGTTTACTTTGCATAGTGTAGCTCTTAATAATTCTATTACTAACTTATCAACAGATCATAAAAATATTTGTGGTACAAATAAATATTCTAACCGTCCTTATCTGCACAGCATATTCCTTTATAGAGTATATATATCACTTTCCTTTTGCTTCATATCATTTCTTTATTGATCCAATGATAACCTCGTTTATGTAAGATAAAAAAGAATAACATACTGAGTTAATTCCATTGTTGATCATGAAAATAATTCACAGATTTCATTTCTGAGTTCCCCTGAGTAGATCAAAATCATTTTTCATCTAAATATTTTGTTTAAACACACCGTTAGATACGATTAAGAACATATATTAATTATGTTATTAATATATGTTTAACGATTGCGAACCTTTTATGAAGAAATATATGAGCATTGTTGCAGACAAAGAACATTTTCAACAGCTGTGCATGAAATTAGTGTACATGCAAGTTGGGTTTGTTTTAGCATTCACGAATAAGACAACAATTCGCAAATAACCATATTGTATCGAATAACTATAATCTGCAACAGTTTTATTGTTTATTACTGCTAAATTGAAAATAGTGTACAATTGGATTTTGATTGATTTATGATTGGTTGTTTTCAACTACCTCGCTTTGTAGTTGAGTTTGTTATCATAACTTTTAAAATTATCCGCTAGGGACCTGAAATCCCTTTCATTCTATAGAACGTGGTCAATTTATCATAGTTTGAATTAATGTGAAGACTCATTGATCTTTCCTTACAAGGCTATAGGGGTGTTTAATGATTTTCTAGGAACAATATATAAATGCAAATATGTGGTAACAAACATTTAGTGTAGTTTAAATGAACAAGTGTCTAAAATACAGTTTCATTAATTATGTAGTTACATACAGCATGAAGCAACTTATTCTTTAATGTCAGAGTCCGAAAAATTTCAGAAACTCACTAAGAAATAGGTTCTTCCACCACAGGGAGTAGGTAAGATCTGATTGTTATGTTTAAATCCATAACAGAAGAAAAATACGATATCCATATAAATCACAGCATCCTGAGTCGCAATTAAGTAAAAACTCAAACAGCGTAATTAATCATAAATAAGTAAAACAAAGCAGCATACACTTATTTTGAGGATGCGTTGAATGCCCCTTCTTCGGAGCAAGATAAACAAACAAACCCAATTTAAAACACATGAAGCAAGAGATGCATATATATGTCCAAGCCAGAGATTAATAGACCTTATGAGAGAACCAATCAGAGACAGAGAACTAACACGTAATATTGGACTGTTATAAACTACAACAAAGATGTCCCGTCAATTCGAGACAAGACAAAACAAGATTAAGAGAGTACCAACAAAAGGAAAATAAGACAAATCGACACACAGGAGACCCCTAAACAAGAAATAGGCAAAAAGGGAACAAAAATAACGGGAGAAAAAGATAACATTAAGCTGGCTCTATATTTGGAAAACAAAACGACGAGAAAATATCTGGAAGGTAGAGGCCAGTCCTCTGTAGACCCCAATGTCATTAATCTTGAAAGGTTTGAGAAAGTGTCAGAGCAAAAGTGCATTACTGAATTGGCGTGTTATCTCTTCCAGTCGTGAATTTTGATTGGAAGGAATTTGCATCTACGTGTGACTGTTTTATTTGTTTGAAAAATGTTGCTTGATGGTGAAATTGTCCTTGCCATTGCTGCTATACCCAAAGGCGATTCGCCTTGAAAAAGAACAAAGTGGATGAAGACTGTTTTTATAAATGGAAACATTTCTCATAACAACTTAATGAGGAATTGGAGAATTCTCCCCGTGATTTCTCGCTGATTTTAACGATATTTGAAATATTTTTTCAAGTATAACAATGCTTATAGTGTATTGCTAAATACGTATAATTTGCATTCAGTTCAAAATAAACGACCGACAAATAATAACCAGTCTATACTCTGCATCGGATAAATAGGCGTTAATCATATTACACAAATTGACTATTAACGTATTCCGATTTTTTTTTCACTTTCTTTATATACAATAATGTATAAGGAAAGTATTGTGACGGGGTCGAAAATTCGAATTCGAGTTTTCGACGGGAGAGCACGTTTCAAGCATCCTTGATCACGAATCAAACATTTTCGAAGTGATGTCTGTGTGTGTGTGTGTGTGTGTGTCAGTGAGTCTGTGGAGACGATAACTGACGAACGAATGGACCGCTTTCAACGAAATTTGGTGCAAAAATTACAATCCGTAAACACTGGAAGCCTATTAATTTTATACGCAATAGAATGTTTAGAAACCCCTAAATTTGCGAGTGAAATTTTGAAAAAATCGTCAAAAATTCAAAACCTCTAATAAAGTTACGCAAATAGACATTTCTTATGTAATATTTAATTCTGGCGTTCTCGCGATATTGCACATTTTTAAAAAAAATATATCAAAAAGTCATATGACTTTTTGATATATTTCCCATATAAAAAATAAAAGAGAAATATTTCCCATTGAGAAACATGGTCACTTTTCATATGTAATACCATGCGATAAAGTTGGTGACATCATTCTCGTAGATCTAGCTCATTCCATTCATGAAAAAAGATACTTTGAGTAATACTTTTGTATTTGAACGCAAATATTTATTTATCTGCTGTCAGAATAACTTATTTCTCCGTCCATAACGCTTGGCGAGATTTTGACGACGAATTTGGTGGAATCTCCCCCTACTTGGCGACTTTTTTAAATGCTGCTAAATTAAAAAAACTCGCCAAATGGATGAAAAATAACGCTAAATCAATGAAAATGACAACTCATTGACGAAAATTCAATATCTTAGAAAGAATATGAATATCAACTATAAAAATAATCTAATTTTTTTACTGTAAAAGTAGTAAATTCATTGCATTATATAAGGAAAATCATATGCTGCCCACTTCAAATTTTTGTAAACCGAATGAGAAAAATGAAAACTTTTCTAGCATGCGAAGGCCCTATATTATCATGTCGTCAAAGGTCCTACTGCGAAAATCTAAAAAAATAAATTTTTGTATTCTCAAAACAGAAGGAAAAATAGATAAACAAATAATGTATAAGATCTAGGACACAATATTATTCTTAATATAAAATCGTACTTTTAGCTCTTTTCTGGATGACAACATGTAAAACTATTTCGTACCTAATTAACTTATATTTCCCGATATATTTTCCGATAATTATCAATATCGATAACATCAGCAATAAATATAGTCCATATATTAAGATATTTTAATAATAAATTCTTCAATTTGAAGTCATTTCTGTTAACTTATCATCACTTTTGCAAATGTAACGAAACTGTCGTCAATCTATGGCGACATATTGCCAAGTTGGCTATATTTCGTTAAATGAGTGAACAAGTTCGCCAAATTTATAGCCGAACGCTTCGTAAAGACGTAGAGAAGAGCTCTTATTATAGATAAATAATTATTTACGAATTGTCGGGCATAAAAATACAAAAATAATACACAAGTCTCTTCTTTCGTGAATGGCACAAGCTATATTCATGAGAATGATGCCAATAAATTTAGCGCATAGTATTACATAGGAAAATTGAACACATGTCGCAATAGTTAATGTTTTTTTTTTAATTTTATGTGTTTTATTTGATAAATTTATCTGAAAACAGTATCGTATTTTGAGCTATGCTAGATGGGAAATGATTGTTTACGAAACGTTATTAAATGTTCTGATTGTTTGATGACGTTTTCAATATTTCATTTGAGAATTAGAGCTTCTTCCGAACATTTGATTGTGTTTTAAACCAATAGTATTCACTGATTGTTATTTTTGCTCCAAATATCGTTCGAATCGTTCCACCCTTTTGTGAGACATTATCTCCACAGTCTTACTGACATACGGACACACACACACACATACACACACACGTTGCATCTAAAATAGTCCAAAAATAATACCAAAAATGTGCAAAGTTCCATTTTACTAGATTTACTTAAGGATACTTCATCTGCATATTTTTGCAGCTAAATGCAGAAGAAACACTATTTTTAACCAAATGAGTGTTTTTAAAATGTAAATTTCATTTTTTTACCCTGACGGAAACGTCGCCACAGGAAAATCAATCTGTGTCAAACGGTCATGAAAAACAACTCCTTGAACTGATGAAACCACCCGCAGAGCACAAAATATCTGACCTGTGCTGGAAACACCCTCGGTGTGGGGTGTGGTCATTTCTGCACATTTTGGCATTTTTTTTCTGTTAATTTTATGCATCACACTTTTCTTAAATATTACTCCTGGTAAAGGTGCACTCTTCAAAGTACCCAGGCAGACTGTGGAAACAAATCAAGTACTGTGCAAGTCATTAATCAAATTTCTTGAATTTTTCTAAATATGAAAGGATTTAAAAAATAAGTTAAGATCATAACTGATACTGAATTACTTATCGAGATCCACACATGAAATCAACTTTCATTCAAGCTACTTGGTTTATAATAGAAATCACATGGAGTAAATTTATGGAACATTTTATTTCGCAATTTTCATTAATTTGTTATAATATTATTGTTTATGATCGTTTATATTCTTATATGACATGTCATAAGGTAAAGTTGTCCTTATCAAAAATTTACTATACCAGGACTTACCTTTGAAGCCTTCACTAAGGGTGGAGCATGTAAACTCCTGGTTCTCAAGCCGGAGAGACAAATACACAAGATATAAATAAACACACTTATCTAAATTGATCAATTTCTTTAATATTTAATTTCATAGATATCTATATATCATGATTATTAAGATTATTAATCAATCCATTTTTATAATACATTTAGCCCTACCAATATTTCATTAATAAACATATTTATAACACATAATATAAGTGACACATATATTTATACACTTTAGTTTAATCTACCGAAACTCAAAATAGTTCTTTTAGTTTAAAATACAAGAACTCGTTATTACGACGGTGATTCGTACGAACTAATTGTTCAATATTAGATAACCGTTAAGTGTGTGCCTTCCGTGATAACTAGTGACAAGTGAAACACATAAATACCTCTTCTCTTGCATTTTGACACTTATTCGCGCAATTACTATGCTGTAAGGTTCTATTGCACATCACACTTCTGAGCCACGCTTTCTTTATGTGCTCACTGTAGATATTTTTTGAACATACTCAATTGACATGTTTCTAGGTCGTTGTCGCAAAGGAATCTGTCGAACTTTCTGAAACAAACTTTGGGACACTTTTTTATTTCCCTCTTTATTTTCATACCACTTCTCCCATTTGTCATTGATGCAGAAGGGGATGAACGTTGTTTATTTATGTTTGCGTTCTAATTGGTTCTCCCTGCTGCATTTACATTGCTCATTAGCTTGTTTGGCATCCGTAATTGAAATTACAAAATGTCGTCACGCCTTACGACATGACACGGTAATGTTTTACCCTTGATACGTATTATCTCTATTGTTCGGTATTCATAACACCAGTATTTATCATAAATGATAAACTTGTTCCTTTTTCAGACTTTTTACTAGATAATTTTCTGAGTTATACTATTAAGTCATTTCATTTTAGGTGTACTTTGGTTTTGGTACTTCTATAGGCGTTGTATTGATATTAAAAGTGCTACTGCATAGTTCTATTACATAAGTATTTTAGCATCTAGTACAAAATAACGCTTAAATAATACATAGTCATAAAACAATCATGTTTTACTTTCAAGTTTTACAGCAATAGATATATGTTTCAAATAATACGGAGAGTTCTCATTTCCTACATATTTTAATAAATACTATGGCACAGCAATAAAGATCAGCTGTGAAAATGGTATGTCTTCAGCACCTAATCTATTAAATAGGAACTGGGAATTACATTTCTCTCCCTTTATATTCCCCTGTGTATACACATAGCTTCCCCTTCTATGTTCGAGATATAATTATTGCATCTGCAAATTATTATTATGGCGAAAGAAACAGCATTGTTCGGAATTATGGAATATTGAATTTACAAAGAGTTCCGAAAACTTTAGTACTTCCGTTTACTTCATTTATTTGAAACATAATATTTCTTAGCATAATTGAGAAAATGAGAATAACATGTATTATATATGCCTTTTAACAGTAATTTAATTATGAAAACCATCTTTCAAATTCCGAAGAATATTTTCCTAAATAAACTTTATTATAAAATATAATATTTGCATAAGGTATAAATTTGTTAAAGTATAATTTAACAATTTGTAGTAAAATATAATAATTGCATAACGTATAAATTTTATTAAGCATAATTTAACAATATATTATAAAACAAAATTCTTTATAAAGTTTTGTCGATTCCCTAATCACATTTTGTAGCAAAAAGTTGATATTAATGTCGCATATGTTACTTAAGATTAGGAGCTCACACACCAAAATGTGGTGTAAATAAGTAGTTATAATTAATTACATTTATTACGTGGACGTATAGTCATGATGTACCTTGCTTGTAGTCGCAATTATCCGCCAATGTGAGTCGTCAGGTATTAAACTGAAATTAAATTGATTAACCTACATTAAAAAATTTAACTTTGAAAAATGAAGATCTTTTAATCCAATTGTCAACCCCGTCCTGGCTGCCCATTGGATCGCAGGCATCTGTCAGGGGCCTGGTCCAGACTTCTACTGGAAAATATCCTATTGCCTCCGAGCCGACTTCTCATCGATCGGCAACCTTCACTGCCTTGAGTTCACAAGCATCATATGACGTGATACCAGAAATGCTTATCCACCCATAAAATCAAGACTGGCGCATTTTTACGGCTTTCCTCTCCCCTTTAGCAAAAACTACCGTCTTTAAAAACTATCACTTCTAAAATGCATATATTAAAGATTACCCCCATTAACACCATTATATAAATTTGATTCATTATCATAATATTCTAAACTCGGTGGCCATATTTTTCATTCTTTTTTTAAATAGAAGTTATAATAATAAATAATTTGTACGTAATTGCGAAATTAAACCAGAACAGAAATTATATAATGCACAATTAACAATTTAACTTGCTCTGACGAGTGTTACTTGTGTTGTTGTTGTTGAGACCCAGACCGTCCGACCTACCAGAAAGGTTACCTTGTGTTGTTGTTGTTGAGACCCAGACCGTCCGACCTACCAGAAAGGTGTAAGGTAACTGTATGGACGGCCGGGAAGTGCCACCCAATTTAGACCGGAACCCAGTGGGGGAGGCATCCACAGGGACCGTACCCTCCTTCCCCTACCACCAACCTCTCGGAAGGACTTACGGACCCACATGTTTAACGTGATCGTACTCCGCATGAACACGGCGGCATTTGTGGTAGCGTGCAAATCTAGCGCGCAAACCACGGGGATACCGCACCCGAGATGGCCAACAGCACGCGGTGTTCCGAGGTGGTCACCCACCAAGTACTATCCGCGCCCGATGCTGCTTGACTTCGGTGATCTAACGAGAACCGGTGTTTTCAGCACGGTACGGCCGTTGGCCTAGGTTACCTTGTGTTGAAGACCCAGACCGACCGGCTCGTCAGCAAGGACATGAGCAACCGATTAGTCGGCCGGGAAGGTTACCTTGTGTGTAATATTCCGAAGCTCGGGAATGCTTTGACGAGGGACATAAGCTTTGTTGTTTTTATGAAACATATCGGTTACAAGAAGTGTCTTCTGCTATTAGTAGATGGTAAGAACATACTTTTTGGACTCTATTAAAAACAAAATGTTTGGATACATTGTTAATTTTAGTTATGAGTGAAATATCAGTAAACTAGTGAGAAAAAATACGTTCTGACTGCATTATTAAATTATGAAACAGATAATAGACTTATCATTTCCATTTTTCTAAATAAAAGTTCTAATAATCAATCATTTGTACGCAATTGCATAATTCAACCAGAGCAGAAAAGTTAAATAATACAAAGTTAACCATTTGACTTGTTCTGGTGCTGCTCTGCATAATTTTCCGAGACACGGGAATACTTTGACGAAGGTCATTAGTTTATTATTTTTATAAAAAATCTCGGCTACAAGAAGTTCTTTCTGAAACTAGTAGATAGCAAGAATACACTTTGAAAACTCTATTGGAAACAGGAAGTTTGGTTACATGGTTAATTTTTGGTATAAACGAAGAACCAATAAGTTAATGGGTTTTAAAATGCCGTTTTTTTACATTATTAAATTATGAAAAGAAGAATAGCCTAATCATTTCATTTTTTCTTAATAGAAGTTTTAATAGTAAATCACTCGTACGTAATTACGTAATTGAACCAGAACAAAAAAGTTAATAATACAAAGCTAATCAATTGACTTGCTTTGACGAGTGCTACTCGTATGTAATATTCCTAGGCCCAGGGATACTTTGACGAGGGGCATTAATTTTGTTACTAGCCGAATGCCCGCTGAAAGTTAACGGTTCCACAATAAGCAACCCTGAATAAAGCAAATTTTATAATATTTCGCGTTTCACATTTATTCTGAAAATCAGAAATTTTGGTGTGCGAAATCACCTAAAGAAGAAAATATTGGAAAACTGAAATTGTTCTCTTCCTTCCTTTCGAACTATTTACCCGTACACTAAATTTGAAGTATTTACCTCACACTGAAGCATTTTACCTTTTTATCATTTCACCTTTCGAACGTTTTTATGTGGAGCATCCTCTTAAGAAAACGTTTATAAAAAATTCGTCTTAGGTTTTTTTATCAAAATATTAGCCCATGTACAACACTTCAAGCACCTATCAAATTTTAAAGTGGGCTTTTTTCTTTTATTAGGCAAATCGAACCTTTTGGTGTGTGACACCCCCTAATTTAGCAAGTGTTGGAAATCTGAAATTGCACCCTTTCTTCCTTTCGAACTATGTACTCATATACCTTCATTTCACTTTTCGAACGTTTTGGTTTGGAGCACCCACTCTGCAGAACATTTTTGAAAAATTCGATTTTTTCAAATGGTATAATTGAACGATCGACCCGTATACTAAATTGTAAGACTATATATATGCAGGGAGTGCCTATAAAAGCGTGACAGACGGACAGACAAGCAGACAGACAGACAGACGGACACTTGGCAATTATCATATACAATAGATTCTTATAAAATATCTCGGTTGCAACCAATTCCTTCTGCCACTTGTAGAAGAAAAGAACATGGTCTTTATTGAGGAACAGAAAGTTTGAATACACGGTTAAATTATAGTATGCTTAAAATAACAGGAAGTGAGTTTTTGACTACATTAATAAATTGCAAAAATAAGATTATATTTATCATTACTTCTTAACTTAACTACTTCTTCACTTAGACAACTTAATGATCGTCATAACATTGTACTTTAAAGTCCTAATTTTTAAATACGTTTCAAATCCTCATCTTGGTGATTACAATAAACGTTAAACTATAAACACATCTACTATATTTTGAGACACATACACATAAAACTTTTTGTTTTAGGAAAAATAACCAACCAAATAAGTGAATCATTTCGTGTACGACAAAGATAATTGTGAGTAATATTTAACGATATTACATTCGTTTTCTCTTTGATTTAACATCTTTATTTGCTATTATCCAGTGAGAACTGGGATATACGAATATCCATTATTGGACAAAGTAGTAGTATAGTAGTAAGTTTCTTTTAAAAGTTCTTAGCATATTTTATTAGTATATAAGATATGGGACAAATACAAGGAAAATTTGAGCAACGTTTCTCAAATAGCTTGCGTTGCTTAAGTTCTCCGTTTAACCTTTACATAAAGTGTTTTTACCAATTGATAAGTAAAATATCTGGAACAGAAATTCTGTCTTCTTATCTTTTAATATAAAAATATATTATATTGAGTTTCAAATGAAAATATTTAGTTCAATATAAATTGAAACACATCATTTATCAGAACAATGAACTATATTTGCATACATGGTTTCTCAGGGGGTCCTCACAAGAAAGGGTCATGAGTGTACACGTTAAAGTTATCTATATTAAAGTCACCATATGCGGTCGGATAGATGTGAATGCAGTGCCCCTAGTGAAGAATTTAAAACGTTGGAATAACGAATTTGGCAACAAATGAGGATAGAAGAAAATGTCAATAACAAAGTTGCAGAAGATTATCTAATTGGTATAAATCGGAATGAAGAAAGCCAGAAACGCTTTAATGGAAGGCAAGAAATGCCTGTCAAGAAGTCGTATCATAAGATCTTGAAATATGACGAGAACTGTAACGCTTGTCAAAGTAATATATTTTCGTGAAGTGTGCATTATTGATCACAGTGAGTAATTTGAACAAGCTCCATATAAGTGTTGTTTCCTTTTCATATAAGCGTAGTTTATTTTAGCATTCCTGGACGTGATAGAAACTTTCCACTAACCCTACTACGTGCCTTCTTAAATGCCGTCTGTAAAAGTTTTATTTTTGACTCCAACTAATTAGACAAATCTTTAGAACTCTGTAAGTGGAATTTTATTCTATCTCACTTTGTTGCTGAGGTCGTTATCATAACGTTTTGACATATTTTCTAGAGGCACTGCAATCCCTTATATTCGATCGGGCATGGCCACTTTACTGTACATGGACCTAAAGCGCACACTATGAACATTTCCTTACAAAGTTATTAAGCTGTTTGAGAACTTTCATAGAACCCTGGATATCACTGATAATTGGATCGAGACTACCTTTAGTGGGAATATACTCCTATGTATGAGGCAAATGTTTATATGAATAAATATCTGACTTAATATGCACATTACTTCCCAAATCTCAGTGTATTTTGTTATTTATGTCCATTAAATAAGGTTTTTACAGTTGAATATAAGGCATAAAATCAGCGGTTAAATCAAGAAACAGAAATGTGGGAATTTAAATTATTTTCTTATTTATTTGATGACTTCGCGATTTGTAAATGACGCCAGCTTGCTTAAATTTTAAAAGCAATGATATCTGAAACACATTTTTTTCTTAAATTAACTAAATCACATCAACTTCCTGAAATGTAAACGAATGATAATAACATAAAAATAGTAAATTGTAGCATAATGGGAGTGATTGCAATCGTTTTTCATGTAATTGTTATCAAATTAATAGCATTGTTACCTGTTGTTATCATTTTGTGCCAACATTGAAATATCAATTAAAGTGTTTTGTTGTTGCAGGTCTACTAATGGAAAAGCTACAATGTGCTATCGATTGAGATCTTTTAAATGCATAATGCAGATAACCTCACTTCCAATAATAGTGATTGAAATAGTAGAAACAAAAATAATCTTCTACCCCAATCACAATTAAAATAGTCTTAATGTTTAAATATACTTCGTAACATATTCTAATCGCATTTTGTGTTTCAGTAAGTGTTAAATATATATATATGTTAAATATATTAAGCATTTTATTTTAATAAGTGTTAAATATATTTTTATATATTTCATGTAGAATTCCATCACATTTTACAGCATAAAGTATTCGTGTGAAATTTTATTCATGCAAAATATTGCATATTTTGATTTGCATAAAGACATATTAATGTGCTTAAATGTATACTAATGTGAATAAAGTTATTCTAATGCGCATAAAGATATGCTAATTTGCATAAAAATAAAGTAACATGTATACTCATGGCCCATTTCGTACAAAGTGATTGGGAGTGATTGGGAATTTTTCAAAAAATAATATATTATTTGAACTTATTAAAGTTCAAATAATTAATTATGTTTATAAATCACTCATGTAGCAAATGAGATTCGAAATACATACAGCAGAATAATAATTTTTGAGATACAGGCACGGCCGTGCTTTCGTGTATGGTTCAGGAAGGCCTTACATCATATATATTAATCCTCCAAATTTCTAACATAAGTTAAACCTCATATTTATACGATCACATAAATTATCTTAATTGATATACAGAATATAATTTCATTTTCTATTAATCTTACATAGCAAGATCAAATAACCAATTATGTTTATAAAGAATCGTATCGCAAACGGGATTCGAACTACATACATCCGAATATTGATAGAATGAGATACAAGGACGAGAGTGCTTTCATATATAGCTCAGGAAATACTTATAATATAATCCTCCAAATTTCTGACTTAAGTTAGGCTTAATATTTGTATGATACCATCATATCTTTAAATACATAATAGCATTGTGTTTGATGTAGAACATGTGAATTGATTCCATAAATTGTACAATCATTGGGGAAATCCAAACAATATACTTTTGAGCCCTCAGTGGGCTAAATATAACCATAAAAAATAAGTTGCTTAGATGCCATTATGCAGAAACCATGTCCCAATTTGCATTCAAACCAAGAATATCCACGTGACCAATTTAGTCCATATTTAACAAACTACAGGTACGATAATAGTTCATTTCTGTTAAAGTGGTTCCAATACGTTGTTTTTAGTTAATATTAAATGCACAACAAATTAAAACAACAAGTTAACTTGGATACTTCCCATTCTAAACAACTTATTCACAATGTTCAAACTATCATTAATTTAACTTACCTATTAGGTTATCTCTGTTAAATTCATTTTTTATTGCTCTGTCCCATCAAAGGTATTTCTTTCAGTTAATGTTAAATGCATAGTCAGTTTAAAAACAAGATAAATTGAATATTCCCCATTCTAAGTTTCTTAGCGACACCGTTCAAACTATCATTAATTTAATTTATCTACTTTTCTGCCTCTGTTCATTTTACTTGTATTGTCCAGTTTCATCAATTATATTACCCTGTCCCATCAATCCCAGTTTAGAACCATATAAAATATGCCCTAAATATAATGAGTAACTTAACTTGTAATTGATAGTAAGGTCCATTTTTTTCGTGAAGGAGTTTAATAAAATAGGAAGTAGTTCAAGGTGTTAAAATTCAAAATTTAAACTGAAATGTGTTAAGATGAGAAGTTATTTAAAAGCTGCACGATAAGCAACGAAAGCCTGATCGTAAAATTGAGTACGTCATATAATTTACAAATAATAAGCAATTGGTTATGACGTTTATATGAAAGATGTAAATGAGAACTGATATTAAATAGGTAATCTTAAGAGTTAATTGAAATTTAAAATATAATATAATGCATTAAAATGGTTTAAAATAGTTGATAAAAAGTTCTTATAAAAGGGTTAGAGGATGTTTCAGGTCAAATTTAAGTAATAGTAAGGCACCTAAAGTTAACTTTGTTATTTAATACAAGTTAGCTATAGGATCCCCATTAATTGTAACTGAATTAAGATATTTCGTGAGGGAAAATTATGCAATAACAGGAGTTTACCACTTGTAGCGGTAAGTACAGTCAAACAATAAATAATAGGATATGGTATTCAACATTACAAAAAAAAAGCTAGAAAAATGGGCTAATATAATATATAAAATGCTTTAAAATAGATTAATTCAACATTTATGACATGTTGAATTGGGGTAGAAAGGAGTTTTACGATACTTCCAAGTACGAAGGTTTTGTTGAGCGAAGTCCAGCATCAAGTCTTCGGCAAGCGAGCAGCAAAACTGCAATGTCATTATCTCCCAGAAAAGTTGATATGCTTCCCCTCCCCACTCGTATTTCTTCGATTAGCGAAAACGAGTTACAAAAAATCAATTAAAAGGGATAAGGGAGTGTTTGAACACTGCCCATCAAAAAGGGGTTATGTACCTGTCTTGTAATTAACAAACAGATCGATTCCAACTGTCACCGCTAAAGCAGAGCCGGTGAGGGGTGTTGTTGGTTTGCATTGCAGGTTTAGCAGGACACTGTCAGAGAGAGTGCGTTGTCAATATCATAGAAATATATAAAGTGTTTGAAGTATTTAAATATGGCTGATGTTTAAAAATATATTTTTGGTTGTGTACTGTGATGTTAAAGGTTAATCAAATATGATGTATTTTATGAAAATATTAATGATGAATATTTACTAAATAAATGGATACTCAATTGTGTAAAAAATAACATGAAAATAATAATGTTGTGCAATTTGTTAAAAAAAAGTTGTTAATTGTTAAAGGTAATTGCATATAAATGCAATATCAGTAATTGCATATAAATGTGTAAATTTTATGCGATTGCATGTGCATATACATAACATTTCAGTGAATTAGTCAAAATTTTAATTTTTCTTGATTTGAAACCTCGACCTGATATAATGTTGATAGTACATATGACTGACATATCCACTGAGTACATATGACTGGCATATATATTTAATAATATGTATAAAAACTTTTGTGTTCACAACAAGAATAATTGCAGTAAAACTATGACGAACTTTCGCCAAAGAAAAATTCAATTATAGAGTTGTCAAGGACACGAACTTTAATATAATTCTATTAATGTATCTTGTTTTTTGTTTATTTGATCCGGGGGAGAAATGTGAGACCAGATTTAGTGAGATAGTTTTATGTTTGTATTTATGATGTCAGTAATGTCAGACAACAGCATCAGTCTGAATGGCACCAGTTTCACAGCACCCTGACGAGTAAGGTCATGTAGGTCATAAACCTAGTAGGTTAAAGTGAAGTCACTAGATTGGTTAAAAATATTAACCAATATGGAAGATGTCTGGTCGGATGGCCATAAGATCGACCAATGGTAGTCGAGGAGGCGTGTCGAACCTCAGGCGGAAAGATGCGTCAAGCAAAAGGCTCTACAGATTCCGTATAGACGTCGATGCAACGAAATGTTCTAAGATGGACTTGAGTATCAGCAGACAGACACTGTAGTAACAGTGCAACACACATACTTGAGTAACGGTAACAGATGTAGTACGATAGAGATCGACAGGAATATGACACTTGAGTTAGTTCCAACTAGCATGCAGTGATGATGAGGTAGGATGCAGTTCTGTTCATAGAAGGACTTCAGTACGAGTTGGAGTATAACACCTCGAGTTAGTACTAGTGCGGTATACACTGTGACAGCACCAGACTGAGTACGAGGAACCGAAGTCCTAGATGTGTATCAATTGCCAAAGGCAAAATTGGAGGTATGTACTTATCAAATATTGTACAGGTCTTAGATCATTTTTAAAATAGAATTTACCTGGTCTCACATGTCCAATCCCCTCCGCAAATAAAATGATAATTGTTGCAATTAATTTAATAATTAACCAAAAGTTGTTAATAAATAATGTTGTTTTTAAAGTTAAAAAATGATGAAATTAATTTAGTAGCATTATGTTAACAAATATTCTATTCCAGGACTCGCGCTAAAAATAATATGGTGGGTTAAAGTGGCTTTTCATGTTACTACGCAATGTAATTAATTAACTTCAATTAACATCAACTATTATACAAGTTTTGTGCACCACAGTTTTAAAACTAACTTTATCCAAACTTACCTTAATAAAATAACTACAGGTTTAATAACTTATTTCAATTTCAAATTATATACAAGATACTACTAGTCGACAGATAAAATGTCTGACCAGGATAACAAATGAATTTCTTTACATACATAATGCAATTACTTTACGTGTTTCTCAGTAATTACTGTTGTACAAGATCCATGGCATAACATTTTACCTTTGAATTGTCCATTAATATTTGACACTTTTTAGGATGGTAAGGTATGAAACCATTTACAAGAACTAAATTAATTTGTATTTCCAGCAAATATAACTTGACAATTATAAATATTGCTTGAATCCGCTAAACAATATAAAACAGGATTTCAATCGTTGAATAATTTTAAATTTCATTAATATTAGGATTATTTTTGTTATTATTTGATATTATTTTTGTTAATGAAGTGTCACTTTGCCAATTTGGCGACATTTTAATCAATTTGTCAATATTTTCATAAATTCACAGTGGATGTCCCCAAAATTATCGCCAAGGTCAACCTATTTAACGATACGTGTCACTTATTTTTATTTACACAAATTTTTCAAGAAACTTATCTGGAAATGTGCCATATCTCGAGAACGGTTCATGTTAGAGTTATAAAGGTAATATTATTTGTTTTCTCATGATACATTATGTAATAAATAATTACTTATTTAAAAATATTGTAAATTTTGATTTTTGAATAATTTGTTTTTTAAATTCATCTGGAAATCGGGTGTTTTTCCAATTATTCGATCGCGTTTAATATTAAAGGGGTTTCTTTATTCACAGATTGTAGAAACTGTACCCAATTCTTTTTCAAATAGCGTCATTTGTTTGTGGAATATCGCTTTTGCAAACTCAATCACCCAGTGACACTCTAACACAGACTCACAATAATATACACTCATACTAACGTATACACACTAACACAGGCACACATAAATATACAAGCGTATTAACATAAACACCTAAACACAGACACACACTATTTATTATACGAACATACGTATCCATATACTATTAGACGCACATACTTACCCACTAACTAATATATGCATGACCACGAATATACATATACACACTAACATACATACAAACGTACACACATACATCATCTTAAAACGTTCTCTTAGAGATTAGCTATGCTTAAAACGTACTATTCCGTCAAAAACTCGAATTCGAGTTGTAGACCTCATCACAATACTTTACCATTACATTCTACTATGCTTACTATGTATATAAAATAACAACTGCTCAAATATACCCATTTAACACAAAACATTAAACCATTTAAAATGACCAAAAATAATGATTAAATGATAATATCTATACTTAGTGTCAATTCCATTTTAAAATGACAATTATTGCTGTATATTTTACAAATGATAAATTTACTTGGCAAATACTCAAACGTTTGTCCCTTGATACATGTATGGAGGAAATTGCTGGCTCTCTCCCCAAAAACGGTAATTACGATATATATACATATATATATATATATATATATATATATATATATATATATATATATATATATATATATATATATATATGTATATATATATATATATATATATATATATATATATATATATATATATATATATATATATATATATATATATGTATATATATATATATATATATATATATATATATATATATACTTATATAATACTTATATATATGTAACGTGCGTGTGTGTGTGTGTATCATTTGATCAATCTATTATGAAAAATGAGACCTAATTGGTTAATAGATCGAACGTTCTATCTAAATTAGTCATATTAATGAATTATTAAAAGCAGGTGATATTTAATAGATATATTTATCAGATTTCATTATTTTGCATTTTTTGCACATGTTATATAAATATTCGACGAATTATTTTTTAAATTATATAGTACCAAATTACAGTATTTAAATAATTATATTTAAATAGAATTATTTAAATACTATAATTATAATAGTGTACAGTAGAATGAGGCACCCTTATTAATGATTTAAATAATCATTGAAATATTAACTAGCTGTTTCTAAGAAGACAATTTGTCTTCCAGTGTCTTTTAATTCTCAATATATGTTTGGAACTTTTTACATAATCTCTGGAGTGTGAGTCTCCTTTCAACTTTCTCAAATATTAATATTCAATAGTACTTAGTTATATTTGCCGCACAATCATTATCAGAATGGGAATAGAACCCTGGCATACTTTCTAGTACAGAAAACATTACAGTGATTATGAGAAAATTTTGTTCAGGAAATTAGCATAATTAAATAACTAAATATTTTGAAGTTATAGAGATATTCTGAAATTGTAATAGAGTTTAAACAAACTCTATACGAATGCCATAAAATGAAGTTAGGCATATATAGTATTTCGAAAAGTTTGCACGATTAAATATATTTTGCATGACTGGTCACAGACCCATGGTTTCCATTTAAGAAATAGTTTATTTAATGAAAACTATACTCAGTCAAATTTTGTATAAAATAATTACAAAAACATTGCAATAACATAAATATTTTCTTTCAATTAGTCAAACAAAAATGTTCTAATGCCATTCAATAAAATTTTCCCGAGATAACATTAATTAAACTTTTCGATGATTAATTAGGGATTGAATAAAACCTTAGCTAAATAGAGATACGCTTGAAAATGGAAATTTTATCTAACAAATTTCAATATTTGTACGTTTTTTTATTCGGGTAAAAGTTGTTAAGTTCTATAACCTAAAAAAGTTTTTCACGGTCAATTTTAATTTTCTATATCAGACAACAGCGTTTTGTTTAACTGCGTCTTTTTTTTTGTAAGAGCTATTAACAGCGTTTTGTTTTATTTTATTTTTTTTCAAAACAATTTTAAAGATGTGAGGACAATGTTAATTTTAGCTTCTTTTTTAAAAATATCGTATAAAAATTACATTTTATTCGTTTGTACTAAAAAGTGCCACGTTACCAAAACTGCCGTAGTCTAAAAGTATATTTAATTTGAAGCATTTTTAAAATTGGTACTATGTGTCTACGCGGCACATGTGTCTACGCGGCATATGGCGCGGCACATATGTTTAAGCTCTCCACTCGCTTCGCGAGTACTCTCGAGACACCTGCTAAGCAGCCCTAATACGCTAGTTGGGTACCGTTTATTATTACCTGTCACTCGCCAACCCTGCAGCTCGCTTCATGACTTCTTTTAATCCGGACAGCGAACACGACCACCTACTTATCTTATGCTTACTGACGTTCGCAAATTGCCATGAGTAAGCCCTTTATTGGCTGCCGGTCATTAATTGGAGCTCGCCACAGACTTAATACAGCCGTTGGACTTAAAACAGCCTTTTTAGCTCAATAAACTCTTCTAACCTTAGTTCTTACTTGGCGGCTGCTGTTGCAAACGATTGCTTACTGTATTATGAATAAATGGCAACATTTTATTGCTGTACGTTTAGGCATTTGTTCATATTATTGTGGCAAAATATCCTTGTTACATTTCCGGAATATGGAGATTTACAGTAAAGAAACATAATTGTGCAATATAACAATTAAAACTTGATGTTCAGGACAATAATAGTTGCGAAACACTCTGCTTGTAGGAGTAAACGATAAGACAAAAGATTGTTAACATTCCACATTGTCCCAAGTTCACTAACTAACGTTGTAGTCATGTTTAGAATTAAATACAGCCAAACCTGTTTGAAACGGAAGCTCCAAAAACCGGGAAACTGTCATAATGGGAAAATATTTTGAACTCAGTTTAAAAATATGAGAAATTTATTTTATTTCTCTGTGAAACGGAACCTGCACAACGCGGAAAAGGATGGCCAATTTAAAGTAATTTGTTGATAAAGCACCTATTGCAATGAACTGAGATCGTGTAAATGTTTCAACCATTTATTTCCAAGATAATGACTAATTGTCACTCGTAAATGAAAACTCTACTACTGAAGGGAAATTTTCTATTAAATCATATGGGGATTTTCCGATATCTGTTTCAGAACTTCAAGAATTTGCAGTCAATCAGGAAGATGCTGAAATGCTGGAATTAATCAATACACGAGCTTTAACAGAAAGTCGCATCAGTAGTAAGACTTATGACAAGAAACCATGTTGGACTATTTTAAACGTTCATCTCAATAAAAATGTTTTTCCTTTCTCTTTTTTTCTGTTTATAAGATTCATGGTAAGCAATAATATTTTTCGGATGAAAATTTTATCTATTTTTAAGGTATGGTAATAGGTCAATAGTGAAGGATATGAGGCATACTATATATATATTTACTTATACTCCTGTGATCGCAATATACAAAAACGCAAGTATGTACATATTTAGAATAATTAAATTGACTATCTCTCTATTATGGTATAATATAGTATTAATTAAGTACATCTAAATAAATTTTTCAGAAGTTTTAAAGTCATAGATAACTAAGCAATTACATA
This sequence comes from Amaurobius ferox, assembly GCA_951213105.1. Taxonomy (NCBI): domain Eukaryota; kingdom Metazoa; phylum Arthropoda; class Arachnida; order Araneae; family Amaurobiidae; genus Amaurobius; species Amaurobius ferox. The sequence continues at coordinate 73,199,261 of OX578135.1, read as the reverse complement.
TGGACTGTCTGCATTTCCAACTTACCTTTTTCTGAAATAACTTGCATGAACCGGAAACCTGTTCAAGATGTAAAATTCTTCGGATCTATGAAATTCAATTTAAAGCAGGTGCGACTGTATTTATAATTTGAATGTTTTTTCTATAACTACAACACATACAGCTACATATAACAACGACTCAAGGTACCCATTTTATTAACACGTTACAACATAGTTGAAAAGTGTTTATGACTTTGTTCATTCTGTTTTCCTGTCTGTCTGTCTGTTCGTTTGCGCGATAACTGCCGTAAAAATGACTTTATCAGAATAAAATTTTAGTATATTGTTGAGACGATTTGTGAAACATGAGGAAATGTAAGTGAATAATATCATTCAATTAGTTTTAGATTGAACCCGGGTTGAAGAAATGAAATAAATTGAACCCTGTGACACCTCATTTTTCAAACATTATTTAAGCAAAGTTAAAGTTCACAAATTACTTTGAAAATTTTAGTAAACTAACTCAATACCCGTTGAAAGCAACTGTTCCACAATGAACAATCCCCAAATAACGTACATTTTTAAATAATTTCCATTTCATCTTTATTTAGAAAATCGAAATTTTTAGTGTGCGGAATCCTTAAACAAGACAATATTGATAAATTGAAATTGTTCACCTTCTTCCTTTCGAACTATCTACCCGTACATAAAACTTTAAGTTTCTATCTCAAACTAAAGCATGTAATGGTATCCTTTCACCTTTCGAACTTTTTTATGTGGATCATCCTCTTAAATAAACATTTATGAAAAACTCTGTTCGTCTTGGGTTTTTTATCAAATAATTAGCCCATACACCAAATTTCAAATCTCTGTCAAATTTAAAAGTAAGCGTTTTTCCTTTATTAGGCAAATCGGACATTTTGGTTTGTGATACCCCCTTAAGTAGCAAATATTGGAAATCTGAAATTGCATACTTTTTCTTTTCGAACATATATATACCCATACACCAAATTTAAAGTATATCCTTTTGAGAGTTGAGACTTTTTCTTTCTGTGGAAGAATATACGCGTATGGTAAACGAACCAGACAGTAATGAAAGCAAAGCAGATAGTGAAGAATCGTGGAACAGTGTTATTTCTGATGATGATTCTGAAAATGCAATTGATTCTTCAGGTTCTTAGCGTACTAATATTACAACGCCGTCAGCTTCAGTTGCTGTTTTTTCGAATGATGTTTGGACATGTGATTTGAAAGATCTGAATTCTTTGGAGTTTTTTTAACATATCTGGAATAAATCACAATATCATGCCGCCTAATTTAGATAAGGAACTTGATTTTTTTAGCATATTTTTTAATGATGAACTAGTAGAATTAATCGTAAAAGCAACTAATGAGTTTGTAAAGAAAAAATGGGAGAAAAATCTTCTCTCTCCTTCCACATCGAAGACTCCACCTAAATGTATTTACACCTGTGACAGGAAATGTATTAACACCTGTGACAGGAACTGGAATGTATTTTCACCTGTGACAATGAATTTACACCTGTGACAGGAAGCGAATTTCGTGTGTTTCTCGCACTAGTAATTTTGACGAGCATTGTCAGAAAACCAAATCTTAAAATGTATTTTTCTAAGAATCCAATTATCAGTACTCCTTTTTAACACTTTACAACGAAGTTGAAAAGTGTTCATGACTTTGTTCATTCTGTCTGTCTGCCTGTCTCTCTGTCCGTTAGCACGATAACTGCCGTAAAAATGACTTAATCAAAATGAAATTTTAGTATGTTGTTCAGACGGTCTATAGGACCTATGGGAATATAAATGAATAATATCACCCAATTAGTTTTGGATTGAACCCGGGTTGAAAAAATGGAATACATTGAGCCCTATGGGACCTAATTTTTCAAGCATTTTTTAAGCGGATTTAAAATTCACAAATTGCTTCGAAAATTTTAGGCAATATTCAAATTGTTCCATAAAATATATAAAAAAAAATTCAGCGAAATATATTCAGTTGTTTTTAAATAAATATTAAAATAATAATAACACCTCTTATATGAAGCGATCACGTGTCCATGACATGAAACGATCACATGACCCACTTCAAAATGATATATGGCATCCATCTTGTGTCAAAATCGTGATTTTTAAAGTTCTTTTTAATTCATATTGAGTGTTGTATCCGTCCTAAAACTACTTTATTTTTGCCTAAATTCTGTGCATCTACATACTGAAACAACGCAATGACAATATATTTCAGTTTAAATGCTCTTCCAAATTTGATTATTTCTACTACTAAGCCTGTTTTTCACCTATGTAATATGTAAACAGAAAATATGTAGAATAAGTTGTATTAGAATCGCTGTAATTCTTTAACACAAAATCATTTAGTCCATGGAGTCTGCGTAGCTGATAGGAATGAAATATTCATTGATTTTAGAAAGAGAAGGACGATATTTTTCGATGAAGTTTTACGCATAGAGTTTACTTACTTGCAGCTCAATGGTCTTAATTTTTAAATAAAATAAATTATTATAGTATTGTGATGAATGACATGAATGGGGGAATTATTTAAAATTGAAATGTTGCTTTTATAGAGAGAGCCAGGCGTGTTATTTTTTTATGACGTCATTTGAATGGATTTCAGTTGTTTTCGATGAAGTTTTCAAATATAATAAATTATCGTAGTATTATGATAATTCTAAAATTATTACCGAGGAATGTATCACATTTTAGAGATGTTTAAACCAGGCAATTTATACTTTAATGCCGTCATTTGAATGAAGTTAATTTTTTTCGATGAAGGTTTAAGGTTTCAAATATAATAAATTAATGTAGTATTGTGATAAGTTTTAAAATATTACCGAGGAATGTATTGCATTTTAGACATGTTTAAATAAAATTGCATTGAAGTTGGATAGTGTTTCATAATCAATGCTTTAAGCATGATTGATCTTTCTTTTTTTAATTCAGTTATGAGTCGCGATCGATTTATAGGAATATTACGTTACCTTCATTTTACTCTTGGTAGTAATGCCCAAAAACTAGATAAATTGAAACCCGTGTTAGATGTATTAGTTTCAAAATTTAAATCTATATACACTCCAGGAAGAAATGTGTTCATTGATGAATCTTTGTTCTCATATTAAGGAAAACTGGAATTTCGTCGATATATCCCCTTGAAAAGGTCCAGATATGGAATAAAAATATATAAATTGTCAGAATCGGAATCAGGCTATAAATGGAATTTCCTTGTGTATACTGGAAAGGACACGGAATTATCAAGCTCTGATGGTGGGTATGGAGAACGCGTTGTGAAAACATTTCTAAATGAACTTTCAGGAAAAGGATATACTTTGTATTTGGATATATTTTTTACCTCTCTTGTACTTGCAAAGTATTTGTTGTCTAAGAATGCGCATATATGTGGTACAGTTTTAAAAAATCGGAAGGACATGCCAAAAAATAATCCATCTGTACCTAAAATATATATACACAAAAATTTTTAATATTTTGATAAAGAAAATTTATATAAAAAATATACATCAAATAGAAAATAAGTATTTCCTTTCTTCCTGAAAAAAGTAGAATGCTGTGTTGAACGGGAGATTTTTAGTGAATTTTTTTCGAGAGTTAGTCTTAGCGCAAAAAATTAGCCGTCTTTTGGGAAAAGTTCGGAAGCAAAGCGCTCCGTCCTTTGGGCCACGGCGGTTTCGGAACGCCGCCGTCCCGAAAGGGATATATCTCATCGGAAAGCCTGTTTTTCTATCATTTCACCTTTCCAAAATTTTGGTGTGCGGCACCATAAAAAATTACAAATATTGGAAATTTTCTATTGCACACATTCATTATTTTGAACTACCTACCTGTACACCAAATTTGGAGATTCTATTCAATCACGAACCACATTTTTCTTTCATTTCATTTTTCGAATGTTTTTGTGTGGTGTGGCCACCCCCTTAAATGAACAGTTTTAAAAATGTCTATTCTTGGGTTTTTATCAGATGATTATCCCGTATACCAAATATCAAGCCTCTATTACATTTTAAAGGGAGACGTTTCTCATTTATTTGGAAAATCGAACATTTGGGTTTGAAAGCTTCTTTTCGAACTATCTACTCGTACACCAAATTTGAAGTCACTGTCACATTTCGAAACATGGTTTTTTATCATTTCACCTTTCGAAAGTTTTTCTCTGGAGCACCCCTTTAAACGAACTTTTTTGAAAAACTCTTTTATCTTGGATGTTTTAATCAAAATATTATCCCAATTACCAAATTTCCAATCTCTATCAATTTTAGCAGGCGTTTCTCATTTGTTCGGCAAATCGAACATTTCGGTGCGTGGCACCCCCTAAAGAAGCAAATATTGAAAATCTGAAATTGTACACTTTCTTCCTTTTGAACGATGTACTTATACACCAAATTTGATGCCTCTATCTTGTTTCAAAGCATGCTTTTCTATCATTTCACTTTTCGAAAGTTTTGGTGTGGAGCACCCTCTCTTCAGTACATTTTCTGAAAATACGATTTTTACAGGGGGGGGGGGGGTTATCGAACGATCTACTTATGTACCAGATTGCAAGCCTCTATCTATTCGAAAAGAGCCTAAAAAAGCGTGTCGGACAGACGGATACTTGGCAATTAGTATATACTAGCCGAATGCCCATTGAAAATCAACTGTCTGACAATAAGTAACACCCGAATAACGTTAATTTTTGAATAATTCCATTTTGCTTGTGTTCCTTTTCAAACGGTTCGCCCGTGCACCAACTTTCAAATATTTGTCTCAATTCAGAATTTCTCATTTATTTAGCTAAGTAAACATTTAAGTGTTTGGCATCCCTGAATTAGCAAATAATAGAAATCAGAAATTATGCACTTTATTTCTATCTAACGATTCATTCACCAATTTCAAAGCTTCTATCTCATTGCGAAGTCTGTTTTACTATCATTTCACTTTTCGAACGCTTTGTGGGGAGCACTCTTACCCCTCCATATAAATGTTCAAAAACTCTAATTTTCTTTAATCTTACGATTGAACAATGTATCAAATTTTAAGCTTATATCTGATTTAAAATAAAGTGTTTCACTGTTATTCCTCAAATAGAACATTTTGATATGCAGCACCCCTAAAGAAGTAAATATTGGAAAATTGAAACTGTTTACTTTCTTCCTTTCGAACTATATACTCTCACACACAGTTTATAATATCTGATCGTGAAGTATATTTCCTGCAATTTCACCTTTAGAACGTTTTGATGTGGAGCGCCCCCCCCCCCCCCCACACACAAACACTTTATCAAACATTTTTGAAGAATTCGATTGTTTCCGTGTATTTGATTGAATATGTCATGTATAAAAAAATGTAACTCTCCATCTCACATAAAGGAAGGCGATTATCATTTATTCGACAAATCGAACATTTTTGTGTGGCAAACCCTAAAATAGCAAATATTAAAAAACTAAAATTACGCACTTTCTGTTTTTCGTACTATGTACCCATACATCAAATTTGATGTCTCTTTCCCATCAGTTTACTTTTCTATCGTTTCGTATTTCGAACGCTTTGATGTGGAGCACCCCTCTACAGAACATTTATGAATAATTCGATTTTTCCAGTTGTATTGAATCATTGAGCCGTGTACCAAATTGCAAGACTCTATCTCACTTAAAACATGCGTTTTTCATTTATTCGACAAATCGAACATTTTAGCATTCAGCACTTCAGAAGTACCAATTTATGGAAAACAAAATTTGTGCACCTTATTTTTTTCCATCTAACATTATTTCAAATTATTAGGCTCTATCTTATCGGAAAGTATGTTTTTGTATCAGTTTTTCCATTTGAATGTTTTTGTGGAGAGCACCCCCCCCCCAAACCCCCCTCCTTAAATGAAATTAAAAAAAACCTCTGTTATTTTCGGCTTTTTCGTTTAACGATTTGCTTATATACCAAATTTCCCGCCTCTATCATATTTTAAAGGATGCGTTTCTCATACATTCGGTAAATCGAGCATTTTGGTGTGCGGAACCCTCTAAAGTTGCAAATATTGGAAAACTGAAATTGTACACGTTTTTCCAAACTAACTACCGTACACCAAATTTGAAACCTCTATCTCATCCCGAAGCATGTTTTTTTACCAATTCACCTTTCGAACGTTTTTGTGGGAGTGAACCCTCCCCCTAAAATGAACATTTTTGAAAAACTCATTTCTTCTTGGGTTTTTATAAGATGATTGGCCCGTATACTAAATATCAAGCCCCTTTCCCATTTTAAAGTATGCATTTTTCATTTATTCCGAAAATCGAACATTTTTATGTTCGGCATCGCTTAAAGTAGAAAATATTGGAAAACTGAAATTGCATACTTTCTCCTTCCAAACTATCTACCCGTATACCAAATTTGAAATATCTGTTCCATTCTGAAGCATGTTTTTTATCAATTCACCTTTCGAAAGTTTTTCTCTGGAGCACCCCTTAAACGAACTTTTTAAAAATATTCAATCCGTCTTGGGTGTTTTCATCAAATGATTAGCCCATATACCACGTTTCAAGCTCTATCAAACATTAAAAGAGTCGTTTCTCCTTTATTCGGCAAATCGAACGTTTTGGTGTGCTGCACCCCCTTAATTAGAACATATTGGAAATCTGAAATTGCACACTTTCTTCCTTTCGAACCTGTATAAATATATTGATATTTAAAGTTCTCTTAAATTTATATTTAGTGTTGCATCAGCCCTAAAACCGCTTTCTTTTGCGTATTTTCTGTGCATGTATATTCTGTGCCAACGCAATTACAATACTTTTGATTTAAAATGATCATCAAAATATCGATTATTTCTACAACGAAGCCAAATTTTAATGGATGCATAATGTAAACAAGTGATTGTAAGATAAATTGTATAAGAATTGCTGATTTTTTTTCACGCCAAATGATTTAGCACTGGAGTCCGAAATTAAAGTGTAAGAATGAAAATCATCATTGGTTTTACATAAGGAGCCAGACGGTTTACATTTCGATGACTTCATTTGAATAAAGTTCATTTCGATGAAGATTTACAATGAAGATTTACATTTTTTTGTTTCAATGAAGATTTACATTTACAAATATAATAAATTATTTTAGTACTGTGATAATTAAAACACTATCACACACACACACACACAGTTCTGAATGTGTCGCATTTTAGATATGTTTAAATAAAATTGCATTTCAGTTGGAAAGCGTTTCATAATCAATGCTTTATGCATGATTGATTTTTTTTGTTATAAATGAGGTTATTTACTCTTAATGATTCTGTTCACACTAATGACGATCGATATTTCATCCTATATATCACACTCAAAAACGTCAGTTTAAAAACTTTGCTAAAGGTTAATCAAATATTAATGAAAATTTAAATAATTATTATTTTAGTGATATATATTGATATTGTAATAAAATTTTAAGTTTAAATAAAGTATCTCTTCATTTCAGGGTGATGAATTTTAATTTATGTATCATAAATAATTTATTTAAAGTTGAAGCCGGACAATACACACTGATGGGTTTTTTTAAAAACAAGGAATGTAGAAACACTACTATACGGAACGCATATTATCCTTTTTTTATAGGACTTAAAGAATAAGATGAGCTTCTTCCATAAAAAATACCATATATTTTATACTTTTTTAATGCAGCATCGAAATTGAGCTTTAGCATTATATGAGTAAAATTTCATTTTATTTATAAATTATATACATTTCTGTGAGACCAGAAATAGATCTTACACTAAGTGCTGTCTTATTAGTGAGACAGCTTTATGCCAGTAAATTTATTGTATCTGAAACGTCAAACAGTACCCCAGTCTCGATGACGCCTGTGTTTACGACACGTGAACCCAAAAGTCAGAGAAACTCATAAATTTAGGGGCCTCGAGACAGAGGGGTCGAACGATTTCTTAAAATAATCTAAAGAACGACATTGGATAAAAGACTAGCCAATTCAGATGAAGCTTGTAGCGTTACCCTCAAGGCCGCCAATGAGAGCAAAGTGGGAGTGACAGTCCGGAGACGAAAAGAACCACAACCTGCGACATAAGAACAAGAACGAGAGACTTGGAAAAAAATGTAAGAGATTAATAGCTTGAAATCAAGGAGCACAAAACTTAGAAAGATGTATCGACTACGAGAATGACGCAAGTACGAGTGTCGAGCTAGCAGTACAATATGATCGTCGAATTACGTTTGGTGAATAAGTACTTCGAGTTTATTCCAGTAATATGATCGGCGAAGTAACTGGTGGTGACTTAGTACAAGACAGATTTGAAGGTATGTGTTCCTCATATATTGACAGGTTATCAAGATACTTCAGGCATTGTAATACCGGTTGGTCTCACATGCTATCTTCCTAAATAATTAATAAGCAGAGTAATTATTCTAATTGAGTATTTAAGTATGTTATGTGTTAATAAATGTTTTATTGTTAAAGTTAAAATGGTGCAGTTAATTTAGTATTATAATAATTAATTATTTTTTTACAGAACTCGCGCAAAAGATAAATCATTGGAGGGTTAATAGCGGCACAACAAAGCAATGTACTGCAATAATAAATGAGTTCCACTATACGACCAATTTACGACCACGTATAATAAGTTTAATTTAACAAAATTATTATGTTAAATAATAACAGTAATTTCTTTTCGCACACCACAATTTCAAAAAATATATAAATTTTCAGATAATTTATGATGAAACTTTTAGGCAATGAAACCATGCTGCCATTATTAAGCATCTAACTGAAGGTCCATTACCAAATTTTCTAAAATTGTTCGATACTACGGCGCAAAATCCGATTACTCTTATGAAGATAAATGATCTTTATTCTAGTTAGTATATATAATTGTAGATAAATTGCCTCCTTATTATATCGTAAAGCTAAATAGTATGACTTTTCTTGTACTGTGTCTGTTTATACTAAATGTCAGATACTATTTAATTAGTAATTCTAAGTATTAACACTGTAAATTTCGCAAGAAATTTCAAAGAATTAACAGTTCGTTTTTCATTACTACTTTCCACCATTATTATTACATTATAACTATAAAATTATTTTATAAATAATGCAATACTCACCTTATATAATTAAGTTGTTATATTTTTGTTGTTATATTTATTTTGTTTTGTATATATTGTGTTGTTATATTTATTTTGTTGTTGTATGTATGTTGTTATATTTTTTTTGTTGTATGTATGTTGTTTTTATATTTGTTGCTATATTTATGTATGGATTAAATCTTCACATTTTTATATATTTTAAAGCAAAAACATGATGTGTAAATGGCGAAATTCAAAATTCATTGCATATGATATTCATCAAAACATTCAAACAATTGAAAGACGTAATAAATGCGGTTTTGACACATCCTCTGAAGTCGAGGGTATATTTCTCAGGATACAAAAATGAGTTAAAAATTTATGGATAACTAACACGTTTATATACAAGCACAGGGTAAGTAGGAACAATAAACAGCAAACAGTTCTATAACTATCTCATAAGATCACTAAACACCTGTAATCTGCAGTAAAAAAGCAAGTGTTTCACTAATTTCACTAGACAGCAGATAGTATTCACAAAACATAAAGGTATCTCACAATTCAATGCAGATCGTATCACGTCAACTGCTCTCCAACTAAACGATGACTCCTTTTAATATAATATACTCTCTGTAGAAACTTCTAGAAGGGGCTCGTATATCGACGAAGATTCGTTTTTTCAGGAAAGTTCGATTACATTCGAAAAGTTCCCAAATGTCGATAAATTGGCGAAACGACAAATCTGCAATCCTGTTATTATAGTCCAAATACAGTAACCCTATATGCCCACCATAACAATGGCTGCTTGTGAAGGTTGTTTTGTACTCTTTTGGGCTCTTCATAACAATACGTTTTCAGAGCGAGATGTATATCCGTCTGAATTTATCCTATGACTAATATATATATATATATATATATATATACATATATAATATTCAAATAATTTGAAATGATTACATGTACAATAGTTACAAATATTATAAATATCTCTTTTGTATTTTTACACCACGTACACTATTTTTCCTTGTGTAGAAACATTCCTTTTATCACATTCTTCTGTTGATTCAATGATTACTTCGCGGATACGGAATGAAAAAGAACAACACTCTGATGGATTTTTCTTACTGCACTGTTGCCAGATGGATGTTCATAGATCTTGATTTAGACCTTATCCGACTTATTCATTAATTACATTATTACATTAGAACAAAAACATTTTGATATAACATAGTATTAAACATGTGGGGGAAATATTCTATTTCTTTCTCCTTAATGGCGCATTCCTTCTTAATTTATAAAAGCTGCTACTTAGAAATAACGGTAAAAATGTTTCACTTGCGACAAAAAGCGATACATTAGTACAAAAATAAAATAGAATGCACTGACTGCTTTGTTATGCCAATATTCTTAATCTGTACATACATTTGAATCATATTTTCGCGACATATTGAGCTAAACCTGTAAATAGTACAGATAACATTTTGACTATTTTTGTTTTCCATTCTCGTTTTTATTTCATCAGGTGCTTAGTGTACTATGTAGCGGAAGTATCAATGCAAATTCGGGTTTTTAACGGATTTACGCATATTAATCATCCCTGATCTCAAATCAAATGCTCGGGGTGCTATTTGTGTGAATGTGGGCTTATCTGTGAGTCTGTGATCATGATATCTTTCGAACGAAGATATCATTTCAAATGAAATCCGTTACTACTGTCACAATCCGTGAATAGAACTCTATTGATTGGAATTAAATTAAAAATTTTAAGAACTCCACAAATTAAAATATAGAAATTACTCTAATGAGGATTTAGAAACTCTTAAAATGAAGATTTATAGACTCCTCGTATATTATTTTATCTTACAAAAATATAGAGAGTTAATCATATTAAATAAATAATCATTTTCCGCATTTTTCATCATAAGAAAACAAATAGTTCTCTTTGAAGAACAGTTGCTTGAACTGTGTTATACACATTAAAAAGTATCACATATCGTTAAGAAGGCAGGGTTTTTAAATGGAATAATATTCAATATGTTTATTTATATATAATTCTTGTAGAGTTGGCATATTTTACTCACGATAAAAACACTAGATTTGAATTAGAACTCTAAATAATTTGTCAAACTATATTTGACTGGATATTTACACAATACTATTACTTGAATTTGAATTTTGAAAATTGATATAAAAAACATTATTTGGCCTACAAAATTATAAATATTATTTTTCTGTGATATTTTTTACAGAGTCTAAATATATATTTTTTAAACATGACAAAACATTTCCTCATATTATGTAGGTAACGCTATTTGCTGCCTATAATGATTTTTTAAAATAATTTAAAGGATATAATCAAACTATTTTATTATATTTTATTTCTATTTAAAAGGAAGTGTACATACATAAGAGAATGAACTACTATCTGATCTGAAACGTGCTTTGGTTTTTTACCGTAAATAGATTAATAGTCTCCAGTTTATGCTAGACACGTATACTGGTATCTTTCAAGAAATTACTTGTAATAAGGAAAGAATCAGTTCAGAAATCTTATCCTGGAGAAAATCTTGAGTTACAATTCGAAATTCCATTGTTATATTTGAACTGTTAAATATTTTGCTATAAGTATCCACAGTATTGGACAAATGTTTAAATATTACATCAAAATTTGCATTTACCTACACAAACATTATTGACGTTCGTTTTCAATGTTACATGTTTGTCTACATTTTATTCGTGTGCTGTAGTTTTAAATGTTTGTTTGTGTTTTTGCATATTTTACATGTTGTCATGACGTCTATCTGGATTTTTCAAAACGATCAAAAACTAGTTTTACTATTTGCTGATAATTCCTCAAGTACTTTAATCTGTAATTCGGGTTCATGTGAAAATCAATGAATTTTAATACATAAACAGAAAGCAAAAAAATTACCATAAAACAAAGAAAACATTTTTATTGTTAATGTACGCTTTAAAAATATACAGTGTGAACATAAAATCAGAATATATATTTATGAAATAATAACATATTTGTTTTTGATGATTCTTGATGCTCCATGATGGTGCCCCTTGCCACTGTGCCACAGCTGTGCAGAGATATCTAAATACATGTTTTCCAATTCACTAGATCGTGGAAGCAACAGATCTTGGACAACGAGATAACCAAATTCAACCCTTTTAGATTTTTATGAATGGGTTTCCATCAAATAGATCTTGAAAACATGAAAAATATGTTCTCCTATAGGGTTAAATCTGACAATATTTAATGCTGACGTCTGTTGCGTCCAATCCAGGGATTGTAGTAACATCTCTTTACTCCTAAATAATTTTGTTATAGTCAAAAGTAACCCCATTATTAAGCATCAACGAGCTTCAAAAATAATAAAAATGTAATTATTTAACAAAAACAGATCCTACTTTTGTACATCCGGTGTATTATACATATCTTCTTTTGCCGTCAGAAATTTTAAATCACAGTTTTATTTATATCTCTAAAATGAAATATTCATTATTATGACGCTTATTAACTGAGTAAAAAGCAATACTAAAATTTTGACTAAAGGTATATTTTTCTTATTTAGGTTTTGTTAGCAGAGCATATAAAGGTACCCTTGTTTTTGATCTATAAGTAACAGAAGTTAAAGATCGATGAAATATGTCATTGCATGATTTTCATGTCTGCTAATATGGTATAATGCATTTAAAAACACGTTGTTAATGTTACATGTGCATGTACAGGTGAAGTATTCGGTATGATTCCATATGCATTGCAGTTTGAAGATTATTTTCATTGGAATTTATTTTTCAAGTATTCCTATTTTGCAGTAGTTTAACTTGGAGCTACATGGAGATTTGCAAATAGAAAACAGTTATAATATTTCATATTAAAAATAAATCAATGTGAATGTTAATAGTATTTATAACGCTTTGTACTTTTTAAAATATTACAAAAACAAGATAAACTAATAAAGGGAAAGTAATTTAGATTGCATATGTTACTGAATAGGGAGAAATTTTGACTTAATTTACTGAGAATTTATCAAAATACCTACTCTATCGCTCAAAGGCTTTGCTACGGGCAGTTTCATCATTTGGGGGAAATGCATCGTCACAGAACGTCAAGAGACTTAAAATGTGTGGCTGAAATCTGTTTGAATAAATTTACAGGATTAGAAAAATAGTTCCCGGTTAAATCTTACAATCGACCATCCCGCAAATGAAAGCACTCGTTCACGATATTTCCCTCCTCCTGGTAATAGATTCGTTTTAAAATTATTAATGCCTTTTGGTACATATCCATACAGCAACTCGAATGCAAATTTGCTACAGGATTTGCTCTGTGTCCAGTTTATTTGAGTTCGACTTCTGGAATGAATTTGTCCCAAGCGTTTTGGTTGTCTTCCCTATAGCTCGCAGTAATGACAGGAATCAAAACTTCATTTATTCGTGTAACTTGATCATTTGCTGGGATCGTTGACTGAAAATTTTCGTCTGCTTAATTTTTCCTTCACTGCAGTATTAAAGGAATGCGTTTGAGGTAAAATATGTTCCTCGATCAGAAATTATTCGCACTTGAGAACCGGAAGTCTTTTATAAATCCATCTAATCATTTTATCACATTAGCCGTTGTGCATATGGAATAAGCACGTAAACGTATGCACTTTGTTACATGATCTATGCTGACGGAAAATGTCCGTGTTTCTGTGAGAACGAACTGTAAGAGGTCCAAGAAAACCAAAATGGATAAATTTAAACTGTCATCTTAGATCAGAAATTGGTTTTGGTTTCTTTTAAATTTTTCCAGCAGGAACTTTATTAAAAGCACAGCTAACACATTGTAGTATATGCTGCTTTATGTAATTCGTCCTATTTGGAAACCAATATCTTCATGAATTAATTGTCTAACTTATCGACTCCAAAATATCCAGAAAAATCGTGGTAGCTGATAACTAAGCATTTCTGCATGGATCGACGTATAGGAAACAGTTTCTTGGTTATGTCACGATCTGTTACTACTCTAATATTTACGTTTTCTGCACCATACAGATTAGTATGTTGACATTTTGCCGAATCTCGATTAATTGATGGTTTAGTTATGTATTGGTTAAATACTGTGTACTTCTTTATTCTGAGATTGAAGTAAGGCTATCTGATCGTTTGCAGTGGCAATGTACAATTCTGTACTCCACTTGGAGAAAGATCCCGTGCATGAGTAGTATGATTGCAGCCTCACTGGTGCTGTTTTGATTGGGGCAGGCAGTAGGGGAGATCAGGTGGCTCTGGCCAGACTCAGCAGCGGCCATCTTCGTGCTCTTCGGCATGCGTTGGGTTCTAAGGTTTATCCCCTTTGCCCGAAGTACAATCCGGCTCAGGCCTCCCCTACCCATGCCTTGGCATGTATTGGATGCCAGAGGAGTCAGCTGTACTCCAGTCCTGGAGTAGTTCTTCATCTTTTGAAGACTCACGGGTTCATTGACTTGATCTGATGTTGCTGCCGGTCAAGTGGGATAAGAAACAACAACAACACAATTCTGTAGGAGAACATGTTAGTTCAACAGACAGTGTTGGATTGAATTCATTTGGTGTAAGGTTTCGCTCTCTAACTGGCACTACTAAGGACATCAAAATGACACATTTTATCCCTTGCACCATGTTTCACCTCATACACCTTTCTCAAGAGTACTGCCCACTAGGCTATTTGAGGTTGAAGATTCATTTGAGTGGCTATAAATGCTATCACTGAACAGCCCGTTACTAGAAAAAAATGTTTGCTGATAAAAAAAATGGTTGTAAGCGTGCCGCTGACTAAATATTAGCAATTAATTTGAACCGACTGGATTGATATATTGCTTCATCAGAACTGGTTTGATGGCTTATACAGTATACCAAACGTAATTTTTTATCTTTATAGTATTGAGCATTCCAACTAATCCAACAGAACTTGCATCTATACGGAGTGCAGATTCGTCAGGATTGTTATGAGGATTTAGTACTAGTTAAGAAGTTGTGTGTAACAGTAATTCCTCAAACAAACTTTGGTGATGGGCAATTCATTCAATTTCAGATTTTTTTTTCAACAATTCGATTAATAAACATGCTAATGGACCATATCATTTTATAAATCTGCGGAAGAACTAGAAAGTCTTAGAAATCTTCTCAATTCTGTTTCATTTAGTGGTGATGGAAATTTTGAGATTACAGTAAGTTTTCGATATCCAGCCTAAATCTCACTTTTGGACTGTAAGGGTGTATAAGACGGAAGAATTTCAGTTAAGTACATTGCAGCATGAGTAAAAGAAATATTCATTATTACATAGCATCAAAATATCAAAAGTGTTATAGTATCGAATATACCTCACATCACATCGAGCACTGAAGTACATCGTCGTAGAACATCACGTTACTCAAGATTCTCTCTGGCTAAGAAGCTGTACGCGAAATATTCAAAGTTAAGAAATAGTTCCTAGGTAAAGCGTACGCAAACCGCATTCTGTTAGATGGGGTTTAGTGCAAATCTATTGGTGATGGATACCACTATTTATGGCGATTATTCTGACAGCAAGTTGCTGAATACATATCATTTTAAATATAGAAAAGTGTATCAATTTGCAAGATACAATGAATTTGCAAGATATAATCAATTTGCAAGATAGTAGCCGATCACGAAATATAATTAGATTTTGGGAGATTATCAACGTTTTATTTAAGAATTATGTAGCTTATGTTAACAAAGGCCTACTTAATGCACTTTTTCATCGGATTAATTATCACAGGTAGTCACCAAAGAAACATAAATACATTGCTTTAAGAGTCCTAATTTCTTATTTTATAAAAAAAATATCTCAAATTTATATTGTAAATATAGAATTTCTTCAAGATAAACTATAATAAAATAATATATCTGTTCACTATAAAGTTATAAATAATACGTTTTCATTGTAATTCAATTATTTATAATTTGCGAATGTTTTTACGAACATAATATAATTTATCAATGATTTGTATGCATCTCAGTGTAAATTTATAATTATATATGATTTTAGCGGATGTGCTTTACAACCGAGTTATAAAAAGTCATGCCTCATCGGGCATGAAAATTTAATTAAATATGTAAAACTGATAAACGTATTATAAATAATTTCTTACAACAATGTACATCTGAGAATAAACAATAACTGTATTTTATCTCAAACGTGAAATAATGCTATAATTCAAATGGATTCGAGCTTATGTAAAATTCAACAAAAGAGTTCCAATTAAAGAAAAAATATAGAGTCATGAATATTCCAAGTAATCGCGAATTCGAGTGTGAGATAAGGTGCGAATAAATAAATTTATTCGTAACCCAATAGTGAAATATCGCTGTAATTACTGGAGGTATGCAAAAGTATTTCTAATGTCTTTTGTTTCGTTTCAGCATTCCCGTTTCAATAATTCATTCTTCCCCTAAAATAATTTGTTACAAAGTTTCGTTCGTTATTTCCTTTTCCTCCTTTCTATTATTTTTGTCATACATTATTTGAATTTTTGCTATATTTTGTTATTTTTGTGGCATGAACACTTACTTTAAGAATAAAGATTTAAATTAAACTACAAGTCTTAAAGTGTAACTATCAGAACTTTCAGATATAGTTGTTTAAGTCAACCATGTGCAACTTCAAATATTTTCTTCGGATTTTGAGATTAGTGTGGAAAAGTTGGTTTTTTGTCATTTAAAGATATTTTAATTTTGATTGCCGATAGAAATAAACATTGCACCAATCTAAGGTCTGGCAAATTTAATGTTCTGTTATGGAGGATATATAGTGTGGTTTTCCTAATCACATAATTCACATAATATGATCATAATTTGGACCGCAGCCAGGGTCATTAAGAAAATAGAAATCAATTATCCTGTATCCCTTTCCTTATGCTGACCATGGGTCTGTTTTCTGTGGCAGAACACCACAATTTGAACTCTAAGTTAGCAATACTAGTACCAATTTAGCTTCCTGAAGAATTTTTGAATTCTCAAGTGAGTGTTGCTATCGAGGATATTAGATGTTTAATGTCACGTTTCAACACAACACCCTGTGCTCTTTCTCCATGATTCTATAAAGGCTTACTACTAATTCGTATTTGAGTTGTTATCGCTCCTAAGTATTTTTACTTCATTAAGAAAGGTTTCTGTTGATTGAGGCAGATGAAACAAAACAGGACTTTTCCTCATGGATTATAACGTTGGTTTACTATCATGCTACTATATTGAACACATCATGCTTTAACTTAATAATCTTGTTTTAAGAGAAATCTGCGTCTCTTTGCCGATAAAATTAGCTGAGATCTTCAAAACAACCAATCTTGCTGTTAATGAAGTTTTATGAAAATTGCCAGACTGAGTGATTCTTTTAAAACTGATTTGAGCCGCATTTGTAATGCATGTAGCCAGATCGGCTGCTAAAATGAGTTTTCCCAGATATATTTGGAATGATGAATCAAACTGAGCGCCTATAACTGAGATGAGTATGGAGTAATAAAAATGCTTTGAAATATTCAGTATACTTCTCAGTGAGGAAGAGAAAATGTTAATTTGTAATGAAAATGAAAACGTAGCCAAGCTCTCAAAGCAAAATATCACCTAACGCGCCTGAACATGTATTTTCGAAGTATTTACAAATTTATATAATGAGGTTAAATAAAACATAAGGCATTGTATTATAATTTTAACTCGCTCCAAATTAAAAGACATAATTTTGCCAATTTTAATTAGAATATATAATCTGTTAAACATCATATAATACTCCTCTTTCTGATAAATCAGTTCTCTAATACCATTAATTGTTCATGTAAATATTTTCAGTAAACCTTTATTCTCCATTGTGGATTTTCCAATCAAAACGTCAAACATACATTGATATAAAACTTATGAATTTTGGTACTTGCTAAGATAAAACATAGCCAGATTTAATCAATTTATAAAGTTAAAATTTCAAATACCTATTATTTTTATATAACTTAATACGTAATTTCATGCATTTACTGCGTGGATTGGTATGATACGGTTAGAAACAGAGCAGATTCCAATTAGTGAGTGGAGCATTTAAATGTACACAGCAGAGTTTTAAAGCGAGATGAAATTAGATTGAAACTCACTCTAATTGAAGCAGACAGCTTTGAGATTTGAATCCTAATTTTTCCGTCACTTTTCATTTAAATGGACTTATTATGAAATGAATTGACGCTAAATTAGCTGTAACTTTAAATTAAGACATTATAGTCTTTAAAATGAGAATACAATTCAGGATTTCAAATCGTGCTACTAGTGCAGCGACATGAATTGCAGAACCGATTTCCCATTTACTACAGCTTTTCAGAACAAAAGAACAAACATATGGCAGAATTATAAAATTTGCTATGGCAGAATTGGGCAAAAATATTTGTGTTCCAACGAAGTTAGTTATATCAAGCTACCGACTTTTCATTCAAAATTGCACTGCTGTGTGTTATAACTGATACCACAAAGGTTTAAAAATGTGGGGTACATGGTGTATTTTTCACTTTAAAACTTTCCAACATAGTTGAAAAGTGTTTATGACATTGCTTATTCTGTCTGTCTGTCTGTCTGTATTTTTGTCCATTCGCACGTCAACTGTCGTAAAAATGACTTTAGCATGTAAAAATGACTTTAGCATGCCGTAAAAATGAAATGTTAGCATGTGTGTGCTGTTGAGACGGTCTATGAAACATATGGGAATTCCAATGAATAATGCCACCCAATTAGTTTTGGATTGGAAGCGTGTTGAAAAAGTGAAATATATTGAACTCTATGGGACTAATTTATCAAATATTTTTTAAGCGAATTTAAAATTCACTATTTGCTTCGAAACTTTTAGGAAATATTCAAATTATCGAATAAAATATATAACAAAAATTTCAGCAAAATATGTTAGATAGTTTTTAATTAAAATTAAAATAATAATTACGCTTGTATTATATGGAGAGATCATGTGACTCATTTCAAAATAAAATAAGGCATCCATATATTTTGCCCTGTATAAATATCTTAATTTTTAAAGTGCTTTTAAATTTATATTTAGTGTTGCATTCGTCCTAAAACAGCTTTATTTTAGCGTATTTTCTGTGCATCTATATTCTGAGCCAACGCAATTACAATATTTTTTAGTTCAGATGACCATTAAGCTTTGATTATTTCTACAACGAAGTCTAAGTTAATGGATGCAGAATGTAAACACGAGATTCTAATATCAGTTATGTAAGAATTCCTGAATATTTTTCAAGCAAAATTATTTAGATCTGGAGTTTGGAATATAAGTGATATGAATGAAATGGTCATTGCTTTTTGCATAGAGAGCCAGACGATTTATGTGTCGATGACGTCATTTGAATAAAGTTCATTTTTGCCATGGCATTTGAAGTTTGCAAATAAAATAAATTAGTGTAGTACTGTGTTAATTTAAAATATATCAGCGATAAATGTATTTATTGCATTTGGGACATATTTAAATAAAATTGCATTTCAGTTGAAAAGTGTTTTATAATCAATTCTTTATGCATGATTGATCTTTCTTGTTTAGATTCTTGTGCCGTTATCGGCTAATTGGTGTTCAAAACCTTTAACAAGTTGGAAAATTCTCTATGGGTATAGGTGCTGTCGATTACACTGCGACGCGAATTTGTGTTGTAGTGGTGCCAAAGTGACGTGTTTTCAGGAAATGAAAAGAGCCACTGTAACTTTATGAAATTTGAATGCAATTATCTATACATATGAGACCGGTCGTGGTATGGGGGAACTCTACATTCCATTGAGTTTCACAAAATAGCGATTCTAAAACAGTTTTTTTTTGCCGACAATGCGATTATCGGATACTATGTACTAAATAACTGTAACTGGATCAGTGTGCTATGTACAAGGGACGAGTCTGAAACTTTGCGAGCTGTAGCGTATAATAAATTGAAGATCGCTTACTTTGTGCCGCAATAAGCAGGCAAATTATTTTACTCTGCTGCCTTATGTTCCTGAAAAGCAACTAATTAATAGACGTAAATATAACTTAACTTACGTGACAAGACAAAATTTGGAAATTCAAATTTATTAAAATATTTTTTTTGCTATTCATACTAAATTTGCTCAATATTGATTTTATCATTAAATGTTATTTACAAAATTAATTTATTAACATAATAGTTACATGTAAATATTTTACCTAGAGCCTGTTTTTTTGTGATACAATAGACGAATATTATTTATTTGGTAAATCAGCCACTGACTGAAGGTCAGCCTTCCATTAATTTATCAAATATTAGAAGTAAATTGTTAGGTTGTTCATCTGGGATGCATGTTGTTGAGCATGGACTCTTTGTCCAGCTGTATTCGAACTTTCTACAAACAATTTGCGCACAACACATTTCTAGGAGTATTTGCTTTCATAAGTTATCGAGACTGCACGCTCAATTCGCAACATTTATTGTCATGCCATCGTTTAAAACAACAGGAGCCAACATCGACTTATCAAAGTCATCAAGCATACTCAAAGTATATAGATGCATTTAATGTAATGTAGAATCGTTGCATAAACTTAACTTGATAGCAAAATCTTCCACTACTACATCAAAAACGTAATAACCCTTTACACAAAATGTTGTACTGCATACTTAGTGTTTTACCCTCTTCTTCTTCTTAGGTAAGGCGATTCATTCTCCCATATGTTCCTACTATGTGGATGGATTTTATGTTTAGCTCCATTGGATCATTTTCTATGCCTAGCAGCGTTGCAGTCTTGCTTACGTCATGAAACACACGTGCTACGTGATCATAATTTAATATCTTGGCCATAAAATTACTGTCCACTCCTCATAAAAAGTGGCATCTCCGTGTAAGAAGCCTTGCGAAATCTTACCGCTTTTGCATCTGTAGATAATGTAGTGCCTTATATTGCCACTGTATCGCAGGAACTTCACAGTTGACCAGGTTTGGCAATTCTGAAAAAGCACTTCTATATTGCAAAATGTGGTGTGTTCAATTATTTTAAAAATACTGAATGGATAAAAAAATTATTAAAATAAATAAAACTACTGCTTATGAGAAAAATTTCTAATACTTCCATAACAGCTTTCTAAATTATTTTTCAATATTTCCTTCCATCAAATACTCCTATACCTGCATTTTTTGTTACTTGCTTCTTCGGCTTGCATTTTTGAGGAAGAATTAGAAAGTAATCTTAAATAATATTACTATTAAATCGTGTAAACCCATATTTTTTGTCTGTAAGTCCATCGTATTCAGAAGCCAGTCATTGGCCTACTCGTACTATTAAAGGGTGAAAATCCACATTTGTATGCCAGTATGTCCCCCCTATTCCGAAGTCAGTAATTGACCTAGCCCTTCGGAGTTGTTTTTTTAATAGCAGCATTTGACGCGAGGGGTTGGTAAAAAGCATTTGAAAATACCAAAACTTCCAAAAGTTTTTAAATATGTTCGAGAAACCTCTAAAATAGAATGAGAAAATTGACCCCGTTCTAAAGGAATGTATAACTTCCTCAATTTCTGATCATCGATCTCGTTTTAAACAGGAATTAAAGGTGCTTTAAAAGAGCTGAGGAGCTAGAATTCTTAAAAAGGCGGTACTTTTTATTTCACATATTGTTAAAACGTAAACAAGTTTAAAAAATCTTCGTAATGGGGCGACAAAGATATCCTTTTTAAAAATCTAACTCACACCTCAATTTTAGAGCGAATATCTTAATTTTCTTTAAACTGAGGCTAGAAGCTACAGTTTTGTTACTCAAATGCCAAAAAAATTTAAAAAGTCAATAGATTCTTATCACTAAATCTCTAGAGTAATTCATATAATTTGCAGTTCACGCATACCATGACCATTAGACCTCGATGTGAGATTTATTAATTACTGATCGTAAGTCTTATATGGTAGATTATTAAAAACTGAAAATGTAGACTTTAATGTAATTATATTTTAATATTTTTGATATCTATTTATGACATAATTTTTCAAAATAACAAGATAAAAGCTTTAAATGAATTTTATTAAAATTACTAACAATTTTAACTGACAAATTACTGACAAATTACTAACACTTACTAGCAAACTTATATATTAATAAATGAATCTTACTGTGAGACCAGGAGACATTTTGGCAGTGTTCATATACATATATTTATGATATCTACCAAGCCAGACAAATGTCCAGGCACGTAGGCCCCAGTTTACAACAGCCCTGGCCCGAGAAGTCATGAAATCAATAAATAAGAACACGTAAATAAGAAGTGCAGTCGAGTCAGAAAAGTTACTGGAGGCCAAAGCTGAACCAAATCTGACAGCAGAATGGTTAAAGAATTAACCAATGAGGGAGTGTTGCTGCATCGCCTTGAGGATAACTAGTGAGATACGGTGGTCGTTTCTAGACCTCAGGCAAAACGATTTGGCAACAGCCAGAAAATGTGCACAAGATAAGAATCATGTAGAGAGACATGGTGTGTAGAGAGACATGTTATGTAGAGAGACATGTTATAAGAGACATGGTGTGCCGATATTTAGTCATTATTCAAATACTGAGAGGATGAGAAACAATGAATGCCCCACATTCGGTTCAACATATAAAGACAATAATAGCGGTATGTACCAGTCAGCTGTTATAAAAGTACATAATGATTTTAGGCAAACAAATACCTGGTTTCACGCACCCAGTCTTCTCCTTAAATATATATATATATATATATATATATATATATATATATATATATATATATATATATATATATATATATATATATATATATATATATATATATATATATATATATATATATATATATGTATATATATATATGTATATATATATATGTATCTATATATATATATATATATATATATATATATATATATATATATATATATATATATATGTATATATATATATGTATATATATATATGTATCTATATATATATATATATATATATATATATATATATATATATATATATATATATATATATATATATTTAATGTAAGTGGAACATAAATGTATATGTTTAATAAATAATGTTTATTTTAACGTTTAAAATCGTGGAAGTTAATTATGTAGTGGGTTAATATATTTATATTTTAGGAATTCGCACAAAGAATTTATGGTGGGCTAAAATGAGGCAACAATGCAATACGATTTACGGACATCCAGATTGATAATTTAAGTCAACCCAAGGATTTAATTATTAGGTATAAAGGAGTAAACTCCGATGTCAAGTAGTCCGTCAAGTTTCGATAGCCTGCCAAGTTTCTTTCACCACACTAACTATTAAAACGTGAGCAATTATTATTAAAAATTTAATTATGGACAAAAATTACTTTCGTTTTCCGTAACAAATTGGTATAATGTTTTTAATTTTCCTAATATTAAACTTGCGTTTTAATACAATTTAAAAAAATTACTCATATTATTGATTGGGGACTAATTGAACTGAAATGTTTTGGTTAATGTGCAATAAAAATGTAATATACAATAGTCTGAGGGGCTTTTGTTGATTTTGAACATAAATTCCAGAAAAAAGCAGTATTTTGATACGACAAAAGAGACATAATTTAAAAGTGTGCAGAAAGATTTGTCTACTTTTTAATAATTTTAATGTACGAGCTTTCCATCTTTTGTATCATTCCAGTTATTTTATCATTTTTAATATGTTTTTCTAAGTATCTTTTTGTATATGCTTTTGGTAATGAAATATTTACTGTTTGTAGTCGTATTATTTTATCTATGATAGATAATTTTGCTAGATTATTTGCATTTGCATTTTCTATATACCTTATATGTGCTTTAATGTATTTTATTTGAGTAATATTATATGTTACTGATTGCATCATGTATTTTAAGTTATATATGACAAACCACTGAGTACATTTATAGCGAGCAAGTAATTCAGCTTCAAAGATTAAGTTAGGCTTTATGACCATGTTTTAATGCAGCTTGTACTTATATAAATCCAAAAAGTTCCAGATGTGCTAATATCATTTTGGAACCTTATCTCCTATGCTTTCATGAGATATTGATTTTGAAAAAACTGTTAGGAAATTTGAAACTTGGACGGAAAATAAAAAAAATTGGTTCAGAATGTCTCGAAAGCAGTAGTATTCAATTTTTTACATAGGATTATCTTAGAAATAAAAAAAAATACAGAACCCCTCAGCATCATAAACAATAAAAATCAATCATGCTTAAAGCATTGATTATAAAACACTTTCCAACTTCAATGCAATATTATTTAAATATCTCTAAAATGCAATACATTCCTCTGTAGTTTAAAACTTAATGCAAAATAATACATTAATTTATAATATTTGAAAACTTAAACCTTCATCGAAAAAAATGAACTTCATTCAAATGACGGCATTGAAATATAAATTGCCTGGTTTAAACATTTCTAAAATGCGATACATTCCACGGTAATATTTTTAAAATTATCATAATACTACGATAATTTATTATATCGAAAACAACTGAAATTCATTCAAATGACGTCATAGAAAGAATAACACGCCTGGCTCTCTCTATAAAAGCAGCATTTCATTCATCAATATATCCCCATTCATTTCATTCATCACAATACTATAATAATTTATTTTATTTAAAAATTAAGACCATGGAGCTACAAGTAATTAAACTCTACGCTTAAAACTTCATCGAAAAAAATCGTCCTCTCTCTGTAAAATAAATGAATATTTCATTCATATCAGCTATGTAGACTCCATGAGCTAAATAATTTTGCGTTAAAGAAATGCAGCAATTCATATACAACTAATTCTACATATTTTTCTGTTTACATTTTGCATAAGTGAAAAATAGGCTTCGTTGTAGAAATAATCAAATTTGAATGCTCATTTAAACTCAAATATATTGTAATTGCTTTGTTTCAGTATGTAGATGCACAGAATTTAAGCAAAAATAAAGCGGTTTTAAGACGGATACAACACTCAATATGAATTAAAAAGAACTTCAAAAATCACGAGTTTCAGACAAGATGGATGCCATATTTCATTTTGAAGTGGGTCACGTGATTTTTTCCTATCATGGTCACGTGATCGCTTCATATAAGAGGTTAAATTATTATTTTAATTTTTATTTAAAAAACTACTGAATATATTTTGCTGATTTTTTTTTAATATATTTTATGGAACAATTTGAATATTACCTAAAATTTTCGAAGCAATTTGTGAATTTTAAATCCGCTTAAAAAATGTTTGAAAAATTAGGTCCCATAGGGTTCAATGTATTTCATTTTTTCAACCCGGGTTCAATCCAAAACTAATTGGGTGATATTATTCATTTATATTCCCATAGGTCCTACAGACCGTCTGAACAACATACTAACATTTCATTTTAATTAAATCATTTTTACGGCAGTTATCGTTCTAACGGACAGACAGACAGACAAACAGACAGAATGAACAAAGTCATAAACACTTTCAACTTTGTTGTAAAGTGTTAAATATATAAAAGTATAAAAAATATCGATTCAAATAACAAAGAAACCTATCGAAATTACATAATTAATTAATTATTAATTTGACATCAACGAGAAGATTGCTATTGTGCACATCTGAGCTTTCGTAATACTAACACATAGTAATCTTTCATCAAATTATGAAAGCAATATGCGACTGTAATTACCAATATCACCTTCGTGAATACACTGCTCACAACTGAAATCGCAACACCATAAAGTTTTAAGTGCAGCTTTATGTAAATTAGGTAATGTAAACCGCAAGGTGAGATATGCAAATGATCACAGTTTCGTTAAGCATAGTGACGTACCAAATTGTCTAGCAGCATAAGAGCGTCAGATCAAAGAGGAGCGATATCACAGCTAAATTGTAGCGTCATTGGTTTCAGGTTGTAAAAATCATCAAAGTTTACCAAGGGTACGTCGGCGTACCGCATACTTCAGTTGTCGTCAATAGAACGGCAACAAATCATTGTTTACATGAGGGCGGAATGAGCTTCCGCAGGATCGCTGAACTATTGTTTCGTGATGTGAGCAGAGTTCAACGGTGTGTGTTACGGTTCGTGAGAGGCAGCGAAACGACACGAGGATCAGATAGTGGAACTTCCAGCTGTACCACACCGCGTGAAGATCGTATGCTTCTGAGAAGCTTTTCGAGGGAACCGCTTACTACATCAACCATGTTACAACGACATTTATCCCACACTACAGGTAACGTGGTTTCGGCGCAAACAATTCGAAGTCCTTTGCATTACCCAAGACTCCGGGGTAGACGACCTTTTCGACGCTTACCGTTTTAACATCTTCACCCGTTACGTCGCATCCAGTGGTGTCAAATAAGACGCAATTAGTCGACAGAATGTCGAAACATTCTGTTCAAGGTTGAATCACGATTCTGTTTTGGCATGCCAGTTGGCCGTACTCGCGTATGGCGGCGCTTTCAACAACGCCACCAGGAAATTTAATCTATTAGTCGCCACACAGTCCCCCTAAGTGGTTCCATGGTTTAGGGTGGTGTAACGTTTGGTGGGCGAACACCTTTGGCCCACGTTTCTGGCAGTATCGCGGTACAACGTTTCGTCTCTGACATTGTGAGGCCTGTGATACAGACATATCTGTCAACCAGGCCTGAACTGCTTTTTCAGCAGGATAATGCCAGGCCACATACTGCACAGGTGACTATAAATATTCAAACAAGGTTTTGATATCCTGCCTTGGCCAGCATGTTCCCTGAATTTGTCGCTAATTGAGAATATATGGGACATCCATGGTCGCCGATAAAGAGAGCTACTAATTTCAGCAATCCATGCTCAGTTACAAGTCCAATTTCATACTATGTGGAATGCCATCCCTCAGCGCACCATTGATCAACTCATTAACGGGATGTTTTGTCGTATTCTATTCTGAATAGCCGCTAACGGTGAGCTTATTCCATATTGATCTAATGTCAATAAAATTTCATGCTTTCATTTTCCAGGTATGATTTTTTGATCATTTGCACAGCTCCATGTTGCAATTATATTCTATAAATTTCATAAGGATACATCAATTTCTTCATGGTGTTACGATTTCAGTTGTGTGAAGTGCATTTTATGTAAGTTCAATCTTGGTTTTAAGGTAATATTATGTTTGGAATTAAATTGCTTAATTAAATATATAAAAGGATCATCAATGAATAATTAATAACATTTTTAATGATCTCCAACATTTGGTATATACTACCATCTATCTCAGAAATTAGAACATAAACCAATTGCATTTGAAAAATTCATTCAAACGGTTGTTGAAGATGTAGTACTTAAATCTATCCGATTGAATCTGGTTGAAAGAACATTCTGTTTTGAAAAATCAGAAATTATTGAAATTAGGTTTCTATAAGTTTTATATGGAACTTATGATTAATTTAAAATAAAAAATAACTTAACAATTTGGCCAGAACTAATACTTTCCTAAAAATACCCCGTTATTTTGATAGAGATTCAGACTCCAGATATTTGGTAATAAGTTACTAATAGATCTTGAGCGTAAAATACACTAGGGCGTAGATTCTATTTGAGAAGTACAGATAGTATTGCTAAAAATCATGAACATATTTATATACAATCGTCAAATTATTGTCTAATGAATCAAGTAAATACCTAATGCATTTAAAATGAACATCCATTACATTTATGTCTAGAGCAGTTAAAAAGCTGTCTTGCCCAAATAAATGAAAATTCGAAGAACATGTCAGGAGCCACTCTTTTGCTACTTGACTGTTTATATATGAAGAAAAGATAGCAAAGTTAAAGATTAACACATTCATCATCATACTAAAAGAAGCAAAATGAAGCAAAGTCAACTTCAAAATAAGTATTTGCTATACATTGTATAAAATCACTGCATTTTGTTTTCTGAGTAAAAAAAAAAATTTAAAAATGGAAATTTGAGCTTTTGTATCATTATAATCTTTAGAAAATGCAGTAAAATCTCAATAACTAGTAGTTTAAAGGCCATTCTTTTGATATTATTTAGAGTAAGTATTTCGTTAAGTAAAAACTGTTATCTCGACGAGAAATTGAATACCAATCTTCAAATGGTCCTACAACGAACTACTCTACCTTTTTACTACTCGGCTATTCAGACGGTTGTACTTTATTTTACGTTAGAACTGAAACATGAAAGGTATTCCTTCTGGTTTTTGATCGAATTTCAACATATGATCTCCTCCTTCATTTTTATACAGATCACGATACATATGCAAACTTAAAAAAAAGTTTCAAGCATATTTTAAGCACATTATGTCTTAACATTAACCATTTCGATAAAATCAATTTACAATTATGTTCTAAAATATCAATGTGCATTTATGTTCGATAAATATGTTTTTTCATTACGATATTTTGTGCATTAAAGGAAGCATATAGAATATTTTAAGGGACTATTGTGATGGATTAAACAATTTTACTCCCTGATTTTGAGGGATTTTCCCATCTTGAACTTTCTTATATAGAATCCAACTATTTTTTTCATATTATGACTGTGTCATTCACTTTACTTATGTATTTTACTGTGAGTATGCATTTACGTTTTTCGGTTAAGGAGAGAAGATGCACAAAACGATAAAAAGTATAATTTAAAGTACAAAATGCGCACTTTTCGTAAACAGTTCGCATCATCTTAAAAGTAAAACAGATATAACAAAAATTAACAAAAAATCTATAAAAACACTATAATAATAGAAGTAGAAGTACAGCTATTGCTATTGAGGGGATTCAAAATAGGAATAATAATTCAAAATAGGATAAATAAATTTATCACCCACAAAATGACTTGTTATCAATTACGGTGTGCCACGTCCACGCACATTTACACATGAATGGGCAATTTTTTTGAAGTATTCAAATTGCATTCAAAATGTTTTTAATCAACACTTT
Organism: Amaurobius ferox; assembly: GCA_951213105.1. NCBI lineage: Eukaryota > Metazoa > Arthropoda > Arachnida > Araneae > Amaurobiidae > Amaurobius > Amaurobius ferox. The sequence continues at coordinate 73,170,278 of OX578135.1, read as the reverse complement.
GCTATCTCAGAAATTCCGAGAATTTTCAGAAACCTACTTTTTCTTTCTAATAGTTCAAAAATTTAAATATATGTATTTACGACGGATATGCTATATTAATCAAAATTCAGTGGCTCTGAAATCGGAAAGTTACGGAAAATATAAGCATTTTGGACTCTTATATTTCCCAAAATAATGGCTAAAAATGAAACAAATTTTACTTCTTTTGTTGAAAATAGGGTGCAATTTATGCATATATAAAATTTATATTTCCGAGCGAGCTTTTTGCTCCACTTCGTTAATTTTTACTCGAAATATCTTCTGAAGTATATACGATATATAGAAACAATAAGTTACAAAAAATGTCAGTAGGGAATCGAATTTCAAAATTAATGATTTGTTTTTACAAAGATCTTATAGAATTTGGAGAATCGTCTTTAAATGTTCAAAGACATTGGAATTTTTCCGTTTTTCGAGTTTGTAATGCTTATATTCAAATGGCTAAAATTTTAGTCATGCATTACAGACGTAATTTGTAGGCCTTTAAAGGTCCTAATTGGATGGTGTTGTATCTATTAAGTCAGATTGTGAGTAGATCCGCTTTCAGATATGACAGTCTCTGCAATTTGAATAATTAAATCTGAGTATAGTTTTTCCTAGGGAAATTCATCAGTATTCTGCAAGGCCGCTACAATGACTGGACGGGTGAAAATATGTTCTGGGGATATATCCGTCTCTGAAAAATTTCTACAATAACTGTAAGTTCTTGTTCCATCGCTGTTAATTTTCAATCATCTGCGATGACGAGTTATTAGTCTTGAAATCGTTTTGGTAATTGTTCTGCCTTTATTCATTTCACAGACCTGGACAGATGTTTAATGGATTGTTCTCTTAGCCTGTATATTGCAATTGCATTTGCGAGTGACACACAATTTGACACATGATATGCTGTACATGATATGCTGTATGTGAGGTCAGAATATGTCCTCACATGAGACATTTTTATTGCAATATTTTATGGTGCCTAGAACGGCCAACAAAGGTTTTAGTCTGGCTGGCGCCGGAGTTTACAACAACGTGAACTTTTAGGTCAAATACAATGAATTTGGGTGTTCCAGGCCACAGGGAATAAAAGGGACATCGATATATGTGAAGTGATGCCATTGGTTTCAGAAGAACCAATGAGCGCCAAGGGGCAGAAGGGCGGAGCTACCTTCCCCCCCCCCGCGCCGAAGGAACCGCAAGGAAGTCTCATACGAAGTGTTGTTGAAGAAAGTTTGATACGAAGTGTAGTTGCAGTAAGTTTGATACGAAATGTTGTTGCAGTAAGTCTTATACGAAATGGGGTTGAAGCTAATTTCATACGAAATGTTGTTGCAGAAGTAAGTTTGATAGGAAATGTGGTAGCAGTTAGATGGATACGAGGAGTGCGGAGCAGATACACATACGAAAGAGGTTGCAGAGTTGAGTTATAGAAAAATGAAAGTTGCTGTTGGAGATGCAGAGTTTGGAATAGACGGAAGACAATGAGCCACACACCAAAGAGTTATGGCCGTACGGTTAGCAATAAAACTGATGCAAGCTTCAGTGTTTAAACAAGCCCAAGATTAAACTTGAAGGTATGTTCTCACGTTCTCAGGTCCTGGACACTCTAGAAATCTAACTAGTTCTGGGCACATATCTCCCATTATTAGAGTGATTAAATGATAGTTGATGATTATGATAAATTGTTGTTAGTGATAAATTGATGTTGTAAATAAATTATTTTGTTAAAGTTAAATAGGCTAATCTTTTTTAATGATTAATGAATTCTTTTCAGGACTTACACATAAGCAAAATAATTGGAGGGTTATTGCGGCACAACGACAAGTAATGTTCTTAAATGTCAATTCCACGTTATGAGATCAACGACCATGTTTTTAATGATTAATAACAATTAATGTTAACTGTAAGTTTCCTTTTCTTTACGTATTGCCACACTGTACATTACACATGATATGTCATTATTGAGGTGCCTGGCTTCTTTGGCCAAATTGTCAGATGTTTCATTGTCCTAAATGTTAACGTGATTCAAAATCCATTGCAAAGGATACTTAAATCCATTACAAAGGATTCTTAAATACTTAATAATAGAATAGTTAATTCTATCAAGGAGGAGATTGATGCTTTTAGCGAGGCATGAATATCCTGGCTGAATTGCTTCTCGATCAGCTATAAAATCACTAAAGATTATAAGACCTTTTGCTCAATTAGTATCTCGGAGGGATAAGTACATATTTGGTGTTTCCTGTATTACAATGAGCTCACAAGTAAAATTGGACGCTACCCTCACAGCAAAGATCGTCACATGTGTGACAGTGATGTTGTACCCACATGACACCTGGGTCACAATGTGACTTCTATGCAACGTTAAGTATTAGTAACTTTGTAACTTCATTGTGACTATATTCTGTGACGTTTCCACAATTTAATTAGCACGTAACAATGGGATAACATTACAATGGTAATTACAATGTGACGTCACAAACAAGTTAATATGCGACGTCACAAACGATCATGAAAATGACCAAAATGACTTCGCTGTGACCTCAATATGACATTGCCGAGACATACTGCGACGTCATGTGATGTCCCAAAGTCACAGTGTGACGTAAATCTTACGTCACTGTGAAAAATAAATGCTATTAATGTATGTTACCTGCGTCAATGTTTTGTTGGTTCAGCTGATCATTTTGTAAGATAAACTGTATCCCTGATTCACCTTTTACAGTAGTTTTATCTGAGGATCCATCTGTATAAGCATGAATAAAATCTCTCCTAAGAGATGATTATTGATCCCATTTGCCTTGACACTAGCTGTTACACTAGCTGTTCTTTGTGCAAGTATCTAAAAGGTGTGTATTTATTGGGGTGCTGTTTGTTCTTAGGAGGTTTAGAGCAGAAAACAGGCTCTTGGAATATAACATATTTGTTACTTTAAAGGCTCTACAAGGATTTATAATTCAATTCAGATCATATTTTTAGCTTTTGAAGTATAGTGGTTATAATCTCGAGGTTTTTATATTATGAACTATTTTGAAAATATGGTTTTTATATTATGAACTATTTTGAAAATATGGTTTTTATTTCGAAATTTAATATTTTGAGCTGTTTCAAAAATGTCTGAGATAGACAAATCGAACTGAAGCCACTGTTGCTATTTTTTTAGGTACAATTTCGCCCCAATGCTACATTCAATAATTTGTATGAAACCGATATATAGCATGCATGCAGTGTAATGTTTAAGAAATATTTTTAGGAACGGAGTGAGTCAAAAATAATAGAAATATGCCGTGAGATAATCCTACTTTCTGGCAATTCACCGTACTGAACATCATTATTTTCCTCATGAAAAGCACATGTTTGAAAAATATCTACCTAATCTTATAAAGATAAATGTAATGTACATTTCTTCCTGTTATAAATTTAAGTTCAGTCATGCTTTTTATTCGAAACTAGAATATAATGTAACTGAAGCATCAAGGATTTTTTGATACAATAAATAAAGCATTTTTTCTATAAAATATATTATGTCTCCTATACTGAACTAATCCTCTCCTGAATAAGATAAATCATCATTACAATTTCAAAACGTTTTGTGTAGGACCCATAATTTACTTAAAATATAATTCTCATTCAAGACAAGATTATGAATGTTAAGCAGAGAAGTATCTTGCTTTTAAGGAAATGAGCATTGAAGAAATATAATATGCATCAGTCTCATATTCGATAAAGATGTGAGATCATAAATCACTCCAAGGAATTTTTATGAACAATAAATAATATTAAAGATTACTATCACAATTTGTCGGTATTTCATATTTTATGGTGAACAGTGTGTATTTAATTAAATTTCTTTGCTCTTAGGTTTAAATATAATTGTAAAGGCATTTGAGAAATTTATTTCCTTAAAACAATAACAGCAAAATCTTGATACAGTGAATATAATACTTCTTGATGCAGTTAAATTCCTATATATAGCCAAATTGATAAAGTTAACATAATCAATTCAAAACAATAATACATAAATCTTATCGTTATCCAAGATCGATATTATGCAGAATTGTCAAAAGAAAGTTAGGGTGTAGGCAGATGGAATATGTTGCATAATATCCCTTTATGATAAGATTTAAATACTATTATTCTGAATTAAATCTGCCTACACTTTCATTTCTCTTTAGCACTTTTACATAATATGAGTATCAATTTTAGAAAATGATATAATTTATATACTATTGTTTTGAATTGAATCTGCCTACACACTCAGTTTGGTAGAGCGCTATAGCCCAGTGGTTAGCGCGCGGGAATTGCACTCGGTAGGCCCTGGTTCGATTCCCGCCACTGCCAAAACTGCAGCCGTGTTCATGTTGAGTACGATCACGATAAACATGTGGATCTGTCACTTCATCCGAGAGGTTGGTGGTAGGGGAAGGAGGGTACGGTCCCTGTGGATGCCTCCCCCACTGGGTTCCGGTCTAAATTGGGTGGCACTTCCCGACCGTCCAAACAGTTACCTTACACCTTTCTGGTAGGTCGGACGGTCTGGCTTTCAACATCAACATCGACAACATGATTTGAAGCGTTCAAAAACAGGAGGACATTTCATATAAAGACACTAAATCGTAATTCGCAAAAACAGTACAGGAAAAGAGGAAATATAATCACGATGTGAGTCAATAACACAATGACGAAACGTAAGGAAGTAAATGTTTGATGTTCACTGTGGTAAAACTGTGTGCCGAGTTTTTGCTCTCTACATGCCTGAGAGCCGAGAGCGAGTCCGTAAAGTGTGACGTACATAAATAACGTTAAAATTTTATATGGATGAAAATGTTGCTGAGTTTCAGTATTCTATATGATCTGGGGACCGCGAACGAGCCAGCATAGGATGAAGTATGTAAATTAGGTAATTATGTAACTTAATGACGATAAACCGTAAGACATGAAAATGTTCAGTGAGATGACACTTTCTGACAAGTTTCAGATCTCTACGTGCTTTAACAGCCGGAAATGAGTCTGTCAAATATGTTAAATGAATGAACAGAGAAAATCCGTGTGATGTTAATGAGAGGTGTAAGGAATAATAAGCAAAGCTACAATATATATATATATATATATGATATATATGCACACAAACTCGTTCACCACACGATGCATTAACTGACTGTATCCCTAGTTAACAGCAGAAAACAACGAAAACTCATCAAGAGAGTTCACATAGAAAAAATCCATTTCCCAAAAGGCTTTAAATAGAATGTTTAAAAACATTTTAAATTTGCATGCAAATAGAATTTCATATTCAATTTATTTTGAAGTTTAGAATGGATATTTTCCTCATTTTGGATTTCTTCTGAATAATAAGATACTTCCATTTATAACTTTTCGCTTACCGTAACTCAAATTTACATAACCATAAATCGCAACTGTTTTGAGTGTTGCTATGCAAAGAAAATACTACGTATTATGAAATGCATAAGATTTAATGTATTTAAAAATATGCATAAATAGTTTCTTTCCGGGAAAACCCCCAATAAAATGTTTATAAATATAATTTTTTTTTACTTTGGGGCAGTAATAAAATAAATATATATGAATTTCTTTTCTCATACATTATATTTAGAAGAAAATTATGCGTCGTCTAATGGTTACCCCCAAAATGCTCAATCATTTTGAAAAAATACAGATGTTTGAAACAAATACACTGATAACTAAAACATACGGACATGTTGCATCTTCACCTGTAATTGAAAACAATTTCCTCAGTACTTGCCATATATGGAGGTATATTTATTGCCATAATAGGAATAATTTTTTACATTATATTATACAAAGTATTGATTAAACCATTTGTATAAATTAAATTGGCTTTATATGCACGAAAAACTAAATATATTGAGTTTAAATATTTCGTTTTTCATGCTCATTTCCCTTATGCTACATACCCGATAAATTAATTTATATTATCATTGTGGATCTAGTTCTTTTCATTCATGAAAGAAGGTAGTTTTGGCAATGCATTTTGTATTTTGAAGCCATGCAATTCACCAATTGTGATTTATTTCATGTGGTGTTAATTTACTGCCAGTTGCATTTTTATGGTAATTTTGTACTTGAGCATGAATGTCATTTGTTTATCTACTTATTGGTAATTTTTAAAATACAATTTAGGATTCTATAATTTTTAAGTGCCGTAGCAAGACCTCTGTAAACAGTTTGGGAATGAAAATTATATTTGGATACCCTGAATAATTCTGATTACTAAAAAGGTGTGAATGTGTTTCAGAAGACGATCTTTGAGTACAGACCTACGAGCGTTTTCTATGTGAGTATACGCCCCGCCTCGTTTTGACGCTGGCTGTTCAGTCAGCCAGTCTTCGTAGTAAATGGTGATTGGCGTAGGGGCAACGTTCTGCGGTAGATGGCGCTACATCGGTTGAACACAGTGGTACAGCTTAATATTGAAAATGGATATAAAAGTGCTTGAAATAAGATTTAATATTTAATTTACAAACATGATATATGCGAAAGCAAAGTTATATAAACACTAGGGCATAGTGAAACTCGGAAGAACGACCTTTATTTTTGGTTACACACACAAAAAAAAAATGATCTAATTTTTGTTTTTAAATTTAGTTTTATGATTTTTCTTTCCTTACAATTCTTTTGATAATAATTTCCTTATGAGAAAAAAAATTCCAAGCCAAGAGACTGCCACAAGCCAGGAGACTTGAAGGCATAATTGTAATCCATATAATATATCATAAACCCACTTTGTAATTAAAGAAAAAATACTTGAATTTAAAGGGCTTCAAATATTTAACAAAACCACAACAAATTGAAATTTTACATGCATTGAATATGTGAATTCTTCATTAAAAATTTATATATAAGTTAAATCATAAAAATCTTAAAAAAATGACTTTAGATAATAAATTTGTGATAAAGTGAAAAGTTATTCTTTAATGAATTTTCGTGTTTTTATATGAAGAAATATATTATTCAAAATCGATTTTCAATGAATTTTCTATTTCAATTTTTAATCATGGATATACACTTCATGAAATACATATGCAATATTTCAATTTGTTGTGTATCGGCTAAGTGGTCCAAATGCTTTTAATTCCGGGAGAATTTTTTTTTCTATGTAAAGTACATTAAGAGTGGCAGAGCAAAATGTATATTTCTCCGATTCAAATGTATATAATTAATCTTAGATTTAAGAGATGAGACCCAGGGATGCAAAATATGTAATAATACTTTAATAATTGATCTCTTTCACGTATGTCTATTGTAAAAGTACTTTCAATATAACTGATTAAAGTAATAATTGGCTGGTCATTTATGTTAGTTAAAATCTTATATTTAGGCTACATTAATAAGAATTGTGCTCTAAATTTTTTTATTTTATTCAATATCTATATTTTACCACACACAATTTTACACCCACTTCCCTCCAGACACATAATCATCTTTTAAAGTATGTGTATTTTTTATTAGTAACATAACCATGATAAGTATTTTATGACTCTACAATATTAAAAACTTGTGTGTAAAAACTCACAGTCCTTTGTATATTGATCACCTGCCTAGGATACAGCCCAGAAATGAGTGGTGAAAACAAGTTTTACTATATTTTTTATACAATAAAAAGTATCATTCAAATAGCAAAATTGAATTGCATTAAAAATTTGTGTGTAATAAAAACATCCAGAATTTGTATTTGACTACACTATTGTTATATAAAAATAAATAAATAAATCCTTTGTATGGAAAATCTATAATTTTTTTAAAAAAATTTCAATAAAATGAAACAAATTCATAATAAAATAAAATACACATTCCTTAATTTTCCCTTGATACACACAACCTTGATTTCAATATAAAAATATGTATAAGAACATCCAATGATAAAATTAAATCAGCAATAAAATTAACTTTAAAATCAAATTAACAATAAACTTAAGGATAAAATCCAATGATAAAAGTAGAAAAGAACAACTAAAATATTATATTTCAAGATTATTTTACCGTAAAACAATCTAAACATATGGATAAACCGCAAAAAACATTCAACGCAAGGGGCGCCCTTACGCGGTACAATGTTGTTGAGACCCAGACCGTCCGACCTACCAGAAAGGTGTAAGGTAACTGTTCGGACAGCCGGGTACAATGTGTCATAACTCAAAATCAGCGCCAGCAGCTGACTGAACAGGCAGCGGACTGAACAGGAGGCGGTGGTATACATGATGTCCCTTAGGTGGGGATTTTCTGCCTTTTCGTTTGTGGGGATGCAATTTTCTCCCTGATTTTGACTTTTGTAGACTCCTAATTTACAAACTGAGATTTTTTTTTTATCTTAGTCTTCTTTATCTCTTCCCGCTGAACTTGAAAAAATGTGATTGCTTGCTGACTTAAAATAACTTTTGGATCTTAATAGTTATGATTATTTTTACATGTAACATCATTTACTAATACATTTCAATTAACGTATGAAGTGAATCCTGACTCCATTGCTTTCTCTCAACATTTCGACTCACTTTCATTCCTTAGCAAAACTTGCAAAAATTTTGATTGCTATGAAATTGGTTTCCATATTTAGTGACCGCTATCTGCAGGTATTGCACACTCACACTTTCTTACTATGACAACTGACAGAATTTTCGAGTGATAAAAGTTTTAATTTCGAATCTAAAAGATTATGACTAAAGTGTTTTGAGAAAAATGAATATTATATTTCTATTTGAAAGAGCTATTGGAGTTATACTGTCATTAACATTTCATGTTGTGAGGCTACATTATAAAATTGGCGAAAAGTGAAATAGGCTAAAAAGCAACTTAAAATAGGCTGAAACGTAAAACTTACTCCCGGATAGATGTAGGTGTCGAACTTAGATTTGCCGCTTCGAGTGACATTTCTCCTCACTGAACAGTTTCAAAATAGTTTATTTAACTAAAATGTATATTTTTCTACTTTACTTTTTATTTGTGAAATTCTAATGTGGGCAGCACATGGCTTTCCCTGCAGACTCAAATTCACATATTCATTATTTCTTTAATAATTCATTAGATTGAGTTTAATTGAACCAAATAACACTAAATTTGCATTTTTAATTCAATTTTTGTTTTTATTTGGTAATTGGAAACTTTTCTGAAATTGGCGTAACAAAAATGCAAGAAATCTCAAATATCTTGAGAACGGTTAGTCTTAAAGTATAGTGTAGTGGGGTTATATTATTTTCCTCCTCGAAAATTGCGCATAAAACAAGAATTTAATTGATACATTTGGGCATACATTACTGAGACATTTTTGTAGATTTTGGCGGGCCATTTCGTAAAAAAAGACAGGTTGTTCTTTTCTGAATCGTACTAAAATCTAATCACCAGCAGAATATCCCACAAGTAACTTATCTTTCGAATTTTGTGAAATTTGATCAATTAGTATTTCAGCTAGAGAGGATATATGAAATTTTTACGGGCCATTTCGCAAAAAAGGCTGGTTCTATTTTTACAAATCGTACCAAAAACTAATCAGCACCAGGGTCAAGTGGCTTACCTACCAAATTTTATGAAATTCTGTCCATTAGTTTTTGAGTTAGAGTGGATACATACATTGCACAGACACACTGACACACAGACAGACAGACACACACACAGACGTCACGCTAAAATAGTTTTTCCGTATTCTAGGGATCTGGAAACGTGTAGATCCGTCGAAAACTCGAGTTGCGATTTTAGACATGATTCCAATACTTTCCCTATACATTACCATGTATTGCAGGGAAAGTAAAAGTTATTTATTTTTATTATTGTTAGATTTCTACTATAAATATATATATATATTTTTGCATTCAAACAGTTTTTGTATTAATATGTTTTGGAATTTATGCATTTTTAAGTAGTGTTAAAAGAAGTGGTGTTAAGGGATGCGAATATTCGGATAGCTCAAATAAGAGCATTTGTGTTTGAATAGCTCTAAAGGCTAGAGACCGTTGCAATCGAGTATCTCTCTCTAAATATGATGATGGCAAGTATTTGAATAGCTCTAAAGAGGAGGGGGGTAACTACATATGTTGTGAACCATTGATACAAACGAAACCAGCGAGAAGTGAATGATATTTGACTGTACTACAAATAACTATATTTAGTGCGTTGTTGTCACCTGAAAAATACATTTAATAATAAGAGAGAGATAATATTCTCACAGAGATTCATTTTTGTCAACATGTACCTCTGATAAGTAAATAAGTACACAGAAAAACACTTTTCAGTACTTACTAATATTGGACGGTAGATATATTTTATAAGTAACAGCCAAATATGTAAACAAGACATTTATGAAACAGTCTTCATATGGTGGCAAATGATGCGTACAATCCATTTTTAACAGAACTATGAATATTTTTTATTTTATTATGCATATTTATTTCGTACAGTCATATGCATTTTCGGAAAAACTGGAAATGACATTTTCAGAATCGGAAGAAACAATATACAGTGAATCCTACTACCCCCTTTGGAATGCCATGTTAAATCCATATCAATCTTTATATAAGCTTTACTTATAGAAATATATCCCAAGAAATATATATTTCTGGAGAGATTTTGAAGTTGAAAATACTTATAAATGAAAATCCTCACCAGACTCTCCTACCTCCTCCAGAATTTGATGCTACATTTATATAATTTTATATAATCAGGTAAATTCTATGTACAGTCAGTTTTGAGAAATAGATATTTCAAGAGAAAATTTTGAATCGTAAGTGTGAAAAGTGGTTATCCTTAGTAAATCACTCCACCACTCTTACAATGTGATGTTAAATTCATAGGAGTTACCATCTAAGCTTTATCTATAGCCAATTTGAGAAAAGGATATGAAATGTAGATACAATTAAAAACTCTTGAAGCACAAATAGAAAAAGAACTGGAAATTGATATCTATAGTGAACTTCCTAACCACTGGATTTTGAATCCGAATTTATACCCATCATCATACAGTATATGTCTTGTCTATAGCAATCTTGCGAAATAGATATTTCAAAGAATTTTTTTTAAATAATAAAAATGGCAAAACGTTTGTCACAAATAGCATGTGACAAATAATGTATAAGAATATTGATATGTAGTGAAAAAACTGAACATTGAAGTTTGGTTTACTTTTTAAATATAATAAATTAACCTTTGGATTGACTTATTATTCTTAATTAATGATCGTGTATCTTATAATCGTAGATTTCCACCATGAGCGCAATAACCTACCATTTACTTCCTTGAACGAGTTCCTAAAATATAATCATGAATTAAAAACTACACATTAAATTCCGCATTTTTAACTTTTAAAATACATATTATATATTCACATGTATTATTGTTAATATTAAAATTGCATTAATTGTAATAAACGCTTAAGGAGGAGAAAATGCGCCTTGTGAGACCAGTTCTCAGAATAGTATTCCAAAATCAACAATTGACCTAACATATATTGCAGAGTGGCACATACCTCTGTTTGTCAGTCTGTTGATCATTATGTTTGAAATATTGGCCATCTATTTTTAAGACATTTTGAGGTCAATTTTCTCTTTTCTAACACATTTTCAAATTTCAACATAACCACTACAGTGCTTGAAAACACGACTCTCTGAACTTTTGGATAATCATAATTGCTATGAACAACATTGCTTCTGCACCATCAATTTTAATAACCACTCTCTTGGACAGTTAGTGTCTGAATATGACCACACTCTCTCACTTCTTGACAATTATTGCCTGAATATCAACGCTTCTGGACAATCATTTCCTGAATATCAACGCTTCTGGACAGTCATTTCCTAAATATTAACGCTTCTGGACAGCCATTCCTTATGAAACACACTCTTGGACATTTACAGCCTGAAAATCTCAAAGAAACAGGTCTCCAATAGTCTGAATATACTCTTTTATCTCCTTGTTGCCACATCATTTTACCTGAAGTCCAGATACGCCCTCCGTATCTCTCATTGGTTGCTCCTTAGTGCGATATAGCAACATTTCTTCATTGATTACCTGATTTTCCAATGAAGCTTGGTTTAAGTCTTGGCCCCTAGGAGATCTTTCCCCTAAACACACCTACAATTTGTGTGAAGTGAATTTATTGGGGTCATGACCCTTCGGGCTAAGACTGTCGTAAAACGACGCCTACAAGTCTGCGCCTTGCTTCGTTGTAAATATTCGTAAATATTAAAACTGCATAATTGCCTCCTGGTCTAACAGATACAATACGAGACATAAAAAAACAATAGATATATTAATAAAAAAAATAAAATTTATATACATTAAAGAAAATAATGGGAAGCAAAACAAGCAAAATGAACTCTAGCACCACAATAACAATAAAACATCAACAAAAAGAAAATAAAGAATACTAAACAAGGGAAAAGTTTTGCGTAAGATACTAACCAAAACAAATAAACATATTTTCTATATTTGAATTCGCTTTGACGAAAAACACATGGAATGAATAATTCATGTGTTTTCATACTGAACGGACTGTTACATAAAATCTAATTTTGTGACATCATTTTGGAGACAGTAGATATATAAATACTCCATTATTCATTTCTTCAGATATAGAAGATTTGGCTTCATGTGAATTTGGATTACATTTTTTCCTATTACGGTATTGTTTTCGCAATGTCTCTCAAGTATGTGGTTTTCAAAAGAGCAATATTTCGGTATATGACATATAAATAAGTTATATAATCGGCTATGTATTGTTTTCTATGCTGATGTTATTTACTGATAAGCTAGTAAAAACTGAAAATGCTTTCGGAGTAAATGGATGAGAATGTAAAGGAACTGAATGTGAATGAAAAAATATTTTAAATTAGAATTTTCTGTTATTTTGGGGAAAATACATCCAAGTAATATTTTGCATTTTAAAGTTACGTAATAATTATCATATTGAAGTATTCGGGCTACATGAGATGGATAATTATTTTAGTTAAATATTCTTGATCAATTCTATTTCTGCAGAACTAAACATTTAAACTTAGATTCGGGTTGTCAATTTTACACATTAAAACTTATATTTGTTGTTGTTATTTTTAACACATTTTTAACACTTTACAACATAGTTGAAAAGTGTTTATGACTTTGTTTATTCAGTGTCTCTTTGTCTTTCCGTTCGCACGATAACTGCCATGCAAATGACTTTAACAAGATGAAATTTTAGTATGTAGTTGAGAGAGTCAGTGGGACATATGGGACTGTAAATGAATAAAATCACCCAACTAGTTTTAGATTGAACCCGAGTTGAAAAACTGAAATACAATGAACCCAATGGAACCTAAGTTTACTAACATTTTTCCCCAAATTGCTTTGAAAATTAGGAACTATTCAAATTATCCCATAAAATATATAAAAAGAAATTCAGCAAAATATGTTCGGTAAATTTTTAAATAAAATTTAAAATATTAATTACACCTATGATATATGAAAAATCACGGGACTCCTTTCTAAATAAAATATGTCAACTATCGTTTATTTCCGATGTGTCAAGATCATGATTTTTAAGGATCTTTAACATTTACAGTTAGTGTTTTATCCGCCCTGAAGCCGCTTTATTTTATAGCGTATTTCCTGTGCATCTATTTTCTGTGTCAACGCAATTACAATATTTTTGAGTTGAAATGATCACCAAACTTTAATTATATCTACAACGAAGCCTAATTTTAATGGATGCAAAATGTAAACACATGAAGTGATTGTAAGATGAGTTGCATAAGAAATGCTGATTTTTTTTAATCCAAATTACTTAGCTCTGGAGTTTGGGATATAAGCGATATGGATGAAATATCCATGATATTTTACATAGAAATCAGACGATTTTATAGCATTGCCTTTTTTGATGAAGTTTTAAGTTTCCAAGTCAAATAAATTATTGTAGTATTGTGATAATTAAAAAAATATCACCGCTGAATGTATCGCATTTTAGAGATATTTATATAAAATTGCATTTCAGTTGGAAAGTGTTTCATAATCAATACTTTATGCATGATTTATCTTTCTTGTTATAAAAATGGGTCGTTAAATTCACGAATTTCAATAATTTTCTAAATATGCCTACAATTATGGAATATGTAGAGAATAACAAATCAAGGCAACAAATTGTCGTGAAAATAATTTTCATTTTCGTAGTTCAAAGTTTTTACGTTCTGTATTTGGAATTGAATTACATCAGAATCAAATTTTTATTAGTTCAACGTAGATTTTTAATTGTACATTGCATATTTTGAAATATATATATATATATATATATATATATATATATTAACTAAATCAAGATATTTAAACTTTGTCACTCAATTTTCAGCACTTTGAGCGTTTGATAACAAAAACTAAATCTTTACTGTCTCTTCCTAGTATAGTCATGAAATCAATTTTAATAAAATTAGTTGTCCTTTCCACTGAGGCTTGAGCGTGGTAGATACATTAAATTATTATTACTGCTCGATTATAAAGGATCAATAGCACATAATGCTCGTAAAAGGCTAAAATATACTGCATTTTTTTTGCTTACCTTATATACATAATGTATAAGAAAAGTATTGTAACGGGGTCGAAAAATCGAATTCGAGTTTTCGACCGGAGAACACGTTTCAAGCATCCCTGATCACGAATGAAACATTTTTGAAATGATGTCTGTGTGTGTGTGAAAGTATATGTGTGTTTGTCAGTGAGTCTGTGGAGACGATAACTGACGAACGAATGGACCGATTCGAACCAAATTTGGTACAAAAATCACAATCCGTAAACACTGGAATCATATTGTTTTTATACGTAATCGAATGTTCAGAACCCCCCTAAATTTTCGAATGAAATTTTGAAAAATCATCAAAAAATCGAAACCTTTTATAAAGTTACGCAAATTGACATGTCTTATGTAATTAATTTGTTCTTGGGAAATGGTTAACATAAATTTTAGAACGCTAACATGAACCGTTCTCGAGATATTTCACATTTTTAAAAAAATTATCAGAAATCCTATAAAATTAAAAAAAATTATTTCCTATTGAGAAACATGTTCACTTTTCATATGTAATACCATGCGATAAATTGGGTGACATCATTCTCGTGGATCTAGCTCGTTCCATTCATGGAAAAAGATACTTTGAGTAATACATTTGTATTTGAACGCCAATGGTCATTTATCTGCTGTAAGAATAACTTATTTCTCGTCCATAACGCTTGGCGAGATTTTGGCGACAAATTTGACGGAATGTCGCCAACTTGGCAAGTTTTTAAAATGTTGCCAAATTAATGAAAATCTCGCCAAATGGATAAAAATGACGCTAAATCAATGAAAATGAAGACTAATTGTCGAAAATTCAGTATCTTGGAAAGAATATTAGTATCTACTATAAAAAAAACCTATTTTTTTTACTGTAAAAGTAGTAAATTCATTACATTATATAAGGAAAGTCATGTGTTGCCCACATCAGATTTTTTGTATTTGATTTGAAAAAAATCCAAACCAGAAAAAGAAAAAGGAAGATGCAGATGAAGAGAAAGTTAAGCTTTAAAAAATCTAGTTGACAAAATTTTGTTATGATAATGCATTTCTAGACTTTTTAGACAGTGTAATAATGTTATATATAAAGATTTGTATTACGAAATAACGAGGAAGTATCTAGTTTTCTCCAAACAAATGTAAACACTCATTTTCTTCATAAAACAACAGTTTGTTATGGATTAGAGTATTAAGTAAATACTCATAAGCCATCTTTCGATATCTTGTGTCTGGAACGCTTACATTTTTTGACCCTTATTAATCGCAACAAAGATATGTAGTACTGAATTCACAATACTTTCCAATGCAAATATGAAATCAAATATTACTTTCCTTATCTACATATAATGTATAAGAAAAGTATTGTGACCGGGTATAAAATTCGAATTCGAATTTTCGAGAGAGCGCTTCAGGCATCCCTGATCACGAATCGGACATTTTTGAGGTGACGTCTGTGTGTGTGTGTTAAAGTATGTGTGTGTGTGTGTGTGTGAAGGTAAGTGTGTGTGTATGTGTGTGCGTGTGTGTGTGTGCGTGTGTGTGTGTGTGAAGGTAAGTGGGTGTATGTGTGTGTATGTGAGTGTGTCAGTGAGTCTGTGGAAACCATATCTCACGAACAAATGGAGCGATTCGAATGAAATTTGTTGCAAAAATTACAATCCGCGAATACTGGAAGCCTATTGCTTTTAAACACAATTGAATGTTCAGAACCCCTCCTAAATTTTCGAGTGAAATTTTGAAAAATTCATTCAAAAATCAAAATTTTTAATAAAGTTACGCAGATAGACATTTCATATGTAATTTGTCCTTAGAAAACGATTGACATAAATTTTAGAACGTTAGCATGAACCATTCTCGAGATATTGCATACTTTTCAAATAAATTTATAAAAACACACCATAAATTATAAATATATATATATATTAATTGTTTAGAAACATGTTTACTTTTCCTATGTAATATCAAGCGATAAATTTGGTGACAGCATTCTCGTGGATCTTGCTCGTTTCATTCACGAGAAAAGATACTTTGTTGTTGTTGTTGAGACCCAGACCGTCCGAAAAAGATACTTTGTGTAATACTTTTATATTTGAACGGCAAACTGCTATAACAATAACTTAATTCTCCGGCCATAACACTTGGCAAGATTTTGGCGATTTGTTTGGGGAATATCGCCAATTTGGCGACTTTTTTAAATGTTGCCAAATTAATGAAAATCTCACCAAATTGATAAAAAGGACGCTAAATCAATGAAAATGACGACTAATTGACCAATTGTCAATATATTGGAAAGAATGTAAGTATCTACTATAAGAATGACCTATTTTCTTTTACTGTAAATGTAGTACATTCATTGCATTATATGAGGAAAGCCATGTGCTTCCAAATCAGATTTTTTTTTTGTTATTTACATATCATTTAATCTATTTTTGGTTTAAATATTTTATTCTATTCTGTATCATAATCTTCAAAGGAATAGGGGAAACGAAGTTTTTACATATTTTATGGTAACAGAAAGCTATATACGATTTTCTAAAACAAGTTATGTTTTCGAATATAGAAATTGAAGTAAATTCGCATATTCTAATATGCGAATACATTATTTTCGTAAAATGTCTGAAACATTTTCCGGTTTAAACAGTAACATCGCCGGAGATTTGGTAATATGATTTTAACATTGACGCATTTGATACTTCATTTATATCATACTCGAAGCCATGCAGTAAAACTAAATGAAAATATGTAGTATCATTTTCCTTATATACAGAATGTATAAGGAAAGTTATTGAGAAGGGGTCGAAAATTCGAATTCGAGTTTTCGACGGGAGAGAACGTTTCAAGCATCCCTGATCACGAATCAAACATTTTTGAAGTGATGTCTGTGTGTGTGTGTGTGTGTGTGTGTCAGTGAGACTGTGGAGACGATAACTGACGAACGAATAGACCGATTCGAACCAAATTTGGTACAAAAATCACAATCCGTAAACACTGGAAGCCTATTGTTTTTGTACGCAATCGAATGTTCAGAACCCCCCTAAATTTTCGAATGAAATTTTGGAAAAATCGTTAAAAAATCAAAACCACTAATAAAGTTACGCAAATAAACATTTCTTATGTAATTTTTCATTAGAAAACGATTGACATAAATTTTAGAACGCTAAAAGGAACCGTTCTAGAGATATTGCACATTTTTCAAAAAAAATATCAAAAACTCGTATAAAATAAAAAAATATATTTCCTATTGACAAACATGTTCACTTTGCATATGTAATACCATGCGATAAATTGGATGACATCATTCTCGTGAATCTAGCTCGTTCCATTCATGAAAAAAATAATTACAGTAATACTTTTGTATTTGAACGTCAATAGTCATTTATCTGCTGTAAGAATAACTTATTTCTTTGACCATAACGCTTGGCGATATTTTGGCGACGAATTTGGCGGAATGTCGCCAACTTTGCGACTTTTTGAAATGTTGCCAAATTAACTAAAATATCGCCAAATGGAATAAAAGGACGCGAAATCAATGAAAATGACGACTAATTGTGAAAAATTCAATATCTTGGAAAGAATATTGGTATCTACTATAAGAAAAACCTATTTATTTTACTGTAAAAGTAGTAAATTATTAACATTATATAAGGAAAGTCATGTGTTGCCCACATCAGATTTTTTTTTTATTTAGCTTTGTGATAAGCTAATTCATTCAGTAATGTGCCGTAAATAATTTTGTTTGATATGCTTAATAATCCTATACGGTTCATAAAATTGAATAAACACTTACATGTGAGCTTATTGGTCTATCTTAACTTATGTAAGCTTATTGGTCTATCTTAAATGTGAGTTTATTGGTCTATCTAAATGCAAACCTTTGATAAAATTTAAATACTCTGTTAATATCATCCACTTTAAAAATATTTGTACATATAGAATCTTGAAAATCAGTCATAAAATTAATTTGAAGACTCTGAAAATTTTTACACGGATTTTTGTATTTATTTAAATTGTTACTATAGAATTGTGTAATGTTTTACTTATATAGGATATGCATCTAAGTATTTTTAATATATAATGATATGATCCCTATGCTGCACTTTTAAAGTTCTTGATTTCAATAAAGGTTTGATTGAATAAGATGATTTAATTTAAAGATGGATCTTCCAAATATATTTATTGCAGAGATTATTCGGTGTTTTAACCTCATTTGGAAAATAGAGAATAAACACAAAATGCAATGCAACGTTTGAAAGTTATCGTTGCAAAAGTTTTCCTTGATCAATATTTTCTTCTCTGATGAGTGTAAAACCGCGTGAAATATTATATTAATTAAAATAAAAGGATCAAAGAATTCTTTAAGTTAGCCATTTTCATCTGCGTCATCTGTCAACAATGCGTTTCATTCGAGCATTACGTTAATTGTAATTATAAAGGTATCACGGAAATAATGGAATATTTAAATACAATTAAGTTGATTTTCAAACATAATAAATATATTTTCTTGTGATATTTTAGCTAGGATGCTAAAATTGGCAGCTTATATCATGTATTAAATTAGTAAAAAAAGTTTGATAAACAATCATTTTATAGGGCGTTAAATCAGCATGTAGAGATGACAATAAGTACGTACAGAAAGGTGCACTAATCATGTTGAATTAAATAAGACTATAAAGATAACAGAGAATCTATCATTGCGACGACACTAAAATAAGTAATGAAAGAACCGCGATATTACTGCAGATAGTATTATCCTGGAATTGGATTAGGATTCTAAATTTGTTAACACTCTTCGAAATGGATCGATCCATAACTTCAACGGATTCCATAAAATTTGATATGGATCAGAATTATGCGAATCTCTAAGGAGAATGACAAATTCATCTTTTCCATGCTGCCATGTCATCCATTATATTTGGAAGAAAATTATGTGTCGTCTAAGGTTTACCTCCAAAATGCTCAATCATTTTGGTAAAATATAGATGTTTGAAACAAATACACTAATAACTAAAACAGACGGACATGTTGCATCTTCGCGTGTATTTAAAAACAATTTCCTTAGTACTTGCCAGATGAGGAGGTATATGTATTGCCATAATACGAATACATTTTAAAAATATATTATAGAATGTATTGGTTAAACAATTTGTATAAATTAAATTGATTTAGCGTTTATATATTTAGTTTTTCATGTCCATTTCCCATATGCTACATGCCCGACAAATTAATTTATATTATCAATGTGGATCTAGTTCTTTTCATTTATGAAAGAAGGTAATTTTGGCAATGCTTTTGTATATTGAAGCCATGCAATTCAATACTTGTGATTTATTTCACGGACTGTTAATTTACTGCCAGTTGCATTTTTATGGTAATTTTGTACTTCAGCATGAATATCATTTGTTTATCTACTTTATTTGGTAATTTTTACAATTAAATTTAGGAATCTATAATATTTAAGGGACGTAGCAAGATCTCTGTAAACAGTTTGGGAATGAAAGTTATATTTGGAGATTAAAGTTTTGTAAACTTATTATATTACCAACGCGGTAATGCCTAACGAAGCCACAATTTATATGATGATGAAACAAATGAAAGTTTCGTTTTCATTAATATCTCGATCATCCTTGGTCTTAGAAACTCGACTAAAAAATAGACTAAATACAAAGACTAAATTTTTCGTGGGGATATTTTAAGGCTACCCACAACATTCCATCAAATTCGGTTCATCCGTTCTCCCGTGATGATGCGACAAACATACAGACATATAGGCAAATTTTCAATTTTATTTATATAGTCGAAAGTTAAAATGTTTAATGTGTTGATATATTTCATAACATGTTTATATTGATTTATGTCTCATTTTCGGATTTCATGTAACTGTTTAAGGAAACACTTAAACGACGTAAAGGCACAAATTAATAATATAATGCAGCATAGATATGTTTCAAAACTACCTATCACACTTTTCAGTCGAAACAGACCAACAAACCTGAGGTCAAAACGACGAAATGGTTTCCAAGAAGAAGTTTCGTACAGGACAGAGCACCAGGCGTGGAGCGCCTTTAATCTCCAGTCTCAATATATGGTTTGCATCTTCATGCTGTGACATTATTTTATTGACCCATGATATCGAGGCTCGAATTTTTTTTTTATTTACTATTTTATTTTTGACTTGGCTCCTAGTGTGGTAGTTTATTGCACATTTGGGTTTAGTCAGTTTGGGGAGTTGATGCAGATCTGAGGGTTACCTAGAAATTTGGCAGTTTAAGGATTAAGAATTACTTTTAAATTTGAAAAATATTGATCGCGTTTTTAATTAATTCCAGTTGCTAGTGAAGGGGTTTACCTAAATCCGGTTATTCAAGGTTAAGTACTGAACGGGGTCTCTTACAGGATTTGGCCTTCTGATGATCATAGTCAGGTAGACTGAATAGATGTTCATTTGGAACTGAAGGCAGGTTGTCGTAGAATTTTAGCGCTAGCTTTTTAATTTGGGCTCTCGCTGTTTTTATTTTAAAGTCTTTTCTAATCACCGAGTTCCTTACATATCTAGGGGCGTTCCTGATACACCTTAGGATTTTATTTTGTCTTGTTTCTAAGAAGTCCAGGGCAGTTTTACAAGCATATCCCCATACGGGTGCTGAATACAGCATTCCCGGACGGATGACCAATTTAGTCTTATTGGAGCATTTATGTTGCCCTTTGGAGTAGTTTAATCTTATGCATTAGTTCTGTGTTTCGGATCGGATAAGCTGCCCTTCATACAGATTTCTGATTGGCTCTCCCAGGTGGACTGTTAATCCATGGCGTGAGTATATATAAACCTTTATGTTTTCTTTTTTTTTTTCATTTTTATTTTCTATGGTTTCAAATAGAAAACATAAAGGTTTATATATACTCACGCCATGGATTAACAGTCCACCTGGGAGAACCAACCAGAAAGCTGAATGAAGAGCAGCCTATCCGATCCGAAACACAGAAATAATACATAAGATTAAACTACCCCAAAGAGCAACAGAAATACTCCAATAAGACTGTGCCAGTCAAAACAAAACTTGTCTTGTTGGGACAAATTTATAACAATTTGATGCCGACTACGTGGAAGGACATACAATGTCAGTTCCTATAAAAGTTCGCAAAAATATTGACTGATAGCAAGTTTTTCGCTTCCGGCTATCTCGTGCTGACAAAATATTATATGCTGACGAGCGCATAATAAGCGTGAAACCGGTCAATGGATGCTGTTATCTGAAATTATAAGTCTTTAAGATCGTAAATATCTTCTGTCTTAATATCGATACCGAAAATTTAGGTGAAAACAATGTTTTCTATACAATAATATGAGAAAGAAAAAAATTCTGACTACTGACTTCTAGAAAGAAATACTGGGGTGTTAAATGGTAACTTTTATTTCAACCGCATCGTGAAACAAATCACTGCAATTACTTGAAACTAAGCTGCGGAAGGTATTTCACTTCACGTTTTTTCTTCTTTTCAGTGTTGGGCATCAATTTATCATCTGTTCCACTGTTGCAATCTACTTTTCTGGAGTTTTGCCCTTTTTTCCCTTTCTTTCCCTTTCATTACTTTTCATTATTTTTAGGCAGCATTCACTTTCACATTCTATGGAGAGAAAAAAAGAGCGTCTTAAATCACGCCAGAAGCAAGAAAAAATAGCATTGTATCCTACTTATGAAATAACTAGTAAATGTACCCGGCGTTGTCTAAGACTTAAAGTCAATGAATTCGTGAAGAAGATTTTTCAAAACGCGACAATTCGATATTGGATAAAATAATCTCTTGTGTCAATTACGGGCACCATCGGTTACAAAGAAATATTTAATAATAGGAGTAAAATAATTAGTTCATAAAATGAATCCCTTCTATCAATTACGTACACCGTCGGTTACAAAGCGAATTTTTATAATAGGAGTCAATGAATTATATCATAAATGGAGCCCCTGCTGTCAGTTACGGGCACCGTCAGTTACAATGTAAATTTTAATAATAGGAGACAATGAATTAGATTATAAAAGGGACGCCTGCTGTCAATTACGGGCACCGTCAGTAACAATGTACATTTAATAATAGAAGTCAATGAATTAGTCCATAAAATAAACCCATGCTGTCAATTACAGGCACCATCGGTTACAATGTAAATTTTAATAATAGGAGGTCAGTGAATTAGTTCATAAAAGGGACCCTTTCCGTCAATTACGGGCACCGTCGGTTACAATGTAAATTTTAATAATAGGAGGTCAGTGAATTAGTTCATAAAAGGGACCCTTTCCGTCAATTGCGGGCACCGTCGGTTACAATGTAAATTTTAATAATAGGAGGTCAGTGAATTAGTTCATAAAAGGGACCCTTTCCTTCAATTACGGGCACCGTCGGTTACAATGTAAATTTTAATAATAGGAGGTCAGTGAATTAGTTCATAAAAGGGACCCTTTCCGTCAATTACGGGCACCGTCGGTTACAATGCAAATTTTAATAATAGGAGGTCAGTGAATTAGTTCATAAAGGGGACCCTTTCCGTCAATTACGGGCACCGTCGGCTGCAATGAAAATTTTAATAATATGAGTTGATAAGTTAATTCATAAAGTTTTTCAAAAACCGACAAAGCTGATACAGGATAAAAGAATCACTGCTGTGAATTACGGGCACCGTCAGTTACAAAGGGAAATTTAATAGTATGATTCAATAAATTAGTTCATAGAAGGAACCCATGTCGTCCATTACGGGCACCGTCGGTTAGAAAGCAAATTTCAATAATATGAGCCATCAAATTAGATCATAAAATTCTTCAAACACCGACAGGGTTGATATTGGGAAAAGAATCCCTGTTGTCAATGACGGGCACCGTCGTTTACAAAAAAAATTTGAATAATATAACATTTGCGGGTTTCTCTAAAAATCTGACTACCGGGTTCTTCTAAGATTCTCTGTTTGATATTTTTTTATTCATGTGTCAGACCACTTCTTCCAAACTCCCAACAAGATGCCAATGAAAATTAAATATGCGTTTTCTTTTGCAACAGGTAATTTAGTTTTAAATACGACGCTATAAACGATTATTTTCTTACCGAGATAGAATACATTAGAAAAAACACATCCTTATTAAAACCATTGTGCGCTTCTGATGACATAAAGCATTGGAATAGAACTGCATTAAATTAAATTCGCACATTTAAAAGGAATTTTAATTTTAAAAGTATCTCGACTAAGGGTTTTTTTTTTCGGGAGACGAGGTACCACTGTATCAATTTTCATGCATCTGGGTCGTTTAGGATTTCACTAAAGACGACACAAGCAAACAGACGTCTTTTTTAACACTTTACAACAAAATTGATAAGTGTTTTTGACTTTGTTCATTTTGTCTGTCTTTTTGCCCGTTTGCACGGAAACTGCAGTAAAAATGACGTTATCAAAATGAAATTTCAGTATGTTGTTGAGACGGTCTGTGGAACATATGGGAATGTAAATGAATAATAACAACCAATTACTTTTAGATTGAACCCTGGTTGAAGAAATGAAATACATTGAACCCTATGGGACCTAATTTTTCAAACATTTTTTAAGCGAAGTTAAAATTCACAAATTACTTCGAAAATTTTAGGAAATATTCATATTGTCCCATAAAATATATAAATTATCAAATAAATTATATAAATTACCCCACAAGTATAAAAACATCCCATAAAATATAAAAAATTGAAATTAAAATAATAATAACACCCATATAATATGAAGAGGTCACGTGACTCACTTCAAAATGAAATATGGCATTCAGCTTAAGTCAAAATCGTGGTTTTTAAATTTATGTTTGATTTATATTTAGTGTTGTTGCCTCCGTCCTAAAACCGCTTTATTTTTTCGTTCTTTCTGTGCATCCATATTCTGCGAAGCAGTTACAGTATTTTTGAGTTTAAATGATCATCAAACCTTGATTATTTTTACAACAAAGCCTAATTTTAATGAATGTAAAATGTAAACAAGTGATTGTAAGATGAGTTGATCAATAATTACTGAATTTTTTTTTACGCAAAGTTTTTTAACTCTGGGGTCTAGAATAAATGCGTATGAATGAAATACTCACTGTTTTTACATAGAGAGCCAAACTATTCATATTTCGTTGGTGCAATTTCACTAAAGTCTGAATCAAGTTTTAAGTATGGAGTTAGAATGCATTTACCTCCATGGTTTTAATTTTCCAACTAAAATAAAATATTGTTGTTCTGTGATAATTAAAATACTATCGCCGCTAAATGTATCGTATTTTAGAGATGTTTAAATAAAATCATAGTTGCATAGTGTTTAATAATAAATATTTTATGCATAATTGATCTTTCTTGTATTTATATTTAGTGCTGCATCCGTCCTAAAACCGCTTTATTTTTGCATATTTTCTGTGTTTCTAAATTCTGTGTTTACACAATTACAATATTTTTTATTTTAAATGGTCACTAAGCTTTGATTATTTCTACAACGAAGCCTAATTTTAACGTATGCAAAATGTAAACAAACCAAGCTATTATAAGATTTAGTTGTATAAGAATTGCTGAAATTTTTAACGCAAAATTATTTAGCTCTGGAGTCTGTAACATAAGCATTTCATCAAAAAAGACGTTCTGCTTATCCGTCAAAATATTGAATTCATAAATTTTCAGAAAACAATACTTGCTCTACAAAATAGCATACACTTTATACAAAATTAAAATTATATCTATAAATAGAACACAGAACTCACAGTTTATTCAGTGTTACCATTGTATGACTAAATACCATTTGGCGGTTCGCATTAAAACAGTTGCGAAAATGTTGCGAAAATTGTGTTCATTGAAACTTAATTTAATTCACAGTAATTTGCTTCACGGTAACTAAGAGTAATGCAAACCGAGTTTGAAAATGCTCAGACTAATGAACTTCTGAAAAGCCTTAAAGACTTGCGCCCTTTTGGTTGATAACGAATACACTGATCTAATATTTTATAAATTGTAATGGATCAAAACGCCTTCAAAATGTAAGTTTTATTACATAAATTTAATATAGTATTAATGAACATAAAATTCGGGTCGGATTTAATTCAGAAAATTCTGCAGAATTAAGCGATTTATTGCTAAAATTGCAAACGAACATTCCTTTGATAATAAAATTACCATGAAATCAATGAACGTAACTAGAATTAAATAAAAATATTATAAAATAAATAGGAAATACATGAAATGACAAATAAAATAAATAAAAATAAAGCTATTCTGCCGACCTGAGATATCGCAGTGAACTTTTTTCCTGGATATCGAGAATAATTGTGCGGAGGGTAGTAAAGCTTTTTAGAACCTGCTCAAATGTCATTATTGTCACCGCTCTACTCAAGAACGGCTGAAGCTGAAAGCTTGAAAATATTCACAGTGGTCGCAATTAACATGGGCTATATGTTTAGTCATAGAAATCGAAAATAGTTTGAAACCCTCGAAAAAAGTAAAAGTGTGGAAAGTATGAAAAACTGAAAAAAAAACTGTTTTCTCGTAAATGGGTTCGAATGAGTCTGATTAAATTTTCTCTGAAGATTGTTCGTATAAATACAAGTAAATCTCTAGTTGTTTTCTTCGGAAAAGTCTAGTCCTCCCACTCAAACATGTCTCCCCGTCTCTTTGAAGCTACATAAACAATTCATTTAATTTGTTTCCCTTAAAATCTCCTCTAATTTGATATCTCTATTTCTCATTTTGGTTGAAAAGTGCGTCTGTTCCCAGAATTTCTTTATTTCCATACGATGTGCATTGCATAGACTTGCATTACATTATATATTCTCGTATTTGCAATCAATTACCACCGAAGTCAAGGTATAACCCTCTACCAGTGCGTTGTAGCATATGCAATTCTCTGGAGTTAAGGCATGACCTTCTACTAGTGCGTTGAGTCATATGCCATTTCGCATATGCAATTCTCCGAAGTCAAGACATAATCCTTTCCCAGTGCTTTGTATCATATGCAATCTCACATATGCAATTTTGCGAAGCCAAGGCACAACCCTGTTCCAGTGTGTTGTAGTACATGTAATTTCGCATATGCAATTCACCAAAGTCCATGTATATGTGTGTTGTAAACATCGTTGTAATCAAACATTGTAAACTTTATAAACCGAGTTTTCCCTTAGACTTATTTATGTTGCTTTGTCTCTAGTTCGCACATTTAAGGAATTATTGGTCAAGACAATCCCAGAATCACGATTGCTTGGTTTCATCGACCACAAACATTTTCCGACTAAGAGAGCCAGAGCTATTGAAAACATTACAAGGTACACAAAATAAATTCTTATCGCACTTTCGCACATAAAATTTTACAATCGGTAACGTATGCAGGTTTTAGTACTTTAATCTGCGAGTTTCAGTTTAAATCTATGTTCATGGTAATTTTCTCTTCGTTCATTAAACTTCGAAAACATTTTACTTTATTTCTATATTTAACTTTTGGCACAATGTTCTTTCCGCTTACAAAGTCTTGCAAAATCAGGCAAAATTCAATAAAGTATTAGTTTCTCAATAGCCTTCTCAGATTAATTGGTTTTCACCTCCCTGAAAGCACACCTAGTTTAGTTCGATTCATCGTTGTCAAATTAGACATTACATGGCTAGATTTATCCATTTAGGATGGTAAGCCAGGTTAATAATGGTTAAATATATCCATTAGGGCTCTCACAAAATCTGGACATAAAACGATCAAACATGCAACGTTACACTCATGAAGGCTATCCATGGAAGTTGGAAATATAGCCATATTTTGCTATGATATTAGCCACAAATTTTATTCCAGTGTTGGTAACTCTTGTTAGATCACCAAAAAATTCAACTTATCAAAATGATCATTAAAACCTCTCAAATATTATTCGCTAGCGTAAATAATTTGTAACACTGAGTGAGGGAATGGAACTATAAATTTACTGGGAGGTAACCGTTTCGTAGTTTGACGTCCTTGATCCACACACAAAATGTAAGATTGAAAATTCATATTTCATTCATTATGCTTCTGGTATCTCTAATGAAATATAACCAGTCGAAATATTTTAATTTCTAATCCTCATAGTTTCTTTCATCCTTCCTTTTCTATTCAAGTGATGCAGCCGGAATTTTTTTTCTGTATATTTCGTGGCTTTGTGTACGTCTGAATAATTTCTAACGTTAGGTATTAAATAGTTCGAACAGTCATAGTATTAGATGTATTAAATTTATAATTATAAATGACATATAATTGAGATTTTTAGAATTGTAAATCACATCAAAAACTTTCGATTTATTATTGAAGATGCTCGATATATGGAAATTTAAGAAAATAACTTGAATGTGATATTTTTTGTTGTTTTTCGTAATATTACAATAATATTTGGTACATATTTCCCTGTACATCATACCATATATTTAGGAAAAGACGAACTGCCAATAATTTATTTATGAATAAGGAAATAAATATACGTTATTTCTTGAATATCACACTATAGTTTTTTGATAATAAAATACAGTTAATAGCTTTATATCATGCTAATTTCCTTAGGAATATACAAAATCACGTTAGTTTTTATTTTATTTAAAGCTTGTATCATTTTCTTAAATATTATTAATTTAAACGCTTTAAATAACTTTAATGAATTTTTATTCAATTAAGTTCGAAATTAAATCAGTTTTATCTTCATAGAAAATATTATTGATTATAACACAAAAGTGTTGAAATGGATAATAGAAAAATATGTATGCGATTAGAATAAAATAAGGAATATATATATATATATATATATATATATATATATATATATATATATATATATATATATATCGTTATTTTAATCTTTTTTATGCACTCTAAATAAATATTAGAATTCATTTGGGAAATACAAATAAAATTTCTTGCTATTACTTAGACAAATGCAAATGACAAGAAAACAAAATAAATTAGAAAAATATTTTAAAAATTGAGATTCAACCGTGACAATGCTGATAAATTGAAACGAAAAACTTAAATTGAAACTAAATCCAAAACAAAAGTACCGAGTGTAATTCCGTTTCAATTAATTGCAAAAATTTATTTCACCCCGCGTTTACCGATAAAGGATCTTATTTCATTTCTTTTTAATCTTTTAGAATAGAGTTTGTTAGAATAGAGTAGAGAACTTCAAATCAAAATTTTATTTTGATTGTTCACAATACATTTTATAAGATCTTTTTAAGAAATATATTAATGCGATTAATAAGATCTTGCATCCAATGCAGCAATAAACTGTGGTGAATCAGGAATTCAAGCCATTAAGTATACAACAAAATAATTGATGTCACAAAACATTTTTAAGATGTTTTTATGAAATATAGTTTTCGACATTACGAGGGGTCAATGATTTTATAGGCGAACTATATACATTTTTCGAATTGCTCTCTGCCTTCACATCTAGATACAGTATTGTGGCAATTAATTGAGAAATGCAGTTTTTTTTATAAAATTCAGTTTTATTCAAGTTTTCTATGGAGACATTTAAAAGTAATAAGTGATATGACCTCCCCGAGACTTTATAACATCACAGACACGTTTCGACATGGAATGTACTAGACTAGCACATATAGTTTTAATTTCAACGTCTCTGAACCATATGTCAATAACGACCGAAATTAGCTTGTCCATCGTCGTACAGTCAAATTTGTGAAGCCGTTTTTTGACAATAGCCCACAAATTTTCTATGGGATTCAAGTCTGGTGAATTTCCGGGCCAATCCAGTAAGGTAATATTTTTTTTTTGAGCAGAAATTTTTGATTCGCTTCGAAGTGTGACATGGCGCGCTGTCTTGTTGGAAAACGCAATCTCCGTGTGGCCGCAGTTTAGCCATGGTTAGAAGCACTTTTCAGGTCAATATGACTTCGTAACTGGCACTGTTCATCATTCCCTCTACGGGAACAAGAGATTCTGTCCCCAAAACGCTGAAACAACCCCAAAACATCTTTTTGGGCGGATGCTTGGGTGCTTGATTCATGTGGTGCTGATTGACAGGTTCTCCTTGGCTCCTTCTCACGAACATAGATCTAAATCCCTGAACCACAAAATGTGTTTCGTCAGAAAAGAGAACTTTCTCCCAGTCCATGTTTTGTATTTCCGTGCCCATTCCAACATTTTTTTCTTCATGCGAACCGTCAGAAGCTGCTTCTTGTACGGTCGACGTGACCTCCGTCCGCGTTCTAACAGCCTGTATCGCACTGTTGAAGGTGCAATATCAACACCAGCTGCCACCATGGAGTTAGACAGGACAAAACTGGTTAATCGAGGATTTTTAACACTCATTCGATGAAGTGTTTTGTCGTCACGAGTCGAAGTTGATCTTTTTCGGTAGAATCTCCCAGAGCGGTTGGTTCCAGCATTTCCTGTTTCCTGAAACCGCTTCCAGATCCTCCCGACACTTGCTGTACTCACTCCACATATTTTACCTCTTTCCTCGAACGTCTTAGAAGTGTGTTCTCTAAGCGCAATCACTTTAGCACGTGTTTCCGCGCTGCTATCCATGACGCTAATGAGCCCCGCAACAACTGAGAAACTACCACTGCGGAACACCTGCCATCTGGCGGAGGAATTTGAACACCTGCTACTTGCCAGGTGCATACGAACACCTGCTACTTTGATAATAACTGCAATTTGAACTCTGAGCTAATTTGGAGTGCTTCTTCCTAAGCTTACGTGTGATGAAACGAAAAAAATGACATTTCGCAATTAATTGCCACAATACTGTAATATACGTAATATACCACCCACATTCGGTTTAAATCCAATTAGCGGTTTTTGAGATTTTTGAAGAGTCAGCAATTTTGATAACATCCCTTATTGATAAATATACGTATATCATCAAATGGTGTATATAAATCTACAACTCTTTTAGTATTTCTAAAGTTTATTTTTAGATGATATATAAAATTATAGCTACTCATATTTGTCCAATTGCTTTCGTATTTTTCAAGGTCACAAAGGGGTCAATGATTTTAACAAAATATGAATTTATAGCAAAACTATATATACATTTCTCGAATTTTTTTCTGCCTACACATCTCGATACTATACGCAATATATAACCCACATTCACTTCAAATTCAACCAGATTCAGTTCAAGGTCACGAAAGGTCAACTATTTAACCGTCATGAGTCATTTTAGGTATCTAGAAATCCCACCGATGCGGTGAAAACTCGACTTGTGATTAAATCATGATCGCTATATTTTTCTTAGGGTACATCGGCTGATATAAAGAGGTAATCTACTGACAAAAGCACATCTATAAAGGCAATTAGCATAAGTCACAATCACTATAACCATACTACTCTCTGAGAAAAGTAAAACAACCTCAAACGTTCTATACTCAATATACCTTTGGAATATTATCGCTGTTTCTAACATGAATCATAGATTTAACCCAACAAACTTATGCTGAACGTCACTTTCAGTTTTGAAAATTAAAATCCAATTTTATCTGCTATCATTTACTGAACGGTAATAAATTCTTAAGAATTCTTTCTTTGGTGCCGTGCCCGATTCTTTTCAAACTTTGAAAAATCTAAAACACGGTCTGGATATTTAAATTATCTATTTCGCATACATTTTTCTAATTATAGCATGTATTATTGTAGGAAAGACACAAAATAATTCTTTACACAGCGATTAAAGCTTTGACTGAGGGAATTGCGTTTCATTAAGAAAGATTGACAAATGAAAAACTACATGCATTCTTCTTTCATTCATTAATTTTAACTGTGTCAGAGAATATCTCAGTGGTGAACAACAAAGAAGGGTTTAAGAAGTAATTGATTAAAAGAAGTTTCAGAAACAGTCAATTTTTTTTACTCTTCTCCAACCGCATTAGCGAACTATTGAGTACCTACAGAGATTTTTACTTGAAATATCTTTTGTGATTTATGTGCAAAGTTTCAATGTAGGAAAAGTAATTTCGGATTGTTAATGAAAATTCTGAATCTACGTTTTCTGTATTGATTAAATGCTACATAAGATTTTTTTTAAATATAGACTTAAGTTTGCATTCCTGATGTCAGAATAATATTTTTTGAATTATTCATTACTTTGATAAAAATATATGTGTCATACTATGAAATTACTTACATAACCTTATACTAAATACACTCATGGACATCGAAAGTTTCTCACTAAGAAGAAAACATGGTACAACAGCGAAATGATGTAAATAGCTAGAAGGCGGGGTGGTATGCAGATGATCCCATTCTGGTGTGATTGCCCATGGTAGTACACCCGTGACTGGCGCTGCAAGCATAAGCCAGTGGTCTTATAAACTGGCATGTAGTCGACGCCCCATAAATGCGAAAAACTTCGGCCGACGCAAGCACAAGTACGGAGTAAAAAGAATGGCGGGAAGACACCAGAAACGTCGATATCCGTAACTGGCGAACTTCCAGAGAAGCCTGATCATCAGGCTGAAAACCGCAGGGTGGTCAGCTCGCTAGATAGCCCGCCACGTGTATCGTTCGGACTACACCGTCAGACTGTGTTGTGAGCACTGGTCAGGGGACGCAACCCAGGCCCGGAGGACCGTCTCTGGACGGACTAATCTCTACCACGAGTAGAGAGGATCGAATGATCGTGCTGCATACACGTATAGAGCCCACAGCGACTCGATCCGCGATACAGACACACGCAGCGGCTCCTGTGTGCCCACGAATCATATCTAGACGACTGAAGGAAGCGAATCTGCAATCCCAGCGCCCATTACGTATGCTGCCGTTAACACGGGAACATCGGCGTCTCCAGTTGCAGTGGTGCCTGGTCAGAGCGATGTAGAACGTCTCAAATTGGCGATGTGTTATTTAGCGATGGATGCCGCTTGGTTTTGGAGACGATGATCAGCGTGTCAGGGTGTTGGGGTTCCCTGCACAACGCCACAATCCCAACCTCGTTATCGAGCGCCACACGAGCGCCACTGCAGGCATCATGGGCTGGGGAGCAATAGCCTATGACAGCCGATCCGCTCTAGAAGTGGTACCTGGACCATTGACTAGCCAGTGGCACGTGGATGAGATTCTACGGCCCCATGTGCTCTTATTCGTTGCTGGGATTCCAGGCGCGCAATTCCAGCTGGATAATGCCCGGCCGCACGTGGCTCGGGTCGCCCAGACTTGCTTTAGTCATGTTTTGACACTTTAATGGTCTGCTCACTCCCCAGATCCATCCCCTATCGAACATGTGTGGGACCAGTTGAAACGCCAACTGCCTCGTTGCCGCAATCTTCAGGATTTGGAACGTAAAATCCAACAGGTGTAGACTCGTCTGCCACGGGACAGAATCAAGCGTCCGTTCGACAACTTGCCGGACAGTATTGCTGCTTGTATCGCAGCACGAGGCGGTGCGGCGTGCTATTGAGTATGGCCAGATTGTGTACCACAACTCCCTCTCTGCGTGATATGCTGCGCTGTTTTTATGATCATGAATGTCATTCATCTGTATCCGTTCATAAAAAAATCAGGTCTACCCCATGCTTCCTTCTTGGTGCGCAACTTTCATTGTCCGTTAGTGTAATTAGAGATAAAATTACTTGTGTAGTGTCTTCTTTCATACTTGTACAGGTGTAGCGCAAAAAATTCTACACAACCTAACAGATATATGAATTGATTCAGTAATTAGGAAAGTTGGGGATAACGAATCCAAAAATGGGAAATAATGAAGTGAGATAGACATTTTATGCTTTACGGTACGATTCGTACAATGAGCGCAAAAAAGAAGCAATTCCTTTTAATACAACGCTATTATTGCCCTACAAAAAAGGCTGTTGATATAAAAAAAGGGGAATAAGTCCATAACAAAGTTACTTTTTCCATTAATACAAATGTTACAATGAGTGGAGAAAATAAATGTGTCCATGAGATTTAAATTACAAACAAAAGATAAATAACATTTTAATTAAAATGTTTAAAGATTTAAAATATTCATCTTAATCAGCATATACATTTATACAGACTGCATATGCGTTATTCAATATTATTCAATCAAAGAAAATTAAAAATCGGCTTAAAAGTAAATATGAGTTGTAAAGGAAGTAAGTCCAAGAGATTTAAATTTTAAATACGAGATAAGTTGCATTTTAAATAAAATGTTCAAATGTTTAAATAACTCATCTTAATCTGCTTTTGAGATCATCAAGGTATCTCAAAATTGATGAAAGACAAACGAATATGGTATAATTTTTTTCATGTTTCTAAAAATGCCTGAAATTGGGTCATTCTTTCTTTCAAAACATTGATTTAAGTTATATCTCAAATGATCTCAGTAAATATGGTAGTGGTAATTGAAACACCAGCAAGAGAACTAAATCGTCACGTAAACACGTTACATTCCTCCTTAGCGTTTTTCTCTAAAAAAATGCTTTAAAATTCCGTGGAACGTAAGATTGGGACTAGTTTGTGCGCTTCTCATATTGTCGCTTTTTTTTTTTACTTTTTAGAAATCTGGTGAAAAACAAATGATGACTTAGTCATAGAATGAAGCTTTCTAAATGGTGTGATATTACTTTTTATTTTAAGGTTAGTGGACGATGTCATCAACTTTGAAAATTAGATCAGGAGAGAAGAAATGTCAGAATTTTCTAGACCACCGATACATAGTATGGTTTCCAATATCCAATCATTACTGTGCTTTCTGCAAAATTAAAGTATAAAGTGACCAAACCTTATCAAGCAGCAACTGGACACTTGTGTGGCTTCATTACTCTAAACACCTGCAAAGTAAGATAATTAAGGTACAAACTCTCAAAAAGTTTCAAAGGTGCTTTTTTAAGGGTGTCGCAAATCCAACTGCAAGTGTTCGCTTTAATATCAATAGTGTTGTTTTTGAGACCCAGACCGTCCGACCTACCAGAAAGGTGTAACGTAACAGTTTGGACGGCCGGGAAGTGACACCAAATTTAGACCGGAACCCAGTGGGGGAGGCATCCCCAGGGACCGTACCCTCCTTTCCCTACCACCAACCTCTCGGAAGGACTTACGGAAACACATGTTTAACGTGATCGTACTCCGCATGAACACGGCGGCAGTTGCGGCAGCGGTCAAATACAGCGCGCAAACCACCGGGCTACCACGTCCGAAATGTGCCAACAGCACGCGGTGTTCCCAGGTGGTCACCCACCCAAGTAATAAACGCGCCCGATGCTGCTTGACTTCGGTGATCTAACGAGAACCGGTGTTTTCAGCACGGTATGGCCGTTGGCTAACATCAATGGTGTAGAAAACCCAGACCACACGACCAACCCATAGGCTAATGGTAGCTTTCTGTGTGGCCGGAACATCAATGGTGTATCGGATTTAACGTGAATTAATGGGGAATCCCCATATCGGGATCATAAAATCATAAATATATATAATTTTAGTGAAGAGCAAAAATAATTCAGGCAGCTCGCCGAACGACGGGCCAAATGTCAAGTAGTATGTAGAGAGTGACTCAGCTTGAAAGATTTCCTTTCGTTAATTAAAGTTCGCATACCATTCGAATACCATTCGCATACCATTCTAGAGTTTAATTCCGTTTTTATATATGCTATATTTCCACATCATATACTAATATATATTTGAGTTGAAAAGGTAATAAGATAAAAACATATATATAAGATAACAGCAAAGTAATAAGATATATTTTGGTTAAAAATTTAGTGGCACGTTTTTTGTCAGATTTTTCATGTGACAACCAACCCCTCTTACGGGGTTAGTCGAAAAATGCCTTGAGGTAATTTAGCACAAAAACTTTTAGATTATGAAAGGTATATATTTATTTGATCGTTATGATATTGGAATTCATAAAGTATAATACACTTTCAATTTGTTTTTGCAGGCTTGTCATTGTTATTTACTTATAAATGTTATATCAATTGTGAAAAGTAAGCATAGATATGAAGTAAAAACAAAAATAAATAATTAAATAATTTTAATACTGATGTAATAAACACTAAGCAATACTAAAAAACTGAAAATGTACAGGTTTTTCTGTGAGTGTGCCAGTAAATACGTTAAGTGACTTCAAGAAAATAGTTCTCGTCCTCAAGTTTGTACATATTTTCTCATGGCATCAAACTAAATAAAAAATTAGTAACTCGGGGGAAGAGAGGACAAGGAACCAACAATTCATTTACCGTGACTTTCTACGTGTACCTATATTCTGCAAATTGGTTACATACAATTGATTATTTTTTTTCCTTTTGGACAAGTGCCAAAATATGTCTTTAAAAATATACACTGCAAAGAAACACGTGAGATGAATAAAACGATGGGTATGCTTTATCTGCAACAAAGCATTGCCGATTCTTTAAGTATTCCATATCTTTATTCTGGTCAAGTAGTACTTATTTCTTTTGTAAAGTGCATTATAGGTGTATTTATTTAAGTGCAACTAAAGCAGGTATTTTGTGCCCTGTATATATATAGTTTAGGCTTTTTAAAATACATTCGTTTCTATTGGTTGTATCTTAAAAATTCGCAGTTTACATTCATTTTCAGAGATACGCTTGCTTTCATTGAATATAATTTTAGATAACTTTTTCTTAGCCTATCAGCAGCATGATTCTAAATAAGACATCCTATTTCGAAGAGTTCTATATATTTATCAGGTTATTATTTTTTATAAATGAGTTTTTACTTTGGATGACTAAACAAAAAAGCACATCTATATAAATAAAAGTGAAATTTTGTCTATTTGTCTGCACATGCGTGCGTTTGTCTCATCATCATGGGAGTACGGCTGCACCGAATTTCATGACATATTATGGGTAGCTGTGCATTCAGAATTTAGTCCATATTTAAAGGACTGGGGGTTTTCGGAATATTAACAAGGGAGATCAATCATGCATAAAGCATTGATTATGAAACACATTCCAACTGAAATGCAATTTTAATTAAACATCTCTAAAATGCGATACATTCAGTGGTGATATTTTTTAAATTGTCACAATACTAAAATAATTTATTATCTTTGAAAACTTCATCGAAAGCAAACGAACTTTATTCAAATAAAATCATCGAAATATAAATCGTCTGTCTCTCTATATAAAAACAGTGCACATTTCATTCATTAACTTTTTTTTCCATTCCTTTCATTCAGCTGCGATATTTTTAAAGTGATCACTATACGACAATAATTTATTTTACTTAAAAACGTAAAACCATGCAGGCAAAATTACTTTCTAACTCCATGCTTAAAACTTAATCGAAAAAGCAATAATATGGAATCGTCTGCTTCTCTATGTAAAATCAATGAATGTTTCATACATATCAGCTATATCGCAGACTCCAGATTTAAATAATTTTGCGTTAAAGAAATTCAGCATTTCTTATACAGCACATCTTACAGCTTGATGTGTTTACATTCTCCATAAAAGGAAAGTTAGGCTTCGTTGTAGAAATGATCAAAGTTGGATGATAATTTAAAATCCAAAATAATATAATTGCGTTGGCGTAGTATATAGATGCTCAGAAAAATGAAAAATAAAGCGGTTTTTGAACGAATGCAACACTAAATATAAATTTAAAAGGACTTTAAAAATCACGATTTTAACACACGATGGATGCCCCAGCCGCCCACCCTGTTGCTCTGTGTCCTAGGAAGGGCCGGACTGTTTGGGCTTTCGACATGATGGATGCCATTTTTCATTTTGAAGTGGGTCACGTGATATTTTCATATAATATTGCAATTACTATTTTAATTTTTATTTAAAACCCTACCGAACATATCTTGCTGATTTTTTTTATATATTTTATGGGATAATTTGAATATTTCCTAAAATTTACAAAGCAATTTGTAAATTTTAAATTCGCTTACAAAATGTTTGAAAAAGTAGATCCCATATGGTTCAAAGTATTTCATTTATTCAACCCGGGTTCAACCCAAAACTAATTGTGTGATATTATTTATTTACATTACCATATGTTCCACAGACCGTCTCAACAGCTTACTAAAATTTCATTTTGATAAAGTCATATTCACGGCAGTTATCGTGCGAACGGACAGACAGACAAACAGACAGAATGAATGAAGTCATAAACACTTTTTAACTATGTTGTAAAGTGTTAATAAAAAACCCACAATTAAACCTTCCATAGAGATAGCATTTTGAAGACGATATTTTTTCTGCCAATTTATTTGAAGAAAATTATATCATGTTGCTTAGCAATGGATTCAAATCCAATATGTTTATGCAACAGACGATTGTTATTAAATATTTTCCGATTTAAATAATAAAGAAATGTATACAAAATAAATTTTATCGAAATTGCATTTTTGACTCGAAATATATCAATTACGGCCTTCAAGTTTAAAGATTACGTGACTTATTGATATTTTCAATTTATTATGTCATTTGTTTCATTTTGGCAAAGATTTTTGGAAGTCATATATACAGGTAATCTTCTAGTACAGGTAGTCTTCTAGTAGAGAAATACCGTAAGAATTTGAACATGATAGTGAATTTAAAGTTTCTTTATAATGTATATGCCGAAAGAAGGACGAGTATACTGCTATTTCTTAATACTACTAATTAAATATAAAAAAATTATAAAATGTTAAATATTTGAATATATAATAATTCTTATTTTTGTTTGAATTTATAGTCATTTTTATTTCAATATAGAATTCTTAAAAATTATGACGGACTAACAGAGAAAGCACTCTGAATAGAATTCACAATTATTTATACACCACAAAAGTCCTTTGCTAAATTTCATCTAACTTAAACCGAACAATTTACTCCTTGACATCTCTTAATAATTGCTTAGTTGATTGAAACATATTTTATGTTTAGTGATATTTAACAGAAATCAAATGGATTTTTTATAAATGTATACATATTCTCGGATATATATCATCTTGCACTCATACATATTTACGGAAAAGTTTGGATTTTAATTTATTTATTTTTTTAGAAGTTTCTTTTTGATTATATTGTTTAAGTAGACGTATAAGTAAAGGTGTTTCCTTACTTCAGTTACTTGCCTATTTTGTATCTATTTAGAATTCCCATATTATATTCCATTCTATAGATATTTTTCCAAATGACAAATATGTGTTGTATAAATTTAATTATGTACTTTTATCAAAATTGTAATGCATTTAATTTTCCTTTAAATGTTCTTGCATCTGACATGTAATGTGGTCATTTTGGTTAAGTATTAATTAATTGATGACTATTTTTTAATAAATTCAAAATCCCCTGTATGCTTAAGATTTCATTTTAGGCCACCTTAAAAATTCAAGTGTCTGATTGAAATTTCAGTACTTTTTTATCATTTCGTAATTCTAGGTTCTAACTTATCTGAATGGGGTTGTAGAGAAAATTGTTGTTAATGATTTTATTTGTTCGTTTGCATCGTCTGGAGGACCATTTTCTATACAAAATATATCTTCCGCTTTTTATCCAATAGAAATTAAAATTGTAGATAAGTGTGCTAGATTAGTACCACTGGCATTTATCTAATGTTTGATGCAATTGTTCCATTACGACTATTTTAGCAACTTCCATTATTGTTGTAGTTTTAAATTTGTGGTTATTTTATATGGAAAACGTATTAAATTTTGTCAATTCATATTACGAGTAGCTCCTTAAATCTTCGTGATTCTAAGGTGTGTAATACTTAACTATGCACCGTGTAATGTTTTACTCTCCTTTTTTAACACTTCACAGCATAGTTGAAAATTGTTTATGACTTTGTACATTCTGTCTGTCTGTCTGCCCGTTAGCACGATAACTGCCGTAAAAATGACTTTATCAAAATGAAATTTTAGTTTGTTGCTCAGAGGGTCTGTGGGACCTATGGGAATATAAATGAATAATATCATCCAATTAGTTTTGGATTTAACCCGGGTTGAATAAATAGAATACATTTAACCCTATGGAATCTAATTTTTCAAACATTTTTTAAGCGAATTTAAAATTCACAAATTGCTTCGAATGTTTTAGGAAATATTCAAATTATCCCATAAATTATATGAAAAAAATGTCAGCAAAATATATCCAGTAGTTTTTTAAATAAAAATTAAAATAATAAGTACACTCTTTATATGAAGAGATCACGTGACCATTATAAGAAGAGATCACGTGGCCCACTTCAATATAAACTATGGCATCCATCTTGTGTCAAAATCGTGATATTTAAAGTTCTTTTTAATTCATATTTAGTGTTGTATCCGTCCTCAAACCACTTTATTTTTGCTTAAATTCTGTGCATCTACATACTGAAACAACTCAATTACAATATATTTGAGTTTAAATGATCATCCAATTTCGATTATTTCTCAAACGAAGCCTACTTTTCACTTATGGAGAATGTAGATAATATTGCTGATATGAATGAAACATTCATTGATTTTACACACAGAAAAAGAAGGTTTTTTCGATGAAGTTTTAAGCATAGAGTTAAATTACTTGTACCTCCATGGTTTTAAATAAAATAAATTAGTAAAATAAAAGTTTTTAAATAAAATAAATTATTATATTATTGCGATGAATGAAAGGAATTGAAAAAAGTTTATGAATGAAATGCTGCTTTTATAGAGAGAGCCAAGCGATTTATATTTCGATGACGTCATTTAAATAAAGTTCATTTGTTTTCGAAGAAGTGTCCAAATATAATAAATTATTGTGGTATCATGATAATTAAAAAATATTACCGAGGAATGTATCGCATTTTATTGATGTTTAAACCGGGCAATTTATATTTCAATGCCGTCATTTGAATGGAGTTCAATTTTTTCGACGAAGTTTTAAGTTTTCAAATATAATAAATTAATGTAGTTTTGTGATAATTTAAAAAATATTACCGAAGAATGTATCGCATTTTAGAGATGTTTATATAAAATTGCATTGAAGTTGAAAAATGTTTCATAATCAATGCTTTATGCATAATTGATCCTTCTTGTTCATTTATGTTTAGCTACATTACTGTCGGGATGGGGATGATAACTTTCAGATCATGAAATTTCTTGCCTCATGCTTGTGTCTTGTCTATAAAAATCTGATGTGAGCAGCATATGAGTTTATCTACAAACTCAAACTCATATTCTATTCTTTTTATTCTTTTATAATATATAAAATTGAGTTTAATTGCGTAGAATAACACGGATATGTATTTGAAATTGCATTGCATTTTCAGTTTTAATTCAATGTTCATTTTTAGTTGGTGACTAGATGTATTTCCAAAGGCAATGTCGCAAAAATGTGAAAGAAATATTTCGAAAACGATTAGTTTGAGAGAACAAACAAGCATTTAATTGATACATGTGAACATATATAATGTTATTTTTTAGCTCCTGACGATTTTGTTAGCTATTTCACAAAAAAATGGCAGGTTCTGTTTTACCGAATCGTCGGAAATTCTAAAAATCTAATAAATACCATCGTAAGTTACAAGTGATTTTTCTGATGGAAGTGTTCTGGAAACTCGCTGAACATTTTGTACTTTCATCAAGAGGATTTATTATCCGTGGATGTTTCTGAAATTGTACATAATTGTATGTTCTTTTCGCAGCTACTTGATGCCTTTGGGTCAGTGATCGATCAAGGTTTGTGTTCAAATTTAGCAATACTTCTAAATTTGTCACTCAAAGGTTGCCGCAATCCTGCATTTCAACATTATTGTGGTACAGTTTATTTTTGCTTTGATAGACTTCCATTTTTATAATATTAAAACTATTCTGTTTAAATATAAGCGTTTTTAAAAGCTCTATTATTTAATTATTGGAATTTAAAAGAATTCTCAAATTAAAAATTCTTGGTAAAAGTAAGACTTCTTTTAGTTATCTACTCTCAGTCATTATATGCAAGTCTCTTTAATTGTTTTATTTAAAATATATAACTTAAATTGTAATTTATTTTAAAATGGATTTTAACTAAACACATATTTACTGGATGACTTCATTTTAAATCTTCGTTTTTTGCTAACTTTTCCAAATTTTAACTTCTATAATTTGATTTTCCGGTGTAATAGAAGGCTATATTAATGATTATGTAGTACTTAAATTAGCACTAATTTATCTTTGACTTATTTTATCAAATAATCCGATATTCTATGTTTTCTTTGTATATAAAATATTTTAAATTATTTTGTTTTTACAAAAGCAAACGTAAGTGTTATAAAAATGTTCCGGTAT
This sequence comes from Amaurobius ferox, assembly GCA_951213105.1. Classification (NCBI taxonomy): domain Eukaryota; kingdom Metazoa; phylum Arthropoda; class Arachnida; order Araneae; family Amaurobiidae; genus Amaurobius; species Amaurobius ferox. The sequence goes on along the minus strand of OX578135.1, from coordinate 73,128,548 downwards.
TTTTATGTGTGAGTTAAACTTTATAATTCTTTATTTGTTAAAATCTAAGTCAGGTATAGAGCAAGAGATAACATGTTAGTATTTTTGTTTTTTAGTTTTAAGCATTATAATTTGAACACTGCAATTTTGGTGTAATGGTTATTTTTAGTATCTTCCAACATTCTGAGAATTACAAAGTACACCTGAAATTTTTAAATTTGTAAATAGAGTTACTAATTAATTTTCTGAAAAACCAAACTTCAATACAGCAAACATGAGCAAATCCAAAATAAAGAGCGACATTCTTTTAATTATTCGATAGATAATCAAAATGCAAAACATTGAAAATGTTTTCTTAAGTTAAGTTTTAACTTAATTAGTAGAAAAATTATTTTAATATGCGTATAGAACAATAAGATTTATAAACATATTTATATTCTGTCGAAGATATTGAAGAATGTTCTACAGGTAATATAAGTACTTTAGAACAAGACAAAATACTTATATTATCCACCAACTTGTAGCGTTTCCCTGCATTTATTAAAAAGTGCCCATAAAGCGAAGAAATACGTTTATATCTCAAAATGTGCATTGAATTTCGAAATGTTCGTTTGCTTGTGTTTCTTGTAGGTGTCAAAACTAAACATTCCTGAAATGCAAATGCCACCCGTATGTGTAATCATGTATTATTTCATAAGTAACAAAATTTTGAAATGGAGAAGAATTTTTAAGAAAGAATGTGCATTCTTCTGGATTAAAGACAAATCTTTAGAAATTATCGTAGAAAAGCGTGCGATGAATAATAATTTTTACGTCTTAACTTACGTTTTACTGATTTTGATGCCTTATTCTAGTCGTGTTGTTGTTGTTGAGACCCAGATCATCCGACCAACCAGAAAGGTGTAACTATTTGGACGGCCGGGATTGTTCTAGTCGTGTGCTACTTATTTCATTTAAAATATGTATTTATAACATTTTAAATAATTTTATGCAAAGCATGTTTCGAAACACACACATACACGCACGTAATTCATACTACAAACATAATTGATTAATTAAAAATATACAAAGTTAATCAAAACTATCAACATGTTTTAGAGGGAATAAACCGTTTCTTCAGCAGAATAAAAAGATAGAGCAACAGCACTAACAATGAAAGGGCACGGTTGTATCAGACGCGATTTTGCCATTGTGTTGATAATGGCGCGCTCTGTCATTTTATATTGAAAAATAAGGCTGCTCTTCCCCCTCGTGCCTGGCTGCTCTTTGACAACCGTGTATGTTAATAACTAACGAAGCAATGCCATACTATATTGTAAGTTTAATGGGCCTCCTATAAATTTGTCATTGATGAAACAGGGATTCAAGTAGCGGAAATACGATATTTGCGGCTGGACGTCTACAGAAAGAAACATTTTAGTTGCCCATATTTATAGCTAATCAACAATAAATTACAATAAGAGGACAACTACATTGATGAAACAGGGATTCAAGTAGCGGAAATACGATATTTGCGGCTGGACGTCTACAGAAAGAAACATTTTAGTTGCCCATATTTATAGCTAGTCAACAATAAATTACAATAAGAAGACAACTACATGAGGAGCTACGCATGTGAAAATCGCCACATCCATCATAGATGAAAACGGGATTCTAGCCATCCAGAAATAAAGGAACGAGCCGGCACCGTATCCTGCAACATTGTTGGCGCAAAAGATATTTTCGCCTAACTCAACTAAAATTTCATAGAGAGAGATGCACATGAACAAAACACCGAAGGGATCAGTATTAGATCAGCTTTAATGAAAACAACAGAACATACACAAAACAAGCAAAACAAATACAGTGAATGCAAGTAGCTTGTGCTGTACTGAAGTAAAAGTATTATTGTGAGGTATTCATATTAAAAGTATTAAAGTTATTGAATCACAAAGGTATCACATAGCTCTTCATTTTACTAAATAGTTTAAAATTTGATAATGCTATTATAAAATAATTTTAAATAAATTATGTGCATTTACTGACCTCCCCATTAATTGAGTTATTTTCCAGAAGAAATAAATGGTAAGATACGAAATATAGCAACAAAGGGACGGGTTAAGATAAACCGCGCAATGCCACCTAGAATGATTCGGATTTCAGCCTTCAGGTTAAGTAATAAAATGTCGAAACTTAACTTTAATAACTGATATCACATAATTATATGGTATCAGAAATTTAACAATACAGAAGCATTTATATTTCAGATAAATTCATACAACAAATTGAGCGAATCTATATTGCGAATCTAGAAATTGAAAATATGTCTGTCTATCTGTTCCTTTGCCTCATCATCACGGGAGAACGAATGTACGGAATTTGATGAAATTTTGTCGATACCCTTGAAATAGCCCCACTTAAAATTAAGTCTATGTCTCGAGTTTCTGGCAATAGGGGTTGTCGATATATTAATGAAAAACGAAACTTTTCGTAGGAGTTCTAAGTCCCTTTTCGTAGGAGCTCTAAGTCCCTTTTCGTAGGAGCTCTAAGTCCCTTTTTCCTCCACACAAAAATGGTTGGAAATCGCTGTTTTAAAACCTAAAAGTAAATGAAAACTATATCTCTGGGTTTGGTGAGAGTTTATTGCGCTAATCAATCGCTTTTTGAGAACATGTATTGTTTGAAAACATGAATGTTTCAGTCATGAATTTAAATGGAAAATATATCAAAATAGTTTATTTTCACAAGCTCTTACTCAACAATGAAAAGTATTAAGATATCAAAATGGTTATTTAATTATCAGCATTTTATGAGGAAGATTCTATCTTATATCATGCTGCTCAGCAACGAAATTAAATGGGATGTGTTTGTTAATTGTATTATTATTTTTTTCGATTTGAATAACAAATAAACGGATATAAAAATAAATCTTATAAATGAACGGATTGATTTTTCTTTTAATTATACTAAGTACGGATTGCGTACACCACTTTCATTTATTTTGGCAAAAAGTTTTCAAACTTATACATTACGTTTAGCCAATAAACTCATATATTGTATTTAAGCAATAAACTCATATATTGCGTTTAACCAATAAACTCATTTAGCCAATTATTGAAACAGAATAGGAGTAGAACGGGTATATCGTCTAATACAATTTTAATGTTTTCATTCAGTATATACAAACGAGATCGGGAAGTTGTACTCTTCTGGTCTGTAAATTCAGATCTACGAATATGGCGGGATATCAACTTTCTTAAAATGTGCCAAATTGACGGAAATGTCCCCAAATTGATAAAAACGTTGCAAAATCAATGAAATTAATTTGGTTTTGTTAGAAGTCAGTGCTGAAATGATGTTTCTGTAGCATTTGTCTGACAGTCAAACCATCGCACTTAGTAACACATTTAGCAAATTTTTAAAATGTCACCAAACTGTTAAAAATATTTGTAAATCCATAAAAATGACTCGAAATTGATAAAATAGCGCCAAATAAATGAAATTAATTATGTTTTGTTAGGAGATAGTGCTGTGATTATGTTTCGTCAATTTGTCGCCAAGTGGGACTATCAATTCTACAGTCCCACTTGGCGAGAAATTTCGCGATTTTTTTTAAATATCGCGAAATTGATGAATATGTTACCAAATTCTTCCATAGAGATAGCATTGTTCAGCCGATATTTTTCCATCTATTTATTTGAAGCAAATGATATCATGTCGCCTAGCAATGGATGTAAATCAAATGTGTTATGCGGTGTCAAGACGGGAATTCCGAGGGCATCAAAAGTCGCAACGGATTCCCGCCTGACCGAGAAAGTCTAACTTTCTCAGAGAAATTTCACTACGCAGGTTCTAAACACACCTCTCGTCAATTGGAAGAATTCCAATTGATTACCTGCGGAGAAACCCAAACAAAATCCAAAATAAACAGAAGAGTACTTTTACCTTTAAGAACTCATCCAAAAGCTGAAATACATAAATTAACACAATTTCTACACAAATAAAAGCTCGATTTAATTTCAAATCTAAATTGATTAATTACTTAAGAATGGAGTTAGCATAAAGAAAACAAATGCTGATTTATAATCAGCTCAAAACCACTGGAGCACCTCTACTAAAAATCATCAGCTCTTTGCCGGAGTTGAAATAATCAATTCTATAAATCTTCAATTCCAGAATTACATATTAATATCACAAATTCAATTATTCAGCAAAAACATGGTATGGTCGAACACACACACATTCGAATAACACTCGAGGAACGCTTAAGGCTTAACTGTTCATTTACTTTAATTCGATTATTTTACTTCAAAGGATTAATTTAATAGCAATTTAATTCAGAGGATCTTGAGAAACATCAGGAGGATCAGTCCGCCGGTACACAATCTGTCGAGGCATCGCAGCCACCAATTACCGAAAAGGTGGCTTACCTCCATATCTGGAAGGACTCAAGAAAAGACGAAGTCAAAACATCCACCCGAGTACCCTCAGGGAGAAATATTCCCCGACCAAGGAGAGGCGGCAGCCTGGCAAGTAGAATACGAGCAACGAGCCCGCACAGGGCTCAGGCTTCATCACGGACTCCATCTGTAGCGGTCTGCAGGCATCCGGAACAGGAGGTTCCCGGACGGTCAACGGCGGCAGGCAACATCGAGGCTCGGCATCAGCAGGGATCCAGTCATGTAGTGGCGATGTTAGCGGCAGTGGCGTCTCCCCCCCAAGCCCCACAGCGACGGAACTCAGCCTGGGGGATAAGTTCCGAGCCGTTCGTGGGTTCGACGATGTTTTTCCAGGGAGAGAGCCCAGAATCAAGAATCACACAGCTTTTAAACATTCCAGGTGGATCCAGAACCCGGCCAATAGAAAATGACAAGGGGCTCACATTTTCCTCTTATCCACCAATACAAAAATGCTTCCATTTCAAATATATCCAGGGATCCGCCCCTTCAAACGACAAAGTTCAAAGCACGTGCAGAACAACACGAAATCCAGTACAAGATTGCATCACCCAACATAGCGAAAAAAATGGAGACCACTGTCTCCGCCAGCAACAAGTGCGACCTTGAGCAACGGGCGCTGTTTCGCGAGTGTGAAGGAATTATTATGAAATAAAAATGGCCACAATTCTATACTGATTCAGATACATTTAAATATGGTAAACTATATACAATGACATGAGGGTTCCGGGACACAGATTAATTAAATATTAATATAAAAGTTTAAAAAGTATCATAATTATATAATTTACATAGGAGTGACGAATTCCGTCACGACATGCGGTATACGATTTTTATTAAATCTTTTCCGATTTGAATAATAAAGATATGTATATAAAATAAATTTCATTGACATTCAATTTTTGACTGGATAATATCAACTACGGTATTCAGGTTTAAAAATTATTATTATTGGTATTTTCGAGGATTATTGATTCAGGGATTATGGATATTTTCAAGTTATTATGCCATTGTTTTATTATGGCAAAAATTGTTGAAACTCATATACTGTACGTTGTACGAGTAATCGTCTACAAATGTACGGGTATATCTTCTAATCTACGAGAATATAAGTAGTACATGTATATTGGCATATATTTTGATATATATTGGTATATATTGGAATCAATTACGCCCTTCTGGTATAAATATTACGTAGATTATTGATATTTTCAATTTAATATGTTATTTGTTTTATTTTGGCAAATATTTTTGAGTCTCATATTGTAACACGTTTAATCTTCTACTAACACACGGACATATCTTCTAATCTATGACATTATAAGTAGTGCGGGTATATCTTCCCATGTAATTTTAGCACGTTCATTTTGGTATATATTGGAATCAATTACTGAATCCAGGTTTAAATATTACGGGTTTATTGATATTTTCAATGTATACATGTAATCTCTTAATATTGGTTATATCTTCTGATATTCGTGTATATAAGTAGTATTGTTTCCATACATTTTTAACGCTTTTATTTTGCATATACTGATTTAATTTCATACTTTCTAAATTTGCTTACAGACGGGGCCAGGATGTCTATTTCTTCAGATCTGCCCGTGAAGATAATTTTGTATAACCAGAACAGAGATTATTAAACGTCTTTTTAGGAGAATTAAATTAAATATTTTAACATAATATTTTGATTATCAATGTTTAGTATATCATAGGAATTTGCACATGATTGTGACGTTTATGCTTCTTTATATTATATACTGAGTACCAAGAACATGCACACTTCTAGTCTTTGTATAAAATTGATGCTGATGTAGGATTTACTTTAATTTATTATTTATAATTACGTTATATATAATACTTTTTATTATTTTGTAAAAAAACATAAACAATGTATGCTGTTTTAATATTTAGTTCTATTACATGTTATTTTCTTATCCGGCGTTTAAATTCAAATGACTAGAAGTTTTTCTAGATATGAGAGATAAAATGGATATAATAGTAGCACGAAGATTTAACAATGCGTTACTGTTTCCTGAACACACACCGTGTAGGGAGCAATAAAACTATTTAGGTACAACATTAATGGTAAAAAATTAATTGATAATCATTTTGAATTTACTAGATCTTAAAAATTATATAAAAAATGAAAATCAGTTAAACATTTTTAACTCAGTCTAACCCTGAAACTAAAATAATATTTAAAAAATATATATATATAAAATAAATTACAGAAAAATAAGAAATATGGAGATACAAAAATGGAGAAATAATAAAACAGACCATGATAAATTTACGCCTGAAATATATATGCGGTAATTTTCATATATATGTATATATTTATTCTATAAAAGCAAAAAAAACATGCTTGTATCTCATCTTTTAGTTGACAATCTTAAATAAAGAAATATCAACTTAAATGTATTTTGAAATACTTGCGCGTCTAAAATGTGACAAACTTCATTTCAAATTAAACTTATAGGAAGTATCCACACCGTCTAAAATGTATAATTCATGATTCGTCCATCTTTGAAGATATATCTAAAATTAGATTTTATGCATCTCACACTGCTCAATGACATACATGCATTATTCATCCTTAACAAAAAAATGTGTCATAAACTAAGGATTGTAACTGTATCCCGTATTTATTCTAGTAACATTGGGTAGATTTGATTAATGCAAAAAATTGACTCGTATTTTGCGTATTTTCTCTTAAATTATGCAATTCGATATGTTTTTCATTTACAAAAATATCCTTTAGTTTCTTCTTGTACTTAAAAAGTACATCAAATATATTATGACAGCTCTATCGTTTTTGAAGGATTTATGAACTGAAGATGTATTTTTGTCAATTTAATAGCTGTCAAGTAAAGACAAGGATACGAAAGTCCAAATTATTTCGGTACATTATTACATTAACTGAAAAATATCCACTTGCTTTTCATTTCACATTATATAGGTCTATATGTATCATATTCAGTTTCATAAGACAAAATTTAAAAAAATCGGCGGTAGCTCCATTCCGATGGAGCCGAACGGGTTTCGAGTGAATAACGCATTGCAAAATACAACTTCAATCAATTACATTTAGTTTATTAGCTGTTTACAGTTTTATTCGCTTTGTTTGCAAGAGATAGTATGGGGCTATCATAATTGATGTAAGATACATAATAGAAACAACTTACTATTTCGAAGTTACAAGAAGATATCAAGTCATACAAATATGACCGCGCGTAGTTGATTTTAAAGGATAAAAAACAGGGAACAAGCAATTTATATAATTATTAGAAGTATCTTAGATACAGATGTTGCATAATCCCTGTTTCATTCTTGGTGATTTTAGGGGAAATTCTGGCAATCTCTGCTATTATTTGGAGAACATTCCATTTTGCCGACCCTTTTCTTATCATCTGTCGCCCTTTTGCCTCCAAGGTTAAAAACGCAACAATTCATTTTGACAGCCCTTTACGCGTCTTTTGTCGCTTTTGGTGGTAATTTTGCAGTCCTTTGTCGCCCGTTTGTAGCCAAGATAAAATTAAAATGCGCTCTATGAGCCACAGAACACCTGTTGCACAAACAGCTATTGCTACAGGCAACCTCTGACAGCCAGCGGTACTGGATTTTGTGATGTTTTTAGAGGACGTAGGCCCATGATCGAATTGCTACGGATCAACTGTTGCACAAACGGCGACAAAAGGGCGATTTTTACCTTGGCAACAAATGGGCGACAAAAACGACAAAAGGGCGACAAAAAATAACGCTAAAAGGGCGACAAAAAGAGGCAAAAGACGCGAAAAAGGCTGCTAGAATGGAATGTTGTGAGGTTTCACTTGGTGACAAAAGAGGCGACAAAAAGCGACAAAATGCCGACAAAAGGGATTCAAAAGACGCGGAAAGATTTGCCAGAGTAGAATGTTCTTCAAATCATAGCACGGATTACCAGAATCGCACCTAAAATCGCCAAAAATTAAAAGGAATTATGCTACATCTGTTCCGTATGTTATGCTGCTCAATTTGGCATCACTTCAAAATTGCCTTGCAACGCCATATTTCAAGAAGTAGCACATTATAAACTTCTACATCATCTTGTATTTCAGTGTACGGAAGTGATACGTCTAGGAACTTCGTAGTCTCAGTTAGGCAATGCTTGTATTCTTTGACTATTCTTCATCAACAGTATCTCCTTTACATCTTAAGTTGAAATAAAACATTTTAACTACTTTAAAGTATGTACACATTTGAGAATTAGACGGATTGCCTTATTCCAATTATCATTGCAATTATCTTCTTTAGTCACTGAGGCAATTAGTCCTGGTCCAGTGTTTGGGACAAGCCAAATCTCAACGTCGGAGAATATCCTGAGAAGCCGCTTGAACTAGTCCAAGAACTCGTCGGTGTTACTAACTAACGGCATTGTTGTAAACAGTTCCAATCAAATCAGCCTCCGCATGCTCAATCTCTATTTCAGAAACTACCGACTCAACCTCACGCCAAATAGTTTACATCCTTCCGATTATTCAAAAATTCTAATAGATCTCGATCAACCGTAAATCCTTCTATTACTTGATTTACAGGAATCAAATTTAGAATCCACTGTATTTCCATTTGAAAAAGTTATTCAATTTGACATTATAAAATGTAATGTGTTGATACATAATGTAAACAAAAAATATTAGTCATGCATAAACCATTTATAATTATGAAAAACTTTCAAACTGAAATGCAATTTTATGTAAACTTCTTCAAAATACGATACATTCAGCGGTGATATGTTTTAAATTATCACAGCACTGTAATGATTTATTTTAATTGGAAACTTAAAACTTCATCAAAAAAGCCAATGCTATAAATCGTCTGCTTCTCTAAGTAAAATTAATGAATATTTCATTCACATCATTCATATTCCAGATTCCAGAACTAAATAATTTTGCTTTAAAATATCTGCATTTATTTTACAACTCTCCTTGCATTTCATTTGTTTACATTTTGCATACTTTAATATTAGCCTTCGTTGTAGAAATAATCAAAGTTCAGAAATCATTTAAAATAAAAAACATTGTCATTGCGGGGGCACAGAATTTAGATACACAGATAATATGGAGAAATATAACGATTTTAGGAACGATGTAACACAAAATATAAATATAAACATTCCCTCAAAATCACGATTTTCACTAAGCGAAACAAAATAGTTGCCATATTCTTTTTTGCAATGGTACACGTGATCTTTTCATATAATATGGGTATAAATAATATTTTATTTTTTATTTAAAAAACTACTTTTTGTTTGCACAATTTACGTCATAATTAGAATATTTTCTAAAAATTTCAAAGCAATTTAGGAATTTGAATTTCCCTTAAAAAATTGTTTGAGAAACTAGATCCCATAGGGTTCAATGTATTTTATTTTTTTTAATCCGGGATAAATCCAAAAATATAGAAGGTGCTATTATCATTTTTCATTCCTATATAACCGACAAGCACTCTCAACATGCTAAACTTTCATTTTGATAAAGTCATTTTTATGGCAGTTATCGTGCGAACGGGCAGGCAGACAGGCAGACATAATGAACAAAGCCATAAACACTTTCCTACATAGTTGTAAAGTGACTATGACTTTGCTAACTTTTGTTACTTAAAACCCAATAATTAAAATTATATTTATTGCATTTAGCACGATCAGAGACTTGATTATACTTGATTATTGACATTTGATTTCACAGCAACTGTTCCAAGGGAAAATATTATAGTTAGGACGACAGCGGTGGTAGCAAAAACTACATGAAAAAATAGTTTTAACGACATTGTGGATGTTAATTCAAGTAACTAGTATAAATTAGCACAAGTCAACTACGAATGTATGCAAATCATCTGCAAAAATGTTAAGAACATGCAAACTAGAATTTTTCAGGTATTTTTACAAAAATATTCCATAAGAATAACTTGTAAACGAAAGTTTATAAATGATAGAATGTATGTTCCTGTAAAGAGTATGATAGAAACGGACATGAACTCGTATGCAATATGAATGTTTTATGATAGCGAATAGAAAATTATAACAGCTAGTTTTAATCTTGCATTCAACGCTTGAATAGCTAAAGCAGCCCCTATAATTTGTGGTTCTATCTTTTGATCAATACAACTGCACTAACATGTATAAAGCATAGAACATTTTATTCATATGCTTATTATGATAAAACAGAACATAAACAGTATGTAATATGAATATATTAGAATATTAAAAGGAGATTTATACCATTATTTTTTTATTTTTGCATTCAACACTTCAGTAAAACATCCAACGTAAAATATCTAACGTAAAACATCCAACATAAGTTTGTATTCTATCTTTTCATCGATACAGCTGCTATAACAGCATAAAACGTCAGTAAGTATACATTTTATTCTTATGCTAATTATATCGAACAAAAACTGTATGTAATATGAATGTTCCAAAATACCAAATGAAGAATCACACCATCTATTTTCACTTTTACATCCAACGCTTGAGCAAGTAAAACAGTCCCTATAATTTGCGATACGGCTTTTCATGAATACAGCTGCATTAACATTCAATCAGCATAAGACATGTTATTCTTATGCTTATCATAAAACAAGACCTAAACAGTATATTGACATTAAACCGATATTCATACACATTACTTTTTATTTTACATTCAACGCTTAAGCAAATGAAACATCCACCATAATTTTTAACACTTTACAATATAATTGAAAAGTGTTTAAGACTTTGTTCATTCTGTCTGTCAGTCTGTCCGTCAGAACGATAACTGCCGTAAAAATGACTTTATCAAATTGAAATTTTAGTATGTTGTTCAGACAGTCTGTGGGATCTATGGGACTATAAATGAATAATATCACCCAATTAGTTTTGGATTAAACCCGGGTTGAAAAAATGAAATACATTGAATCCTATGGGACCCAATTGTTCAAGCATTTTTTAAGCGAATTTAAAATTCACAAATTCATTCGAAAGTTTTATGAAATATTCAAATTATCACATAAAATATACAAACAAAATTTCAGCAAAATGTATTCAGTAGTATTTTAAAGAAAAATTAAAATAATAATTGCACCCTTTATATGGAGAGATCACGTGACAATTATATGAAGATATCACGTGACCCACTTCAAAAGAAAATATGGCATACATCTTGTATCAAAATTGTGATTTTTAAAGTTCTTTTTAATTCATATTTAGTATTGTATCCTTCCTAAAACCGCTTTATTTTTGCTTAAATTCTGTGCATCAATGTTCTAAAACAAAGCAATTGCAATATATTTGAGTTTAAATGATCATCCAAATTTGATTATTTCTGCAACGAAGACTACTTTCCAGTTATGGAAAAGGTAAACACCAAAATGCGTAGAATGAGTTGTATAAGAATTGCTGCATTTCTTTAACGCAAAATTGCTCATGGAGTCTGCAATATAGCTGATATGAATGAAATTTTCATTGATTTTACAGAGAGAAGGACGATTTTTTCGATGAAGTTTTAAGCATAGAGTACAATTACTTGTACCTCCATGGTCTCAAGTTTTTAAATAAAATAAATTATTATATAGTATTATGATGAATGAAATGAATGGAAAGATGTTAATGAATGAAATGCTGCTTTTATGGAGAGAGCAAGGCGTGTGATATTTCGATGACGTCATTTGAATAAATTTCATTTGTTTTCGATGAAGTTTTCAAATATAATAAATTCATTGATTTTACAGAGAAGCAAACAATTTTTTAATGAAGTTTTGAGCATAGAGTTAAATTACTTGTATCTCCATGGTTTTAAGCTTTAAATAAAATTACTTATTATAGTATTGTGATGAATGAAATGAATGGAAAAATGTTTATGAATGAAATACTGCTGTTACTTAAAGAGCCAGCAGCTTTATAATTCAAGGACTTCCTTTGAAAAAGTTTATTTGTTTTCGATGAAGTTTTCAAATATAATAAATTATTGTAGTATTCTGATAATTTAAAAAATATTACCGAGGAATGCATCGCATTTTAGGATGTTTAAACCAGGCAATTTATATTTCAATGCCGTCATTTGAATGAAGTTCATTTTTTTTTCGGTGAAGTTTCAAGTTTTCATATATAGTACATTAAGGTATTATTGTGATAATTTAAAAAATATTACTGAGGAATGTATCGCATTTTAGAAATGTTTAAATAAAATTGCATTGAAATTGGAAAGAGTTTCATAATCAATGCTTTATGCATGATTGATCTTTCTTGTTTATTCTATATTTTCATCGATACAGCTGCATCAACTTGATTCAGCATAAAACATGTTGTTCTTATGCTGATTGCGCTGAATTGAAACAGTGAGTAATATAAATGTATCAGAATACCAAATGATGATCCAGTTTCATTAATTTCAGTAATTTTCATATATACGATAATTCCCGTAAAATAAACTGCTGGTCAGCAGCTAATATTCTCAGTAACCCCCAACATTTTCTATTACCAATGACATATATCCGATTTATTGAAAAAGGTTATAAAAGGCAGTCTAATTTTCTGTCAAGAATATAAATGAAAGAAAAATTTGTTTCTTTAATCTTATAAACAGCATAAGCTACTTCAAAATAAAATTCCATTTGTATGCAAATTTATGACGTTGCTTTCCAACACAGTTTCTAAACTTTTAGATCCCGAAATATTTATTTTTAAGCAATCTATAGATCCAAGCATGTTTCATATTTATGATGTCTTATTTATGAAAAACATGATTAGGCATTTTCTAAAATAGCAGTAATTCCGAGTATATTGGTAAAGAAATAAATTGTGCATAATTTATGAACAGAAATATTTTATTGTGAATAATAAATAAATCTGATTATTTATTATATCTTTGTTTATTTTGAGATTGCATTTGACTGCAAAAAGGAATACTGTGTATGATAACAATGCATTTTGAAAATATATATGCATTTTAAAGTATTCTTGTAAACACTTCTATAAATTAATTATGGTGACATGCATTATACAAGCAAATCCATTAATCAATTTTGTCGAAATTTTTAAATAATTTCTAATATGTAAAAGTACATATGCCAAAATATTTCCATCCAAGTACCCTTTCTAATTTAATTATATCCCAGGCCATTAATATTACACCGGATAAACTTATCCACACACACACACACCCGGTCGTCCATTTTGTTGCTCCAAGTCCTCTGGACCAGCCGGACGGCCTGGGGCTTTCACACACACACACACACACATATAATATATATATATATATATATATATATATATATATATATATATATATATATATATATATATGTATATATATATATATATACATATATACATATATATATATATATATGTATATGTATATATATATATATATATATATAATATATATATATATATAATAGTAGTTCAAAAATTCAATGAACGAAAAGTAAGAAGCTGCAACACGAAAAACATAACTTTCTAAAACACCCATAGAATAAAATATAAAACAGTAAATCATCAATCAAATGGAAAAAAATACAAAACACGAGTCATCAAGTTACAGAAAATCAACAAAATTCAAAGGTATGGAACCGAATAAAGAAAAACTTAAAAAATCAAGCTATATCACTATGCACGTGGAAAAAATGGGCTAAGCCTAAAAGAATGGAAATGTTCACTTCGTAAAATTCGTTCTCAAGTGCAAGCATTTTGACGAAGCAGACATAAAATATGTATGTTTCTGAAGAAATAGATAGATCCCGAAATATTTATTTCGGGATCTATCAATTACGATTAATGTCGATGTCAAGAAAAATAATTTTTACTTGACATCGACATTTTAAAAGCAATTTTATAAAATAAATTGAAAATTAATTTTTCATTGATCTCAAAATTACCTCGATCTATTTCTTCGAACACATATGTTATGCACCCGTGCAATTATTTTATTCTACATGTTTACGGATATGTGTTCTAACTTGAGCTCTAGCTTGCGTTTTGGCAAATTTAATATAGATGATTGGGTCTTATCTATGGACGCAATATTATAATTGTCATATTCATGGCGTACATAAATGATATTAGAAGGCGCTTATAAATTTATTATTGTGTGAATAAAATTTAGCACTGATCTGCAATCAGTACTTAAAGAATGAAAATTTCAAGGTCTTTTATCAGTATCAATAAGAGCTTCGTCCTGCTTTGTTCGACAATTTCATTTGATATCAATAACATTATTTTCATGCGAAAACTTTTGCTAGTAATGGGCATAAAATATATCGTAACCTTGACCTAACTCTATCATTACAAAAAAAAAAGGCAGATGTTGATAAATGGATTTCCATTAGACATGGTCCAGAATTTTATGAAGGATCCTTTTTTCCTTTCTTCACATTCCGGGCAACAAAGTCGAGTATTAATCTAACTTCGCATTTTTGCCATCCGCGATGCTTATGTAGGTTTTCAAAAACTATGATGAAATGACAGACAAAATTAGAAAGGGAAATATAGAGTTAGCTTTTTCGTTACAATTCTTTTTAAGGTTACGAAAATTAAAATGGGTACATCAAAAGTGAGGTATATTTACAAGGAATCGAATTTTAATTTTTGGAAATAACACCTTGCAGTAAGTAAATATCTGGGAGTACACAGGTAACAATTCTTACTTCCAATTGTATTTTGGAAAAATAGAATAAAATATAACCGAAATGTAATACATTCAGTAAAATTGCTTTATCGGATGAGAGACGATAAAGAACGAGAAAAAGTTCTATGAGTAAAACATAATAAATAGCGAAATAATTACAAATGGTACTTTTAGTGTGCTAAATAATATGATGAACAAATTAAAATTGTCATTGATGCGTAATTATAGGATATATATATATATATATATATGTATATATATATATATATATATATATATATATATATATATATATATATATATATATATATATATATATATATATGTATATATATATATATATATATATATATATATATATATATATATATATATATATATATATATATATATATATATATATATATATATATATATATATATATGTATATATACAGGGTGATTAAAAAAGATCGCCAACCAAATATTTTTCTTCATAGTTTACCGGGTCGGAAATGAAACGTAAAGGCGCCAGTGGGCGATTAATAGTGAAACCGATGAGGGAGGCGAAAACACAAGAATGACTTAGAAGTTATAAAATGGCATTTAATAAACAATAATTACAGTAATGGTTCAAAAGGGCGACATCCAACCTAAATGCACGCCTAGCGGCAATGGAGGGATTGAAAAACTCTATCGATCAGACCAGGCATGTCACGCACTTCGTGAGCAGCGGTCGACATTCTGGCGACGAGTTCCTCTTCAGATTTAAGAGCAGTGCCATAGACGAGACTCTTGAGATAACCCCATAAAAAGAAGTCAAGATACGACAAATCGGGCGATTGTGGGGACCAAGCTATGGGATACTTTGCCCAATCCAATGGCCCGGAAAAGTGACGTCCAAATAGTTCCTTACCTCTCGTACAAAATGAGCAGGTGCTCCATCGTGTTGAAACCTTATACGTCTGTTAGAACATCCTCCAGCAATTTCAGCAAGACCCCCTGCAGGAAAATACGGTACATTCTCCCATCAAGTCGTTCCGGCATTAGATACGTCCCTATTAGTCGGTCACCGATTATTCCTGCCCACACATTGACGTATAATATTCGTTGATGCGCATGTGTATATGTTGCATCTGGGTTTCACTCGTCCACATATGTTCATTGTGAATGCTAAATGTGTCATCACCTGCGATAGAGGCTTCATCCGTGAAAAGCACATTCGCCAGAAAGTCTGGCTGGCTGCACCGCACTCTGTATCAGGAATCAGAGTGCGAACTCTACGTGATGAGGATAATATGCTGCAGTCATTGCTTGGATTCGCTGGAGAGGGTATGGGTGTGACTGCTCCCCACGCAGAACCCGCCATACCGTGAATTGTGGCACACTAAGAATATGCCCCATTACTATTGTGCTTGACCGAAATGTTACTGTGTCCAGAATCGCCAGTTTCTCACTTGTCATTCTAGCACTCTTTGCGCGACCTGCATCAAACCTGGTAGCGGGAAAGGATCCCGATTCACAGAGCTGCCGTTGCAAGCGTTCGAATGTTTTACAATTGGGACACCGCCTATGGAGAAAACGATCGCCGTATAGTTCGTGTACCTCTATATTATTCCTATTTGCAGCTCCATCGATGCAATACAAATAAGCTTTATTCCTATTTTTAAATTCCTCTATCGCCTCAACAGTTGGAGCTGCGAATAACTGCTGCAAACTGTTAAGGCCGTACATTCTGTGTTACGAAAATTTGCATAAGGGTTCTTCTTCTTTCCCAGATGAAATTTGCATACGTGACTTTCTTCTTCAATCAGAAAATAACAAGCAGAATGATTCTTTTACGTTTGCGGAGCTGCCGTTGGGGAACACGGCTGTTGAGGAAGCGTCATCGGTAAAGTCTTAGAACTTCCCTGCCTTTATCTTCAACGAGACCGTAGACAAAATGCATGTCCGCCTTCTCCAGATTTGTATATCGATCCATATTAAGACGGTAATGAACTTAGAGGCGAAAACCACCGCTTTTATACGAGTGCCCGAAAGAGCCCTCTAGCGTCCTCTAGCGCCTAGTAGAGCGTAACCCCTTCACTTGCGATCATGCAATCTATGAAATGTGTTTGCTTTGATGTGTTCTATCACTCATGAAAGTCTGTTCCATTAGTTTTGAAACACCCTGTATGTGGGTATATATATATATATATATATATATATATATATATATATATATATATATATATATATATATATATATATATATATATATATATATATATATATATATATATACATATATGTATATATATATATATATATATATATATATATATATATATATACATATACATATATGTATATATATATATATATATATACATATACATATATGTATATATATATATATATATATATATATAAACATATATGTATAAATATATATATATATATATATATATATATATATATATATATATATATATATTTATACATATACATATATGTATATATATATATATATATATATGTATATAGATATATATATATATATAAATATATATATATATATATATACATATACATATATATATATATATACATATCAAAATATGTCATTACATAAACATTTATATACCGTTGGACCAATTACAATAAAAATATTTACACAAAACGTTACAGTAAAAATGTTTATGATAAATGAGTTATCATTAAATTACACTTTTCTCTACCATATTCTCAAGTATAAGTATTATTTAAATGCCTTTAGCTCCGGCAATTTGAGCTATTTCAGAGGTATAAAGAAGCTCCTTAATTTCTAATTTTATCTATATGTTCGTCCCATGAACGTTCAAAATATTAAAATAACTGTTAAATTGGATTTTAATTCATTCATTTTGCCATATTTAAAAAGTAATCCTTTGACTAAAAGTAAGCTGAAACAAGTTAATGAAAAACTTGTTTCAGCTTACTTTTGCTAAATTAGCAAGATCTCTGACGACAATATAAATCCTCATAAAGTTTTCAATGAAATTTTTTATTAAAGGTCATTCCGAGATGACTTGAAAATTGCTCTAGCCTTTTCCGTTTTTAATAATTTCCATCATATTTGTAAAATGTTCATGTTTTTGATCGTTCTGTTTGTCTGCCTGTATGACTATTTACACGCCATCTGCAGTAAAAGATACTTTATCAAAATAGAATTTTTGTCTGTTGTTGAGACGCTTTGTGGGACATATGGGAAATAAAATGAATTATATTACCCATTTCGTTTCGGAATTAACCCGGGTAGAAAAAATGAAATACATTGAACACTATTTAACATATTTTTTCAGACATTTTTTAAAGGTGTTCAAATTCACAGATATCTTTACAAATATTAGGACATATTCAAATTCTCATTTAAACTGTGTAAGAAAAAATTCATCAAAATATGTTTGGTAATTTGTTTTTTTTAAATAAAAATAAAAATAAAATATCACGAGAACGGCTAGTCTCAGATTAATGGGATTGATATTATTCTGTTCGTCATCAAAAATTACGTTACGTATAAAATTAACATTTAATTGATATATTTAAGTATCCGCAGTCTTTAATTTTTAGATTTAACGTTTTTTGTTGGACATTTCGCAAGAAAGAGAAACAAAGATTTTTTTTCTGAATCACACCAAAATCTAATCAGTACCAGGTTAACAAGTATCATATCTACCAAATTTTGGGAAGTTTGGTAAATTAGTTTTTCAGCTACTGTGGATACAGGCAATTTTTGTGGGCCATTTCGAAAAAAAGACAGGGTTTTCTTTTTTTTATCCCAACTGATACAAGAATCTAGTCAGAACCAGGGTCACCCGCAAATGACTCACTTACCAAATTTTATGAAAGTCGGTCAATTAGTTTTCCAGTTCGAGTGGATAAATTCATTGCACAGGAAGACAGGCACACCGACACACAGACAGGCGTCACGCTAAAAATGGTTTTTCGTCTTCTAGAGGTCCCAAAACGTGTAGATCCGTAGAAAACTCGAGTTGCGATTTTTGACATGATTCCAATAATTTCCCTATATATTACAATGCATTGCGGGTAAAGTAATATGCATCCGATTTTCCCCAGTGTAAAAATCATGATATTTAAAGATGGTTTACATTTATATTCAGTGTTGCATCCGTCATAAAACCGCGTTATGTTTGCATATTATATGTGTATCTAAATTCAGTGCCAACGTAATTACATTATTTTTTATTTTAAATGATCCCTAAATTTTGTAACACAACTAACACATTGTTCCAACAACAGAGACTAATTTCTATTATTTGCAAAATGTAAACAAATCAAGCGATTGTAAGATGAGTTGTATAAGAATTGCTGAATTTGTTTTCACGCAAAATTATTTAGCTATGGAGTCTGCAATATAAGTGATATGAATGAGATATTCGTTAATTTTACATAGAGAAGCAGACGATTTATGGCATTGACTTTTTAATGAAGTTTTAAGTTTCCAAGTATAATAAATTATTGCAGTACTGTGATAATTTAAAAATTATCAGTGCTAAATATATCGCATTTTTGAGATGTTCAAATATAATGGCATTTCAATTGGAAAGCGCTTCATAAGCAATGCTTTTTGCATGATTGATCGTTATTTTTAACTGCTGTGCTTTTTTTAGAAATGCTTTCAAGATAACTGTTATGAGCAATAATATAGTAACGGGAAGTGAAGTTATTGTTAATTTCCTTTAATGTTCTGAGAAATCATTAGAGCATTTGCACCTTTCATTAGAGAACCAAGACATTTGACAATACAGAAAGAGAAAACTTTTAAAATACAATGAAGTACTCAGAATAAAGTTATAAATTATAAAACAAGTTTTTGATTTCAGTATTGGGAAAAAAATTATAGTTACATATGATTCCAATTGTCAAGCCTCTGGAGTTATCTAAACAAGGGATACACAAATTTTATTAGACAATTTTACTGAGTAGAAAATTGACTTCTGTTGCAAACAATATAATCTCATCCTCGACATTATGCATTGTTGCAAAGAAGTTAATGCATTGCATTCATACAAACATTATGTAAACAGTAATTGTAGACATAACACATAATGCAAACATTAATACATTAAAAATGTGTTCGAAATGTTCGTGTCATTTTAAGCGCTAAAATATAAGTGCAGCTCAACCTGCCGCTATAATATTGAATCCAAATTATATTCGTTAAACGAATCATAACATACAAAATAATAATATCCATTTGTTTCGAAGGCAAAAGAAAAAGGCTTCTTCTTCATCAGAATGCACATGAAATACAACCTTCAACTCATGAATGAAATATCTGCGACTAATTTAAGACTTCATGTATCATGTCATGTTTGATGTTTTTACATCAATCGTAAATCTTGCTTTTTCGCGAGAAGGTTGTGCTACTTGCGTGTCCTGAGGAAGAAGGCTGTTTCTTAACCGATCGATACTAATATCTTGTATTTTATGCTGTTTTTAACGAATTTGTTACATTTTAAGCCAATATATTTTATTTATTTATTTTCTTTTAACAATCTATAATCATCAATTACATTATTATTTTCTCCTTGCTATGATCAAAAGCAAAAGATAACCTACTTTAGATTTTGATTAAACCTATTTTAGACTTATTTTACCTTCGATCTACTTTATACGGTACATTTAATCAAATTCAATTATTTTCCTACGGTACAAAAACTTTTTTTTAACAATTGACATAAAATATATCATAACCTTGATATGACATCATGAACTGCAATGCACTAAAACATGTGATGAATGGAATGGCATTTGCTAGGGCATTTACCAAAACTATTATGGATGCGTACATTTTTTCTCCTGCAACAATGCAGTTCTAATCAAACTTTTTATTTTGCTTTGCCTCTGTGCGATAGGCTATCGGAATACTGATATGTTAAATACTAGAATTAAGCATTAAAGATATAAAATTAAAATGTTTTCTTTTTATTTTAATTTGGTTTAAAATGTTTTGGAACTTGGTATAAAGTTATAGACTTCCGATAATAATAAATTTCCTAGACTTATTAACTTAAAGAAAAACGAAAGATGTTCTACTAAAAGTAAGCAATTTTTTCCGTTTTCATGTGTATTTCTGTATTTTGTACAATGATGAGAACATGTTAAATTCAATTCTATTGTAGGTAACGCCCCCTATAGGGGGTTCTGGAACTATACAAGAACATCCATGACGTTAAAAAATAATAAGCTGCAATCCGAACTAATTGGGACCGAGGTATGTCCGGATTATCGAGTTGTTTGGATTAAGCGGGGTGTTGAACTTTTTTGAAATAAAATCCATACTGAACGTTTGTTCCTTACTGGGTGGTCAACGGAGACATTTCTCCTGCCATTAAACAGTCGTTTTTGACAAAAACAAGCCTCACAAATCATATGAAAACGTGACCGAAAACGCTCTAGTCTGTGTAGAATATATTAACACTTTTTCAAGTTACTCAGACGTTAAAGGGGTATTCTAGCTTATAATGTACCTAGAATTAGCTTCTGAGAGATAATTGTTACTCAGAAGCTAATGGGTTCTCAGAAGCAGTCTTACTATTTATTCATCCCCTTGAAGCCGAACTTCCCAGCGGTAACAATAGAATAGTTTTTTTCCCCTCCAAATGTGACTCTCTTTCTATATTCTATGGACCAGAGAATACTGTACTGAAAACTATCTGCAGAAAAGAAAAACTTTTATGATCTAACAGAACAGATTGGATTCTGATCAAAATAAACACAGTCATCAAAACATACTCAAAGTGACATTGGGATGTCGTTTAAAGTTCAGAGAAAATCAATGTGATTCTTATGAAAGTTATAATGTCTATTCAAAGGCAGTAATGTTTCCCACAGTCACACGTCTCTCTGGTGGTATACATGACCTCATGTCGTACTTTTACCATACGTCAGAATATTTTATGGGGATAAAATAAACTCTTTACTTACACAAAAATTCCAGTAAAGTGTAAGTAAATAAATAATATTTTGTGATACTACTGTTTTGCCTTATTTTTTCCATTTACACATTTTCTATATAGCATAATTTATTTATATTATTCACTGTAAGTATTTAAATATTTGAAATCGACAGAAATATATTAACACATATTTCAAGTTACTCAGACGTTAAAGGGGTATTCTGGGTTATAATGCACCTAGAATTAGCTTCTGAGAGATAATTGTTATATAAAATCCAAAACAACATATTAATTTTATGCTCTTGTATTTCTAGATATCTCCAAAAAGGCGCTTTAATTTCTTTTATATTTACCGTTTGAATTTTAATCGTTTTATCCGAACTTCCAGATCATCGGGGTTAGGATTAAATTAACTTTACTGTACCTCATATGCAAGGTGTTTAACTATTTTTTAATTAAATAAGAATTTAGGAAAATTTGAGTTTATCACGATATGGATGGGCACTTTAATGAAATATTTAAATGCAACTAATGGTATTTGTGATATTTTAAAGACTTTTAATGTACTCTTTGTTGTACACGGCTGGTTGCAGGTTGCAATCTTTAATAAAACAAAATATTATCGGATGGAATTATGGTCCATATTTCTGTTAATATTTTAATTATTTTTAGAGTAATATGTAAGTAGATTAAGAGCAAACAAATTCGTGAAATAAAGAAAGGACAAAAAAAAAAAAAAAACTAATACCTTACAAGGATCAATATGCATAATTGTTTCGACAATGTTACCTCACTCAGAATTCCAAATGTGAGTGCAAAAGTTAACACTGCGAGTAGATTTTTATCTTATTCAGACTGAATCATATTTTTAGGAAATCGTGTTTCAGTGAATACGAAGTAGAAACTGCTTTTAAATGCCATCAAACGTGCTTTAAAACTTACGCTGAAACTATACGATGTACTATTACTTTCCTCATATACATAATGTATAAGGAAAGTATTGTGACGGGGTCGAAAATTCGAAGTCGAGTTTTCGACGGGAGAGCACGTTTCAAGCATCCCTGATCACGAATCAAACATTTTTGAAGTGATGTCTGTGTGTGTGTGTGTGTGTGTGTGTGTGTGTGTGTGTGTCAGTGAGTCTGTGGAGACGATAACTGACGAACGAATGGACCGATTCAAATCAAATTTGGTACAAAAATTACAATCCGTAAACACTGGAAGTCTATTGTCTTTATCCGCAATCGAACGTTCAGAACCCACCTAAATTTTCGAATAAAATTTTGAAAAAATCGTCAAAAAATCAAAACCACTAATAAAGTTACGCAAATAGGCATTTCTTATGTAATTTTTCATTACAAAACGATTGGCAT
Source organism: Amaurobius ferox (assembly GCA_951213105.1). Lineage (NCBI taxonomy): Eukaryota > Metazoa > Arthropoda > Arachnida > Araneae > Amaurobiidae > Amaurobius > Amaurobius ferox. Next base: position 73,105,194 of record OX578135.1, on the reverse strand, counting down.
AAATTTTAGAACGCTAACATGAACCGTTCTTGAGATATAGTATATTTTTCAAAAAAATTATCAAAAAGTCTTATAAATTAAAAAAATATTTCCTATTGAGAAACATGTTCACTTTTCATATGTGCCATGCGATAAATACCATGCGATAAATTGAGTGACATCATTCTCGTGGATCTAGCTCGTTCCATTCATGAAAAAAGATACTTTAAATAATACTTTTGTATTTGAACGCCAATAGTCATTTATCTGCTGTAAGAATAACTTATTTCTTAGTGCATAACGCTTGACGAGATTTTGGCGACGAATTTGGTGAAATGTCGCCAACTTGGCGACTTTTTTAAATGTTGCCAAATTACCAAAAATCTCGCCAAATGGTTGAAAATGACGCTACAGCAATGAAAATGACGACTAAATGCCGAAAATTCAATATCTTGGAAAGAATATTAGTATCTACTATAAGAAAAACCTATTTTTTTTTACTGTAAAAGTAGTAAATGCATTACATTATATAAGGAAAGTCATGTGTTGCTCTTATCAGATTTTTTTTAAAGTAGCATACTGTATAAAATACATGGCGTTCGAATGGATTAAACACCAAACTTAATAAACTGGTCGTACCGGAACCACGCTTTTTGGATTCGGTCTGCAGTAAGCAATAAAATATAATAAAAAGAAAATTATTTTGGAAGACATTTTTTTTTATTTTACAGCTCTGTAAAACCGTCATATTATCTTCTTTAACAATTCCCATCAGATAATTGTAAAATGACATTATCAGGAATACCATATAAAATAATAAGTACCCTAAATCTAAAAGAAATGTAATTTCTAGATTTGAGTAGGTTAGAATTTGCAGAAACATGTTTTTCCTCATATGTACTTTATCTGTGTGAACAATTGCGTCAACAATGCCTATTTCGTGATACGTCAAATTTTTATAGAATGCCACTTTGACCTGAAATTTCAATAAGTTAATGAGGCTGACGGACAACAGCCCTCTTACACAGCCTAAACTACTGAAAGAAGAAACTTTCAGTAGTTTAGACTATGTAAGTATTCACTGAGAATTGTAAAAATGTGTATTCACCTGAGACTTGACCCCTAGGTAATGGAAAAAAATCTAAAATTTTTAGAATACTGTTCAAAAAAATGTTTAAATTTCAAATTTGTTCTATGTAAAACACTTGAGTAATGTTGAGGGCTTAGGTATGAATTATACACAAAAACTAAACTGCTGCTTGTGACAATTGCACGTTCAATAAATACTTCCTTAAAGAATGCAGTCACGTGAAAATTATGCTACAACGACTTTTTTCAGGAAGTTTTAATTTCGCTAAATCTGGTGAAAACAGCGTATTGTCATAACAACCTCTAGCAAGACCTGTAAGGTATCCCTGCTATGAATCATCTATACTGTATGTTTACATATATAAAGCAGATGGGTTTTTTATGTGTGATTTTATTCATAGTTTTTTTATTTTATTGTTGTAGCAAAGGTAACGGCGTCAACTTTCAAATATTAAAACCGTTTGTTGCCTGATCTTTGATTGAAATATCATAATCAAATATTTAACCAAATAATTGAAAAATAATGATCTAATTGCTTTGTTTGCTAACAGTGAAAAAATAGAAACACACGGCGATCGGAAATTATATAGCGTTTCACATACCGCAATTTATTTGTTGACAGAACTACAAAATGTGCCTCATGTTTATACTTAACATTGAAACGGTTTTTGATTTTCAGAATTTTTATAAAATGTGTAGGTTCACATTTAGTGACCTCTAATTCTTTAACCTGACCAATACGTTCATAAAAATGGCTAAATTAGAATACTCCTGTTATCATTATTTAAATAAATAATTATTTGATTCAAGTTTATAATGTTGATGTTTATATACATAGGAGCAAAATTCTAGCTATATTTTGAATAGATAATGACATACCAGTTTCAGTATATCAGTATTTTCATTTAAATTTTCCATCGTTTACAGAGAAATCTTGTGAAATAATTGATGGAGAAAATGAAAACAGAGCAATGTACTTAATTTAGAAACGACAGCTGCTTTTGTGCTCATATATTAAGACACTTTTCAATACATTTTAACATTTTGCCCGAGTTATATTTGATGACAAAGCCCAAATACCATGTTGGAGAGTTGAAGGGTTTTGTCTAATTAAATTCCAAATTTTATTTAATATATCCTACAAATTAATTGAAGACAGTTAAATCCCGAAGATATAAATGCTCAATGAAATTCAGAATTTTTCGAAATTTCGTAATTTACGCTGTGTACTTCCTTCCCTTTTATTCTGTAAAAAGTTAAAACAAAATAAATAAATAAATTATATTTCATACACTACTCAAATTGCAGCGTGACTTTTTAGACACCCAGCATTTACACATTTTTTCCTTAGAAAAAAAAAAAAAATTTATAGAAAATGAAGTCTAATTTTCTATAAATGGTTCACATAGTACGGACAAGTCATTTTGAAATCAGGTTTAACAGGTCTACACTACTTATTATGAAACAAACTCATCTGAGCAATTGTAATTGTGATAAATAAAAGGAGAGTTAATAATGCACCTTTTACGTTCTTCTCAATACACGATACTGTATAGGGTAAGTGTTGAAACCGAGTCAAATATCGCAGCTTGAGTTTATAACAAATCTTCGTTTCAAGCTAGAACCCCCAAAATCTCTTTTTAGAGTAACGTATGTGCATGTGTGTGTCTATGTAGTGTATTTATCCACTCTATATGAAAAACTTATTGACCAAATTTCACAAAATTGGTAGACAAATCACTTGGAAATTACCCTGTTGATGATTATAATTTGACACGATTCAGAAGAAAAGAACCTCCCATTTTTTGTAAAGTGGCTACCAAAGATGCACTGTAGATAAAAAGCTATTTGACCAAATTTCACAATATTTGGTAGAGAAGTTCACTTGTAGATTACCCTGGTGCTGATTAGAATTTGACACGATTCGAAAAAAAAATAACCTGCTTTTTTTGAGAAATGGCTATCAAAAATGCACTCTAGCTAAAAAGCAAATTTCATAATATTTGGTAGATGAGTCACCTGTGAGATACCCTGGTGCTGATTAGATTTTTGTTCAATTCGAAAAGAAAAACCTACCTGTTTTTGCAAAATGATCCTCAAAAATTGTCAAAATTTAAAATAAAAGACCACTTGTGCTAAAATGTATCAATAGCTATTTTATACGTAATTCTTGACGACAAAAATAATCAGGCTAACCCCTAACTCCAGTCCTAATCGTTCTCGAGATACTGTAGTTTTTCATGATTTGCCACGTCGTCTCTGAAAATACAACCCTAAATGAAAAGAAAATTAAAATAAAACTGCAAATCCAGTGTCACATGAAATAATTGAACGTGTTATTTTATACAATTAAACTCGATTTAATGAATCATTAAAGAATGAAAGTGAGAATGAATTTGAGTTTGCCAGGAAATTCATGTTCTGTTCACGTCAGAATTATTACTTCCTGTTATATAAATTCAGTAAAAATACATTGCGTTTTCTAGTATATATTTGGTTAAAAAAATATAAAATAATTTTTATGGAATCGAATATTTTTTCACTGCTTATTTAATGTTCCATTTTTATTCACAAAATATAGTTTCTATTTCATGGCACAATATGTTTTGATTTTGCAAAAAATTATGTCCTTGTAATACTCAGGAGTTGCCATTATTTAATGCCAGACAATGGCAATATTTCTGCTAGATACAAAATTTCACGTTCTTTATGCAGAAAACAAAAAAAATGCATTTTCATGAACATGATAGTAGGTCAGCCCCGAATATATCAGCCACGAATTAAAATTTGACGATGAATGATGTATTTTCACCATCAAATTCGGAATGTGTTTCATAAGTATATTCATGTCGGTCCTGGAGATGTCATATTTTACAAAATCCAGTCTGAATTTGCAGAAGGACTGTGCAAAAGTGTATACAAGTTAACATTATATAGTTAACATTTCTGTCAAAAACGAAGTGAATAAACTGTTTGCCATTTTCTTCCTAAAATGCTTATCCAAATTGCTTTCTAAAGCAACTCAGTATAATTGTCATTACTTTTTAAAGGAATGAATTGTTTTTAATTCAAAGCAATTTGTGTTCCTTTAGGTTCTTTCTACCAGCATTGATAACATAAAACAAACCACTGTTTGTTTAAAATTTTAAAATATATTTATTGGAAGTTATTTCGTATTGACATTTTACTTAAGTTCTCAAATGTCTGCACAGTACTCCAATGTCTGGCCCGTATAGTATTTCTTAAACAAATATTCCGTATCCAAAATGGTACGCACTTTAGAACACTAGCAAGAACCGTTCGTTCTCAAGATAGTGCACGTATTTTCTAACAAAATTATCAGAAACATTAGATTAAATTAAAATAGAAATATTGATTATCGTGAAATTATGTTCTCTTTTCATACAATATTACGCAAGAAATTTATTAACATCATTGTTATAGATCTAATTTTATTAACGAGAGAAGACACTTCTGTGATACTTTTGAGCTTAAAAGTACAAAGTATCACGCAAGTGTGACGCAAATGTTGGTCTTAAAAGACCAACATTTCGTCAATATTCATTTATATATAAAAACGCTAACCTATCCGTCTGTGTGTAACAATTGGCAATAACTTTTAAGAATTTTGTGACTAATGTAGCTATATATTGTCCGCTTGGCAATATGTTACCCCACATTGACAAAAAACATGATCAAAATTGCAGAAAAGTCACTAAATTAACAAAAATGAAGCCAAATTGATGAATTAATTATTAAAATATTTCAATTAACAATCTTTCTTATTGTGTCTGATATCAATATTGATAAATGTCAGTTTAGAATTTCTCGAAATATGAGTTTATTGGGTACTTTGAAATAGTTTCGCATATTGTCATCCGGACAAGCGCCAAATGTACTATTAAATATTAAAAACATTGTGTTGTGTATATTATACATCGTTTTTCACTGTGAAAGAAAGTAAATTAATTGCATTATATAGGGAAAGGCATGAATTGCCCACATCAGATTTTTGTTATACCATATCACACTTTTAATATAAAAAACAATTAATATTTCAAAACAAGATAAGTACAAAAATGAAAACTAATCCTTAATCCAATGAAACTAAATTTAATCATTGTTAAAGTTTTAATATCAACAAAAACCCTTCAAAGTGATCTATTGCAGTAATCACTCTTTGTTCCAATTTAATCTGAGAAAAGAGCAATTAAAAACAACATTCAATATAAACTTTTCAAAAGTTAAAGTTTCAAAAGCTTCCATTTATCTCCCTTTTGTTCTGTCCTGAGTGTGAGATGGCAGAAATAGTGTGAAAAGATTTATTAATTAATGTTAAAAGGAGCAGAGAATCCTTTAAGAAAACTATTTTCAATTGCGTTATCGTTCAACAATGCATTTCATTTGAACTTTGCCGAATAATTTGAAGGTATTGTCTTCGAAAAGCGTACTCAAGAGTAAAGTGTGAAGATTTAATAAAAAATTGAGTAATTTAAATTAATGATAATGATAGAAACCGATACTGACGGCGATGTATATCTGACCATCCTATATTGTTAAAGATTTCCTTCATAGCCCTTCACTTAAAAAGGAAAGTCATTTGTTACTTTCCCTGCAATATATGGCAATGTATTGGGAAAGTAACTGGATTATACCAAAAATTGCAACTCGAGTTTAGACGGATTCACACGTTTAGGGCATTCTAGATCCTCAAAAATATATGTTTAATTTAGCAGTTGTGTGTCTCTCTGTTTATGTGTATGAGTGTCTAAATGTGTGTCTATGTAATCCATGCATCCACTGTAGATGGAAATCTAATTGACTAAATTTCACAAAATTTAATAGATGACTCTGGATTACTCTGGTTCTGGTTAGATTTTTGTATGATTCGGAAAGACAGAACTTGCCATTTATTTCGAAATATCCTGAAAAACTTGGCAAAATCTAAAATAAAAGACTACGTATTATGAAATGTGTTAATTGAATGCTTGTTTTGTACATAATTTTAACGACGAAAATAATAAGGTCAATCCTATAACTCGAGTCAACAGTTCTCGAGATATTTTACTTTATATGTAAGTTTGTCACAGCGCCTTTAAACATACGTCCAGTCCCCAAACGAAAACGGAAAATGAAATAAAACTGCAAATTCCGTGCAGTCTCAAATAATTATGAGTGTTAATTTCTGCTATTAAAATCATTTTAGTGAATTATATAATAAAGAAAGATAAAATGAATTTGAATCTAAAGTGAAAGTCACGTTTTGCTTACATCAGACGTTATATTGGAAATACAAACCTTTCCGAACATAAGAGACTTATTAACGAAACATTTTCATAGACACAAATGCAGACATTAAGTCCATATGAGAATATTCCGCAACATGTAGTTAAACGATTAAGTATCTGAGAAACCTGATTACTTATAATTTTGTTAAGGATGATGAACTAATTAAGGAGGTTGCATAATTCCCCACTTTGTTACTGGATTTGCAGCACATAATTCCATTAGAAAAGCTCTAAAATCTTCAATTGTATAGTTTTATGCTCACTGATAATTCCATTGTCTTATTTAATTTATGTAACAATCTGTTGTAGGGTAGAAATCACGTGACATACATTATATCCTTAAAGTTACTTTTGGTGAGTTTTAAGGTCCATCTTTAGCTAAACAGCTTCCTATGTGGTCCTCACGTTCATTAGGAGACGAGTTCGATTTGCCTGTGCACAAGTTGAGTGCTTTACATACCCATAAATTATCAAAAATGTCCGCAATCGGATTTACAGTAGAAATCCTGATCAAAAATGCAATCGTCTATATAGAAAGAATGGTAGATGTTGTAAATAATCTGATTGAGTACAGGACATGATCATTTAAAGAGTCCATTCGTTGATCAAAGAAATATTTTAATTTTCTGCTTTTTCTAAGGCAGCTGCATTTCTTTATCCCACCCTGTAGCGATGTTATATCATCCCACAGAATAGCTGGATGAATATTTTTAGCAATGTAGCATCCACCTTCAACTTTTGTCACTTGTGTATGAATGAACCTCGGGTGTTTAAGTATCCATTTCCATCTCTTGCACTTACAAACAGTTTAATGAAGTTACTTTTTATAATAACCCAATTAGGTTGAATAATCAAAGTTTCTACAGTATCAATAACACCAAAATGAATATTTTGGTGAACGGTGAAATAGAAAATTACTTTAACGAATATTTACATAGCAATTAGTAGATGTTAAGTAATTATTAGTTACAAAAAGTAGCAGGATAATAAAATAACGTTACAGATAGGAAGAAAAGAAGCAATATCTTCTACTTTTTGAACATGCACACCCGAAATAAGCTTGTAACCATACATAACTACGTAAAACATTAAATACAAACTCGAGAGAAGAATGCATATCTCAAATTTAGACAACGAAATAATTTTGTGATTTTATTTTACAGATCACATGATCAGCTGATTTTACAGTCATGTTGTTAAAAAAGAATAAGAACATTATATAAATTCATATACTTTATAATCACAAAACCCGTATGTAAGGAGTATTTTTAAAATTTTAGTACACACATCTGTTGCTTATTATGCGCTCATCAGAACTGAAAAGCCGATATCTGCAATGGCAAAAAGGAATTAGCTATATGTCCCATTTTTGATAACTTCTATATAAACTGACAAATTCCGTCCTTTACAAAAGTATATCTCAGTCTACAGGAATATAAAAAGCTAATTTCACAATTAGGCGGGATCTGCCATTATGGACTTCGAATCTGCAAGTCGCCTACCACGGATATTCTTGTCTACAATGGAATTAAATTCTGAGTCATATATTAGGTTAATTTTCTTTTTTCAAAGAAATATTTTTAAAAAGCTTTGAAGTAACTAAAACTATCATCAATTTTATTGAAGGTAAAAGTAGAAGTAGGCAGTTGCTCTATAGTATTTGAGAACCTGAAATTCAGAAAACATAAAAATGCCATTAATTGACACAATATTAATATACAAAGGCTCAGATAACTAGCTGGGAAATATCGTGGAAAATTAAATATATCGTAAACTACTCCAGAATTGTAAAAACATGTTAAGACTAACTTTCTTATTGAGATTTATAGAGCAATACAATCATCATTGTCGGAAAGAACAATTTCTTGGGAACTGCAAATTATAACAATTCAGGAATGAACATAATGCATTAGTTTGTATTTAACATAAAAATATAGTGAATAACTATGTTACAGATTTCTATCAACATAACTTTTTTGCATAATTCGAATAGAGAAATATTGATATGTCTTGTGTGCTGTATGATGTGTAACGATGGTACAAAGTACCTAAATAAAGGTATCGATATATTAAAGGATTTTTTTCATTTTTGAGGTGGTTGAAAATTTATCCAATTTCGATAAATTAATAGACTGCTGTTTATTTCGTCTAAATCAGGCCCAAAACGACGAAGTTATCGACAATAAAATGTTTGAGTGTAATGTTTGCAGTCACTCCACCGGGTCGGCGCGCTATCGGCGATAGCGATGTACTCATACTGGCTTATAGCGCATATGTCGACACACAGATGTCGCATATCTGCAATATAAATGTTTTTATACCTTCCTACCAAAATTGTTTTATAATAGAACTTAAAGGGTATCTAGTAAAAAAGAAAGAAAGAAACTGATTAGAATGAAATCTTATCTTCCTTATGTTGGTACTATTTTACTTATTCATGATTAAAACTTCATTTATTTTCTTTCTGGGCATGGTACCTTTGTTGATTATTTAAATAGGCTAAAAATTATATCTATTTAATTAAGTATGTTTGCAATCATCAATGCGATGTTGACAATTATGTACATGATTGCTTATACGGTTTTTATTTAAACAGATCTTCAATTAAACATATGACGGTATGGTTTGATAAGGTACGTAAAATAAACAATCTATATTTGCTATTAAATAATGTATTATTAAGGTAAAATCAATTTCTGATCAAATCACTTAAACACTTATAAGTAAAAGGCATCCGAAGTGGTTTTCTTCTGTTCTATTGGTCAATGAAACTGTATCCCTTTATGCATTTAGTTGGTAACTTTTATTTTTGTATACTGTATCTTTTTCTTTGCTGTTCTTACATAGAATTCATCTGTATTACACTTTGCAATTTCAGTTTTACTCTAAATCGCACTTTTATCATTTATTCCCTAAATTGTTCTTTTGACATATTCTCTTGTTCTTATACCTAAATTGTTCTTATATACCTTATTGTCTATTACCATATTCAATGCAAGTGGAGCATACTCTTCAAATGTAAGCACAATGTATTTACAATGAATTACTGTCGGCTTTCTAAATAGCTTCTCTAAAACAGCGGTTGAGTCGGAAGATTAGAGTAGCATGGGCTTAAACGGTATACATTATCAGAACAAGAATTACATATAAGATTCAATGTTTGATTTGACAGATACTTGTATCGCTTCACGTTAACAACATAACTGATCGATGATGATTTTATCAACCTTCTGTGGAAAGTTCTGGAAAAACACTTAAATCGGGAAATTTTTAGTTAATCTACAAAATTTGATAATTTTCCAGAACTCGTCAAAAATTGTCAAGTTGGCTATATTTCACCAATTTCGACGCTAAGGTCAAGCGAACAGTGCAATAGATCTCTAGCCGCTGTGCTAGGTTGTTTTTGAGGCACCCACCCCTAAGTCATAAGACATAAATTCAAGCGCCGTGTACCTTCAAATTATAACAATAGTTTCCTCTTATCTAGTTGTAACAATAGGGTGTCATTTTGGTTACACTGTAAAGAACTGTGTTGACTCAATAGAGAATCGAACCATGGAGCTTCAAACTGGCCAGCCAATGCTCTACCGTTAAGCTACTAGAACTGTATCGTAAGTTCTTATCACCGAAGTGGACTCTGTATTTTCCACCCTCTAATGTCTGATTGGCATGCAACTGACAATATGACTGACCCCCCTCCTGCCATTCTTACCTCAGGTTAGCCTCATTTTACTATTTTTACGTCATATTAGCTTCTTGCTTGGTCGTTGTCCTCCCAATTTAAAATCGACTGTCAATATCCCAGAGTCCACTGAATCTATTCTAGTCGTACTAGGATCACATTCAGACGGCTGACATTTGTGCACTAACCTGCACGGTTAATTTGTTCGAGCGTTGTTGTAAAGACCGTGTTGCCCCAACCGGGAATCGAACTACGGATCTTGGAACTGGCCAGCTGATGCTCTGCTGTTGAGCTACTGGGAACTAATTGCAAGCTATTATCGTCGAAGTGAAATCTACAACATACTTTCATTTTATCTCTGTCATATTTTTTGAAGATTTTTTCCGTACCTCGTACCCTAAGATATTTCACATCAAACAGAACACTGCCTAATGATATTTATAAACTTTAATGTAATTAGTTGGTACGTTTATCTATACTCAACTGGTTAATTCGCACTACCCGTGGTCCATTGTTTAGCAGTAATTGACGTTCATCTGTACGGGACAGTCAACATATAATGACTACTGAGCACAAACTCCTTAACGTAAAGATTTTTCTGATAGAAGTATTTATTAGGAATCAGAAAGGACGCAGTCATTTTAGCACTGCATATAGTTAGAAAAATTCTAAGAGATTATGATTTCAGTGATATAACTTCTACCCTTTATATATAGAATCACTAAAATGTTCAACTGTTCATCCATCGCTGCCTGGAATTATGATATCATGGTCATTGCAGAGCATTAACATGAGTCAGGCAATGGTCCAAAACTCCTTAAATCAAAGATTTGCACATTTTAGCTGGATAATGTTTTAACACCATTTTAGCACTAAACATCATTTTATAGTGTAAAATAGTGTTATGAACATGTAACATGCGTTCACTGAAAGCTCTTTTGGGAAGCAGAAGGGAGAAACACTTTTATGGGCAGTTTCAGTTGACGTGATATAAGTTAAAATTCTGAGATACATTAATGTTTTAAGAATAGTATTGCATATTTTACATAATTAGTGAAGTTCATTGCTGTTTTATAGTACATGGCAATTGTTTAGGGATTTTGTGCGATAATTAGTGAGCGATTTCCTGAATACTGTTTCTGGTTTGAAAATAAACTTATTAGTTATTCAGAAATTTGGAATGATTCTTGAGTACACCGAAGATTCCGATACGTCGTAGGCTACGTCATAACATTAACTGCCTTGTCATTCTGAGCTTATATAATTTAGAGCGAGACTTAATTCTTTGCTTTAAGAATTATTTTACTTGGCGATCATTCCATCAACATCTTTTCTGACAAGTGACAATGATCCCAGAATCATGCTGTAGAAATGACGTCCATTGACAGTAATGACTGTTGCTTACGGATATGTAACATAATAGCAGTTTTTACCTACATATTGTTTGAAATAAATATTCAATGAAAGCAATATGGGGAATGGCTCATTGTACACTTCTTTTTCTAAAAAATAAATATAATTAAGGTTTCCTAATTTAAGTTAGAGTTGACATATGATGTTTAAGATGATTTGTAGTGCTTTCATTGAGTATTCTGCATGTTTTAAACAATACGTAGGTAAAAATCTGAAGTCGGCAGCACATGACTTCCCTCATAGACTAAAATTAATTTTCTTATTATTTCTTTAACAATTCATTTAATTGTATTTAATAGCACAAAATAATACTTAATATGCACTTTTTGATTCAAATTTTGATTTTATTCAATAGCTGGACATTTTTATAAAAAACGGCTTAACAAAAATGCAAGAAAACTAAAATATCTCGAGAACAGTTAGTCCTACAGTAATAGTGATGACCGTATTCTTTTTCTCGTCAAAATTACGTATAAAATAAACATCTAATGGATACGTTTGAGCATACGCATACTTTTATTTCAGATTTTTGCGGGACATTTCATAAAAAAGGCATGTTTTCTCTTCCGAATCGTACTAAAATTTAATCAGCACCAGGGTATCAGTGACTTATCTAACAAAAATTTGTGAATTTTAGTCAATTAGTTTTTTTATCTATAGTGGATACATAACATTTTTGCGGGCCATTTTGGAAAAAAAGCGGGTTCTTTTATCTCTAATCGTACCAAAATCTACTCAGCACAAGAATCATATACAAGTGACGTATCTAAAAACTTTTATGAAATTCGGTCAATTAGTTTTTAAGTTAGAATGGAAATACAGAGAAACACACACACAGGCACACAGACATACACACGCAGATGACACGCAAAAAATAGGTTTCTCGTGCTCTAGAGGTTCCCAAATGTGTAAATACGTCGAAAACTCCAGTTTCGAGTTTCGACACGATTCCAATACTTTCCTTATACATTACCATGCATGGCAGGGAAAGTAAAACATCAGGTTATGATACCCCTAATCAACACGCATTACGGCCAATGAATATATTTTTCATTACATATATGTTAAGCATTTTAAGGGAAATTACATTATGCACTGATAAAGAAATGTTTATACTGCAGTAATATTAACCGAATGTTAAAGTCTTTCTTTTAGAAGATAGAAGGAGACTGAATTCACCTTGCTTTGAGTAAAACACTCTTATAGATAAAATTGAGTGAATTTGTCGCCTAAGAAAAAAATTAATTCGATTGAGAATTTTAGCTTGGAACATTTTTCTGACGCTGGAATTTGAACTGTGGTTTTGCAACGTAATAGAGAAAAAGCGTACCTTTATTTTTACTGTTTGAAATTTAGAATAAAATTGTGACTTTCTACAAAAAGTTATTACGTTCAGACGAAAGCAAATATGTCGCTATAGACGACAATGGAGGGTTTTGCATGTTAAATACCTTGATTTACAAATACGATGGCATTATTATATATAAGCATTTATTATACATCCCCAGAACTGACTACAATTCAACTTTAATGTCATATTAAGATACCATACTCGCAGGATAAGTCCCTAAAAGGGCGTTCACAAAAATTCGTATCGTGCTTCATATTATCTATGCCTGTATGTAATATTTTGAATATCTAAACAGGTGTTTAAATTTCAATTCCAGAGTAATTTTCGGGCAAAAATAATCATTAGACAGAATGTAAAACATGCGTGTATAAAGACATAACCAGGAAGAAAAAACATATTAATAAATCATAATAATACAAAGAATTTCCTAAAACTCTAAATAATTTAATGTATGTTAAAAATTGGTCTTGACAGATACACACGTACTGTAATTTCTAGAACAGGAATTGGTTTTTGATACAATACATTGACCCACATAATGCGATAAATTCCATCTATGCTCCATTCATGGAAATTCCACTCATGGAAATTCAAAACTTGCGTATCTATTGAAATAAATGTTTTATCATAAGCTGAATTATTTAATGTTTAACACATTTAAAGATATATTTATGGTTTATAAATGTGTTTGTTTTCTTCATGTTTACGTATGTTAACATATACGATTTACTTATTTTCTGTCAGGTGAATGTTTTATTTTTCATTATTGTACTAAGACTTTCACTATTGTACATTATTGTTTCAAGAATCCCTTATCACGAATCAAGCATTTTTGAGGTGATGTCTGTGTATGTGTGTGTGTGTGTCAGTGAGTCTCTGGAGGCGATAACTAACGAATGAATGGACCGACTCGAACGAAATTTGGTACAAAAATCAAAATCCGTGAATAGTGGAAGCCTATTGTTTTTATACGCAATCGAATAATCAGAACCCCCCCTAAATTTCCGAGTGCAATTTTGAAAAAATCATTAAAAAATCTAAACCTTTAATAAAGTTACGCAAATAGACATTTCTTATGTAATTTTTCATTAGAAAACGATTGACACAAATTTTAGAACGCTAGCATGAACCTTTCTCGAGATACTGGGCATTGTTAAAAAAATTATCAAAAAATCATATAAAATAAAAAAAGGCATTACCTATTGAGAAACATGTTCACTTTTCATATGTTATATCATGCGATAAATTCAGGGACATCATTCTCGTGGATCTAGCTCGTTCCATTCATGAAAAAAGATGCTTTGAGTAATGCTTTTGTATTTGAATGCCGATAGTCATTTATCTGCTGTAAGAATAACGTATTTCTCCATCCATAACGTTTGGCGAGATTTTGGCGATGAATTTGGTGGAATGTCACCAATTTGTTGACTTGTTTAAATGTTGCTAAATTAACGAAAAACTCGCCAAATGGATAAAAATGGAGTTAAATCCATGAGCATGACGACTAATTGACGAAAATTCAATATCTTGGAAAGAATATATCTATTATAAGAATAACCTATTGTTTTTGCTGTTAATGTAGTAAATTCATTGCATTATATAAGGAAAGTCATGTGTTGCCCACCTCCGATATTTTTTACATGTTTTTGCAAAAAAATCCTGACTTCTTTACATCAATCGCTTTGTTTACGTAAAAAATTTGCTGCCTTACTAGTAACCAATGATTGATATACTAAAATTCAAAACAATCTTAAATATCTCCGGGATTGGAAACCTTCTTTAACATTATACCACCCTTCAAAGATAAAAGGAGATATATTCGTTATCATAGAAGGAATAATCCAATTTGAAAGTTTTCCTCAAATATGTTTTATAACGATATGAATAGAATTGTAAGATTGCACAGTGATAGAATATGTGTTTACACTTCTTTTCACTATTTCTTTCAAACGTCTCTCACTGAAACAAATGAGATCATTCCATGCACCTATATCGTGAGATCTTGGAACAAGTTTTGGAATGGGAAAATGGATTTTTTATGAAGTTCGAAATGGAATTCTAGGCGTATTTTATTGTTATTTCATGCACGATTTATGTAGAAACTGATTGCAATATGCAATGAAAATAGTTCGTTCATTTTTTCTTAGAAATTTCGAGGCTGAACATAAATTCAATGACAGCATTTTTGTCATAGATTGTCAGAGGTGTTATTACATTAATATATGAAATGAACAATTTAATGTTAAGTCACTAATTCTTTTTATATCAGTTTTATGTATTACTGTCCTTATATACATAGTATAATGCATAAGGAAAATATTGTGACCGGGTCGAAATTTCGAATTCGAGTTTTCGAAGGGAGAACAAGTTTCAAGTATCCCTGAACATGAACCAAACCTTTTTGGTGTGATGTCTGTGTATGTGTGTGTGTGTGTGTGTGTGTATGTGAAAGCCCCAGACCGTCCGGCTCGTCCAGAGGACTTGGAGGTGTGTGTGTGTGTGTGTGTGTGTGTGTGTGTGTGTGTGTGTGTGTGTGTGTGTGTGTGTGTGTGTGTGTGTGTGTGTGTGTGTGTGTGTGTGTGTGTGTGTGTGTGTGTGTGTCTTTGAAGACGATATCTCACGAACGGATGGAGCGAATTAAGGAAATTGGGTACATAAATTACAATCTATGAAAATACTAAAAGCGTATTGTTTTCAGGCGTAACCGAATGTTCAGAACCCTCTAAAATTCTGAGTAGCATTTGAAAGAATCATTAAATAATCAAAACCTTTATAAAAATTATGTAAAAATTCATTTCTTGTGTAACTCTTTATTAGGAAAAGATTGGCACAAACTTTAGAACCCTAGCCTGAACCGTTCTCGAGATTTTAAATGTCTCAAAAAGCAACAACATTGAATATTATTAACTATTGTCAAATATGTTCACTTTTCATGCGTAATATCATACGATGATTTTATTGACTAGCTCGCTCCATTCATGAGGAAAGATACATTGGGTAATATTTCTTTATTAGACACAAATAGTCATTTGTCTGATATAAGAATGACTTATTTCTCCGTCCATAATGCTAGGCGAGATTTTGGCGACTAATTTGGCAGAATGTCGCCATCTTAGAGACGTTTAAATATTGCCAAAGTAACGAAATTATCGGCAAAAATTGATAAATCTGACTAATTGATGTAAATTCAGTATCTTGGAAGAAACATAAGAGTAACTATAAGAATAACCTATTTCTCCGTCCGTACGTAACACTTTAATTTATCGGAACGTCAACTAATTGGCGACTATTTTAAATGTTGCCAAAGTGATAAAAATATTGCCAAATTGATAAAAATAACGCCAAATGAAAAGTAATGTTTCGCAAATTCTGATTTCTGTCATATGAATTGCATACCTTCTAGTATATAAGAAAAACTCTTGTCTCCTTTTTTCTGTAACACTTGCTGAAGTATTTGACGATCTTGGTGAATAACTTAGCGAAGTATCACCAACTTGGTGATATTTCGAACCAGATTGACAAAAATATCATCAAAATTGCAGAAATGACTCTAAATTAATGAAAATGTCATCTAATTGATAAATTAATTAATAAAATAT
The DNA here is from genome assembly GCA_951213105.1 of Amaurobius ferox. Lineage (NCBI taxonomy): Eukaryota > Metazoa > Arthropoda > Arachnida > Araneae > Amaurobiidae > Amaurobius > Amaurobius ferox. The sequence goes on along the minus strand of OX578135.1, from coordinate 73,088,793 downwards.
TTTAATATATGGACTATATCGCTTATTGAGGATTCTATTAATATTGATAATTGTTTATTTAGAGTTGCGCGAAATTTAATTAAATAGGTACTTTGAAATAGTTTTACATATTGTCATCCGGAAAATCGCCAAATGTGCCATTCAACGATAAAAACACAGTACCTTGGATCTTATACACTATTTTTTATTATAAAAGTACTAAATTCATTGCGTTATATAAGGAAAGTCATGTAATGCTCGAGTCAGATTTTTTTAGAAGGATAATTTGATAACGATTTTAACAATTGGTTGTTATCAGTTTAGTTATTTTATCTTAATAAGAACTAGAATATTTGAAAATGTTCATTGAATTGCTTGTATATTATCTTAGAACTTTTTCATGAATATTTTCTTGCCTAATGCATGTTTTACTCAATAAATAATATCGACCCGTGTTGATATGTTTGTGATTGTTTTTCTTAACGGCTGTTACCAACCTCTAGCAAATTTTTGCTGTGGGGTGTTTAGCTATGTTTGAATTTTTGTTGCCTTCCTTATCACAGTTTGTTCTTAACGGTTATTAAGGGTGAACACTGGTCCTTTGGAATGAAGAAGGGGGCTTTTAACGCCCTCGAATCATTTATCGACATCTTAATTACATATATCTGCTTTTTATAAGAAAGTTTTGTAGCCCCCCCCCCATTTTTTTAAAATAACTTTCGTACTGGCTCTGATTGGAAGAGCCTTGTTGAAATTTTGAGAGTTACGCTCGGTTTATATAGAAAAGTCCTCAACACGTAAAGTTGTTACACCAACTGCAAATACGAATAATATAAATAGAATGCAAAATAGTTTTGTGAAATACTTTACCAATGAGCACTGACTTAAATCCAGTAAGCATTTCATTTGCAAATGCATGCATCCAAGCAAAGGAATAGTGAATTTGCATTCATCTTATTGTAAGAGTGAAATATTACTAATATCCAAAGTTAATAATTTAATGAGTTTTAAGTTTAACTGGCGTAATAGTATTGCATTATCTGTCCCAAATAGTCAATAGCAATGAATGAATTTGTCAAACTATAGCTTTTAATGTTTTAATTTATTGTTGAATATTATAAGTTAATATAAAAAATAAGTGAATTTTATATATATATATATATATATATATATATATTATATATATATATATATATATACATATATATATATATATATATGTATGTATGTATGTATATATATATGTACGTATATATATTACATATATTACATATATATATATATATATATATATATATATATATATATATATACATATATATCTTAATGTATCCTATTTTTATTTTTTCATTTTTTGTTGCCTGTAGTCTGAGTTTAAGCATTTATAGTAATGTACTATTGCTTAATCTGAAACAGGCATTTGTTTGGGTTAATTAGAATTAAATACTCAGACCTGAAGATGAATTTAATTCTGATTAATTATCGAATTTGGGACGGTGCTGTTATTTTTCTCTTATCGGCATTATGGGCGTGAATTTGCTTCTATGGTGATGTTAATATTACTTGAATTGCATTTTTATTATTATTATTTTTTTACATAATTCTTATTATTACATATTTCAAATATATATATGTATATATATATATATATATATATATATATATACATAATTGAAGAATTTTTATTTTACTTGTATTGTATATACCTGAGATTGATTAATAGAAAATGTTACGTATAGCAAAAGTGAAAGGAAGATGAATTGAAATGTAAATGTTGCATCAAAAAGACTATACGACAAGCTGTTGAATATTTTAAAAAGAACATGATAAGTAAATATTATAAATAAAACAGGTACTAAATTGGTATAAAATACCCCTTTTTCCCTGTTACATATATAAGTAAAGGAATGGAATAAGAATTACAAGTGGAAAATATGGGTGAAAAAATATTATATAACTACACATTAAGATGAAAGTATTTTTATATAAATCAAATATGTAATGCAGGTACTTAAGGTACTAATCCCATTGTTTCCTGCATAAACATACAAGATGTAAATACAAGAAATGTGTTTAAGATGAAAAAGTTGCAAAACAGAAACATTGTTTTGTACGATAAGCTAGGCCTTTTCTAGCCCCCCCCCCCCTTTTTTTTTAAATTGAATAAATTGAATAAAGTGAAAAAAAATTATATATATATATATATATATATATATATATATGTGTGTGTGTGTGTGTGTGTGTGCAGGGTGTATATAAACTGATGGTCAGAACTGTAATGAGTTATTGAACTCACCAGAACAAACAACTTTCACAATGCAATGTGGGGACGGAGAGCAACCGGCGAGCCGTGAGAGGGCTTTTATTCTGGGAGTGGATGAAAGGTCGCGCCAAAATAGAGTGAAGTGAAGACGAATACTGTGAAGACGAATAATAGAAATTTATTGACAAAATGTTTAGAATAAATGCTCAAATGTACGACCACCAACTGCAAAACAGGTGACACAGCGGCGACAGAGTGAATCACGTGCACTTTAGAAGATCCCTAGCATTTCACGAATGTCTGCAGCTGCAGCGTTAATTCGGGTGACAAGGTCCTCTTTTGGCTCGATGGGCGTCTTGTAAACGGGGCTTTTTAGCTGTCCTTAGACGAAAAAATCCAGGCATGACAGATCGGGAGATCTGGGAGGTTACGCGACGGAATCACCACGGCCAATCCATGTGTTCGGAAATGTAATGTCCAGGTAGTTCTGAACAAACCTGGTGTAATGTGTTGGTGCTCCGTCGTGCTGAAATAATCACTCGATGATTTACAGGTACAACATGTGGTAAATCTGGCAGTACCTGCTGGAGGAAGGTGAAGTACTTCTGTCCGTCTAGGCGGTCTGGTAACAGATATGGGCCAATTAATTGGCCGTGAATAATCCTTACGCACACACATTCACGGAGAAACTTTACTAGCAGCATCTGGAACGTGTAGCATGCGGATTTGCATGTGTTCTCCATTTTGACAGGCCGTTTCATCCACTCAGAGAAAGCGCCCTCACGCCGGTTGCTTTTCGACCCCACATTGCATTGTGAAAATTGTTTGTTTTGGTGAGTTCTATAATCCGTTACAGTTCTGACCATCAGTTTATATACACCCTGTATATATATATATATATATATATATATATATATATATATATATATATATATATATATATATATATATATATATATATATATATATATATATATATATATATTAGATCACCAATCAAAACAGACTGAGTTGCTCAACATGCTCTGCCATTTCTGAAGGATGTATTTTTCTATAAACATTTTTAAAGCAATTATTACCAAGTACGATTATATGGCTCTGCTCCTTGCTGTCGTGGCGTTATGAAACGAGTCCTTTGGAGGGGGTTAGCCAGCGACAACGAGCAGATGGAAGTAACCTCCTAATATTATCTGAAATATGAATAGATCGGTTTATTTTCATCTATATGCATTCATAGCTATCTATTGTTCAATGATAGTTAAACAATTTAACACCACAATTTAAAATAATATGAAGAATACATTTAAACTAATCAATGATGTCATTCACTTGCGGTTGTTTATTCAGCACCTCCAATGTATTCCAAAATTACCATATCTACACCATATTAGAAAGCATTGCATAATTTTGCTCTGGAAATTTTAGTATGCCTAAACTAAATCGTCTCAGTGTAACTTAGGGGATTGAAAATGCAGTTTAAAATGTGAAGACTAATGAACTTCAGTAGAAAGCCTTAAGGCATGTTCCCTTTCAATTGCTAAATTAATGCATGAAACTAACTTTATGAAAGCTGTTAATGACGGTAAATTCTACCCTTTTGAATGCGAGTTTAGTAAGTTAAAATACAATTTCTTAAAATTGCAAATTGGTAGAAATCACATTTTTGTTTAACTTTCTGAATAAGACAATGATTACATTATCTTAAAACACACGACTAACTCACACTTATAAGGGGGATATTCTATAAGGGGGAAATCCAAAAGTTGTGTAAGTAAATGATGATTCCTATTCCTATTGCAGATAACAGCATTTACGATCCGGTTTCGCTCCTTTATATGATAGTTACCTTGGAGTAGCCAATATTGGCAACGGCAGAAATAAAATTTGATATGTCCCACAATTTTAATGAACTCTATGGAGGCTGATAATTTCAATCCTACCAGGTAGTCCGCTTCAAATTTTTTCCACAGTTTTCTCTAGCTTCACGAGATGGTAAAGTCACGTATCAAGTCTCAAATATGGAATATTGTCCTGGTCCTTGTTTTTTGCTATTTTTCATTAAAGATAGTAGCAACCAGCGTCCATTTTTGCACTTATTATGTGTTTGTCATGTAGTAATAACCGATATATGCAATAACAGGTTACATCCGTACTCCCTTGCGACCAGCTAGGACGAGGACACAAACTATGATACAGCCCGGTTAGCGAGGTCATCATAATTATTCACCGGACGATGTCTTAAGGTGGTCCCGCATTTTAGTAATAAGCATTTTAGTAAAAAGTAGGACTCGTGCATTTTTTGCATTAGACTGGATTAGATTATTTTGCCCTCCACATTTCTTTTATACACATGAGCGTACTTTGATCATGAGCTACTAGCTACTAACCATGAACATGCATACATATATATATGCATATAGATTGGTGTATCATCCTGCAGAGGTTACTGCATACACATTCTACAGTGTAGACCATAATTATTTTGTATTCTATGGGGTTATATTCAATGATCGTATGCTTATTTCCTTTATGTCCCACAGATGCTCCATGGAATCATATCCATGATCTGTGGGAGCCCAATCATGGTATTCAAGTCGATGGTGTGTTCCTCGATCTACCTCCTGGCAACTCGGGACTGGAGAGAAGTTGCAATATCTTGTTCAAATAATTCTTCACCACCAGGATTCTTGAGAGACATGAAAAGGTAGATACAATCTGAAGTGATGTAAATCCATCTCATACCTGTCAGCGATTGCTACAAATAGACGATAGGGCCCATAATACGCCTAATAAACACTCCCCATACCAACATATCAACATGGCATTTACAGCTTCTCAGGGTATTTATATATACAGTTCAGTGAAAATTATTAATAAACTCTTATTTATATTAAATTAGAGATGTATTATTGTTTATCAGGAAATAAAATGTTACACATACCTTTATATTTTAATGTCTAATTATGTATATTTTAAAATACGTTATGAGTTTTATTTGAGTTTTATTTTTTACTCATACTCTAACATTCTGATTTCATATTAATATATTAATAAAACATTTCGTTTATTAAGATAAAGTGTTCACAATTTAGAGGAATACACGAAGAGAGAAAACGAGCAATATGCCAAAAGTATGTGAAACTTGAACTAGAGGTATTAGCGCGTAGTAGAGAGGTAGTACGTAGGTAGTGGTTACGAGTATTTTCGTCAAAATCTCAAATTCGATAATTTTTGGGTATAACATGTTCTCTTTATAATAATATAATGAAATAATAAAACGGTAACGTGAGGAAAATGTCACATTTGAAACGTTTAAAGAGGAAACATCTGTTGTGGGCAACACTTGAAATTCCCTATAAACCCATATTCAGTGTATCTTTATTTTGTCAATAAATCATAAAAAATTAGTTTTAATTGCACAAAATAACATGCATCATTATTTGAAATTACACAAAATTTGCAATTTTAATTTAATTTTAATAATTTTAATATGGTAACTGAACGTAATTTTAGAAGCTGCGACGCAAAATTAGCGTACGACACAGCCATTTAATCAATAAAATTCACATTTATTTTCCTATTACAAATTGTGTGTGCCTCTGTCTATGCAGAGGCCAGGTCGCACCCCCAGGGGCGGGTCACCCTGAGATAGTGGTTAGGGTTGTTGGCTCTGTAGCCTTGATCCCTCGATTCAGGGGGCATATTAAGCGGGTTATCTGGTAGACGATGAACTGTCCGTCGAACCAGCGAGTCTATGAGGCCCCGACTCTTCCGGATGTCCGAGACCACTGAGCCAAGGTCCGGGAGGTGGTTGGGGTCGGGCTTGGCGGCTGTTCTTCGGGTCCCTACCCGGTGAATGATCCAGTCGAGAACGTGGCCCTCGGCTGCGGCTTTGCCGGAAGTGGATTTTGCTATGTGTTTCCTCCCCTCGTAGTCGGCATAAACCCATAGGTTGTCGCAGGAGGTTGACCTAACCTGTCTATACAATGTATGTATCCAATCTTACTCAAAAACTAATTAACTACATTTCATTAAATTGCATAGTTTTATCACTTGTGAGTTACCCTTGTGCTGATTAGATTTTATTACAATTTGGTATAAAATAACCTGCCATTTTTTAAATGGTCGTCAAACTCGTATTTATCCACTCTAGCTAAAAAACTAGTTGACCAAATTTCACAAAATTTGGAAACTTGTTCATTAATCTAGTGCTGATTAGATTTTGGTACGAACTGCCTTTTTTTACATCATATGCCACAAAAATCATCAAAATCTAAAAAAAAATTACTTATTCTGAAATGTATCAATTAAATTCTTCTTTCATACGTAATTGTTAAAGATGAAAGCCATCCCCATTACTGTGCGTTCTCAAGAATAGACATTCTCGAGATATTATAGTTTATTCGCATTTATTCTACTCTTGAAAATACTTCCAGTTACCAAATGAAAACAGAAAGTGAAAAAAAGTGCAAATTCAGTATAAATGCAAATCTTTATGCGTGTTTTTTTGTGCAATTAAACTTAATTTAACGACTTATTAAAGAAATAAAGAAAAATGAATTTGGGTAAGTCATATCCTGCCCAAATCATATTTTTTAATTTTCATGCGCATGTCATCAATTCAGTTAAATATTAACATAAAATTCCTGTATATTTGCATTTTTGTTTGTTTTTAAAAATAGCTATTTTTACAGCTGTTTACAAATAGCTGTATATATATATGTGTACGTGTGCATGAAAAAGAAATATATTCCACTTTAAACTATAGTACTGTACAAAACATCTTAATCATCAATTTCAAAAATGTCATGTAACGAATTTATCAGAAAAAATGAATGAAATACGTGTAGTTATCTTCAAAATTATCAACTAAACAGCAGAAATTGGAGAAGGATTGTTTAATAATAATTTAAAAAAATCGGATGTGGGCAGCATATGACTTTCCTTATATAATGCAATGAATTTACTACTTTTACAGCAAAAAAAATAGGTTTTTCTTATAATAGATACTTATATATTCTTTCCAAGATATTGAGTTTTCGACAATTAGTCGTCATTTTCATTGATTTACCGTCATTTTTATCCATTTGGCGAGATTTTCATTAATTTAGTAACATTTCAAAATGTCGCCAAGTTGGCGAAATTCCACCAAATTCGTCGCCAAAATCTCGCCAAGCGTTTTGGACAGAGATATAAGTTATTCTTATAGCAGATAAATGACTATTGGCGTTCAAATACAAAAGTATTACTCAAAGTATCTAAAGTATCTTTTCTCATGAATGGAACGAGCTAGATCCACGAGCATGATGTCACCCAATTTATGGCATGATATTACATATGAAAAGTAAACTGGTGTCTCAACAGTTAATAATTTTTTTTATTTATGGGATTTTTTGATAAATTTATTTGAAAAATGTGCAATATCTCTAGAACGGCTCATTTTAGCGTTCTATAGTTTATGTCAATCGTTTTCTAAGGAAAAATTGCATAAGAAATGTCTAATAGCGTAACTTTATTAACGTTTTTGATTTTTTGATGATTTTTTCAAAATTTCGCTCGAAAATTTAGGAAGGTTCTGAACATTCGATTACGTTTAAAACCAATAGGCTTCCAGTATTCACGGATTGAGATTTTTGTACCAAATTTCATTCGAATCGCCCCATTCATTCGTGAGATATCGTCTCCACATATATGCTCACTGATACACACACACACACACACACGCGCGCACACAGACATCACCTCTAAAATGTTTGATTCGTGATCAGGGGTGCTTGAAACGTGCTCTCCCGTCGTTAACTCGAATTCGAATTTTCGACTCCTTCACAATACTTTCCTTATACATTATGTATATAAGGAAAGTAATAAAATCCAAATCAAGTTGATTTCCTCTTGTAAATTTTTACATACTTTGTGTATAAAGGCAAGCTGAAATCAATTGTACATTATCTTCTAACGGACTTTTTGTAACAAGGTTTAACTTTCTATAAGAACCTATAATTCTTAATTGGTTTCAGACCTAGCGTTTTGGACAAGAGTCAAAATATGTCTTTAGAAATATATACCAAAAAGGAACGTGACAAGAATTTACTGTTTTTTACGCTTTATCTGTAACAAACCATTGCTATGTTTCTGTATTTTGTCTCATAATATTACTCTGGAGAAGTAACACATATTTCTTTCTTAGTGCCGCATTCTATTTGATATGAAAAATATTTTTATGTGTATAATTGAATTGAGAGATTTCTGTCCAGCATGTGAATGCATTTGGGAATTTTAGACGAACATTTGTGTTTTGTTATTATCACTGAAGTACTATTTTTAAATTGATTTTTCGAAATAACAGTTTGGATTCTTTATGTTCAAATTGTATGAAAATGTTTAAACATGACCTTGGACTTAGTTAAGAGTGTGGATTAGCGCGAATTATCAATTTTGACTGTGATGGTATATTTATATATTAAAGGAATACTGCAAATTTCAACAAAAATTCAAAAGTATTTTAACATATTTTCTATCTTGAGGACTCTTTATAATGAAAGGGGCAAACCATGGTCCTCTCTATGTTAGATTGTCGACTGAAATACTAGAAGACTCGCTACATTTACCACGTAGCATCAATTACAAAAAAATGATCGCAAAATGTTCCATACTTCAAGATTAATGAATGAAAATTTATTTTACCGAAGCTTTTTTGAATTCCAAAATTCAGAGTCAGACGTTTTAAAGGCAAATTCTATTATTAGTATTAGAATTAAATATATAAAAATGTGTCCATAGAAATTGACATAAAAACTTGTTCCTATGGTTAATGTAGGACATAAAGAATAATCCATATGTTCCTTCAGGTTTAAAACTAAAACTTAAATTGAATGTTAGGCTGAAACACCAGTTCCGTTTTCTAAACCATCCTGAAACCAGCAGAAAAAATTCATATCATGTTAAAAATCATTGTAAATAATAACATACTTGACGAAATTGTAAATATATTGATAATATGGGCAACGGCTCAACATATTCTGTAATTGATGATAACAATCGTTTTTTAGTAAAAAGTTGATCAGAAATGGCAAATACAGTAACAGTTTCATCGATAATATATATGTAATTATTTTTCGAATTTGAAGAAAGAGTAATTCGAAAATATAAAGGTCAAAGTTTATTATCCCCATTTAAGGTTATAGTTTGAAAGCCCCCAAAATAACAAGTCCTCTATCGGTTATTGATTGAAATATTCGTACTAAATTTTATTTGATTCTCCTAATTTATTCAAAGTGCATCGTATGTAGACTCAGAAATAACAATCAACAGACATGATGTAGGATTTCGTTGAGTTGTATTCAGGGAAATTAACGTGTAGGTCCATCAAATAACAAGAAAAAAACGTGAAAGTCAATCAAACTACAAGCGATATATTTTTTAACTCTATGACAATACATATATGCTACCATATACGACGCATTTTAGGAAAAGTAAAACAAATTATATTAACTGGTTTAAATTATTTTGAAAAGTAAACATTTCTGACAATATAGACTTAAAGTTTAAATGCGTGTAATAGGCAGTTTTCAACTTTCCGTAATAATTACATAGATACGATATTTAAATTGTTTTGAGAAAACCAATTATAAACGATTTACGCCTAAAACTCAAGGCTTAAAATTGGCAATTTTTGACATTCTGTTGTATTTACACAGATACGATAGCTGTTAGTGTTTACGACAGTCTGTGGGACATATGTAGAAGAATAAAATTGCAGAATTCGATTTTGGATTTAACCCGAGTTGAAAACATGTAATGCATTGAATCCTATGGGACCTAATTTTTCAAACATATTTTAAGGGGAGTTAAAATTCACAAAATTTATCGAACATTTTAGAAAATATTCAAGTTATCACGTAAATTGCGTAAAAATGTTTTTATCAAAATATGTTCAGAAGTTTATAAAATAAAAATTGAAATAATAATTACATCCATATTACATGAAGGGATCATGTGACTCATTGCAAAATAAAATATGGCATCCTTTTTTTCGCTGTGAGAAAATCGTGATTTTTAAGGAACGGTTATATTTATATTTAGTGTTGCATCCGTCCAAAAACCGCTTTATTTTTGCATATTATCTGTGCATCTAAATTCTGTGTCAAAGCAATTACAATAATTTTTATTTTAAATGCTCACTAAACATTGATTATTTCTACTACGAAGCCTAATTTTAACGAATGCAGAATGTAAACAAATCGAACGATTTCTGATTTCAAGATGAGTTGTATAAGAAATTTTTAGAGCAAAACTATTTAGCTCTGGAGTCCGGAATATAAGTGATATGAATGAAACGTACATTGAAAGAATTGCATAAAGAAATAAGTGCATCAAAAGTAAAATATCTCAAAAACTACATCGAAATTTAGAAAAGGCCCCGTCCTGCAAAAAATCACCCATGTAGGTACTTGCTTGCAAAGATTCGTGGTCTTGCTATTGGTAGTCTATCCAGGATGCGAACTTGCAGCTCAAATATTTAGTCTTTGATGTAGACATTAAATATGTCTTAAACAACAATATACAATCATAAAACCGTTTATTTCAACGTATTTCCCACAGCGGTTTCTATAAGAGTACCAAATGTCATATTTGTATTTGCAACAGTTTTTGAGGTACAAAGCATAGTAGCTCAAGAAACAAGAAATTTGTCAAACAGCGGCGGCGTCAGCGTCAGCTAGTTTTTTTAATATAGAAAAATATACATAAATGCATTCAAAACCTATATGGACATAATATATGCATGTAGTTTTGTTGTGTTTGAAATATATTTTAACTTTCTCATAGTATAGTCATATATAAAACCATTATTTTCCCAAAATTTATGAAACATGTGGAGATTTCGACAAAAAGAAAACACATTTTACGGCTTTCAGAACCCATTTTGAACACTTTCAGAAAGATGATCTTCTGCTTGTGTGTGCCTGTGAGTTGTGAACAGGAGCGAGTGCAATTACCACTTCTGTATGTGGATACATAAATGTGAAAACATACTAATCCTACATAGAATCATTTGTAATTGGCATGGCTAGCTACTCAAAAGTTGAAATTTAAGATTTGCATAGCATTTAATGCCTATAAGGATCAATAGGGATATATTACATGAGGCAATGATTGTTACAACTACTAATGGTATTAAAACGTTATATATTAACTCATTCCAACTAAATGTGACTAGCGCTAGAGTCTTGGGAAGTTAGAAAAATTAAGATGGTGACAATATTTTACAAACATTTTAAATGAATAAATTGGAAACGAAAGCTCAGACAAACATACTATAGGAGTAAAGCGCAATACTTTTCGAACAATCCATGATCTGAGATAAAATACTACATATGCTTAAAAAATTAAATTAAATGTTCGTTTTCTACGTAATTTTTGACCAACAAAACGACCGACTCTAATTCCTCTAAGATGAATCATTTTCGAGATATTTAATTTTTTGAAATTTTGACAAGATTGCAACATTTTAAAACGCATTAATTGACAAATGAAGAAAGTAATGAAACTGCACATTGGATATTATATCAATAAATTATCCGTGCCATTTTGGGCAATTGAACTCTAAATTTAACGAATTTTGAAAGAGAAAATATATGTGAGTATGTAGGAAAGTCATGCGCCGCCCATTAGATTTTTTTAAATTTTCTATCAGCATCAATGAAAAAAAATGACTGAACATGCTTTGGAAGATACTTACATTTGGTATCAATACATTTCTTATCGTGAGGAAACATTTTTCGTTATGGGCGTGAAATGTATCATAACCTTGGCTCGAAGCCACCATTACCAATAGATTGAAATGTTTGACAAATGGATGGCCATTAGCTACGGTCCGGAATTTCATATCAATGCATACTTTTCTTTTTTGCCGTTCCTGGACACAATGCCAACATCTAATATATCTTGATATTTTGCTATAGGTGATATACGGTCAATAAAGGATGCAGTAATTGTTAAATTGCCTAGAATCATCCAAAATGTAGTGTCTGCTTAGAATTAACTCAACGAATTAAATCTTAGAATTAAATCTGCTTAGAATTTTTTCAAAAATCATAGGCCCTGTCCCCTTCTTCTGACCAGTTCACTCCTTGATGTTAATAATCCGCTCTTCTTCTTAAGCTATCTAGGAATGCTGCCCTGCTTCTTGTTAATCGAAATAGTTGTCCCTACCCTCAATAACTAATATGACAAATAATTTCAATTTTTAGCATAACAATCAGGACCTGTTCTCTTCTTCAGACCAGTCCACTCCTTGTTGTTAATAATCCGCTCTTCTTCTTAAGTTATCTGGGAATGCTGTCTTCCTTCTTGTTAATCGAATTAGTTGCCCCTACCCTTAATGACTAATATAACAAATACTCTCAATTTCTAGCATAACAATCAAGTCTTGTCCACTTCTTCAGGTCAGTTCACTTTTTATTATTAATAATCCGCTCTTCTACTTAAGATATCTGGGAATGCCGTTCTCCTTTCGTTAATCGAATTAGTGGTCCCTACACCCAATAACTAATATAATAAATATATTGTTATGATATATTATTGTTATGCTATAATACTTCCAAGTTATAGCATAACAATATATATAACACATTACAACTGAATAAGACGTAAGGTGGCCATTAATTCAATAACTCCTTGGATACGTTGAGGCATAGAATCTACAGTGATTCTCAAATATTTTGGTTTACACGAACAATTCAGTATTTTTAAAATAAATGTTTAATACAGCGTCACAAACATTCATGTTGCTTCCTATTTATAGTGCATTGACTCTTATAAGTAAATTTCATGTCTTATTGCCTTCTAGCCGTTTTTGTATAGAAATCATTATTCCATGTCATTATGAAAATTTAACAACTTCCTTACTTATGAAAAATAAATTAGTCTCCGAAAACACATTCATTGCGTTTAAAATCAATAAAGTTCCAGTATTCACTGACTGTAATATATGTACCAAATTTTTTTCACAAAACTATCTATTATTTCGTAAGATTTTGCATCCGCTCACGGACATACATACACGCACTCACCGACATACATACACGCACATGCATGCACATGAACAAACATCCATACACATCCACACACATCCACACACATGCACACACATCCACACAGACATCACCTCAAAACTTTCGATTAGAGTTTAGGGATGCTTGAAACTTGCTCTTCCGTCAAAAACTCGAATTATAATTTTTGACATCATTGTAATAGTTTTCCTATACACTATATATACATATATATATATATATATATATATATATAGCGAAGATAAGAATGTTTGTGCGTTACTGCATACCCTCCTCTTTAATGTATTCATTAATATGCTTTATATATCACTGTAAATGGATTACGTTCCAATTACATTTTACAGAATAGCTTATCACAGCCACAAAACTTGAAATTTGCATAAAAGTGTTCTTCGCAGTCATCGTTATACCTTCTAAATGCAATTAACAATTCAATAGCAATTGAAAAGAATATATTAATACTTGTATTTTTAATGACAAACTCAAACCAAGACATTTGAATGGACGTGACATTACGTTGTTACAATAATTAAATAAAAAGTATATTATATTAATTGCATTTTCAATGAGATACTCAAATCAAGATATTTGATTGGACGTGACATTAGGTTGTTTCAGTAATTAAAAAATATATATATATGATATTTTTTGCATTTTCAATGAGATACCCAAATCAAGAGATCTGAGTGACGGTGACACTCTTGTGCCCCACTTAAAGTCCCAAGAATACAAATGTACCCTTTGCTGCATATTCTTCAAGCAGAAATTCCACACACTGAATAAGTATATGCATTGAATTGAATTTGTAATTGCTCCAATTGTTGTTGTTCTTTTCGACTTTTAAATGAAATGAGAAATTAAAATTATTTTATATGAAAATTTTGTTCTATATTAAATGCAAAGTTAAGGTTATATTACAACAAACACATTGATCTGAGATGACACGACTTCAAAATTTGCCATTTCATATTAAGTTATGGATTTCTCCTAACGCAACTGTAATAACAATGTCTGATCACTCATTGCCCAAATGTCAATGGTCTTTGCACTGAACTGCAATTTTGAAATATTTCTTCTGAATATTTCCCATCGGGAATTGATGGATGGTCGCCAAAAAACTTCGAACTGATACAGTTTTTAATACCATTACTTTCCTTATATACATAATGTATAAGGGAAGTATTGTGACGGGGTCGAAAATTCGAAATCAAGTTTTCGACGGGAGAGCACGTTTCAAGCATCCCTGATCACAAATCAAGCATTTTTGAAGTGATGTCTGTGCGTGTGTATGTGTGTGTGTGTGTGTGTGTGTGTGTGTGTGTGTGTGAGTGAGTCTGTGGAGACGATAACTGACGAACGTATGGACCGATTCGAACCAAATTTGGTACAAAAATCACAATCCGTAAACACTGGAAGCCTATTTTATGCGTAATCGAATGTTCAGAACCCCCCCTAAATTTTCGAATAAAATTTTGAAAAAATCGTCAAAAAATCAAAACCTCTAATAAAGTAACGCAAATAGACATTTCTTATGTAATTTTTCATTAGAAAACGATTGACATAAATTTTAGAACGCTAACATGAACCGTTCTCTAGATATTGCACATTTTGCAAAAAAATTATTAAAAAGTCATATAAAATGAAAAAAAAAATATTTCCTATTGAGAAACATGTTCACTTTTCATATGTAATACCATGCGATAAATTGGGTGACATCATTCTCGTGTATCTATCTCGTTCCATTCATGAAGAAAGATACTTTGAGTTATACTTTTGTATTTGAACGCCAATAGTCATCTATCTGCTGTAAGAACAACTTATTTCTTCGTCCATAACGCTTGGCGAGATTTTGGCGACGAATTTTGCGCAATGTCGCCAATTTGGCGACTTTTTGAAATGTTGCCAAATTAACGAAAATCTCGCCAAATGGATAAAAATGACGCTAAATTAATGAAAATGATGACTAATTGTCGAAAATTCAATATCTTGGAAAGAATATTAGTATCTACTATAAGAAAATACTATTTTTTTACTGTAAAAGTAGTAAATTCATTACATTATATAAGGAAAGTCATGTGTTGCCCACATCAGATTTTATTTAAATAAGTACTGAAGGACATGGACTAACAGATTGAACACTAATGTTTTCCACAGCGATGAATCGATTATTAGCATAACTCAAAAGTGAAGACTACAATATCTGGAATGAAGTGTGTAAAGAACTTTGCTGCCCCAACCGAGAATTGAAATACGGATCTTCATACTGGCCAGATGACGCTCTACCGTTGAGCTACTGGAGTAGAATTGCAAGCTCTTATCCTTGACGTGCACTCTGCATTCTCCACCCCTAATATCAGATTGAGGTGTTGTAACTGACAATCTTCGACATTCAATATCCCAGAGTCCACAATATCCATAATAATATTACTAGTGTCACTTTCAGACCTCCAACATTTTTTCACTAACCTACAAGGTTGATTCGTTTGAGAGCCAGTGCAAAGAACCTCACTACCCCAACCGGGAATCGAACCACGAATCTTCGTACTGGCCAGCATAAGCTCTACAGTCCATCTACTGGGGCGGAAATGCAAGCTGTTATCGCCTAAGTGGACTCTGCATATGGATAGCGGGAATGATTTTGGTTCAAAGCCAGCGATTGGGAAATTGAGTGTTGTTTTCCATAGCTGTAAAATTCAGAAAGACGATTATTAAGGACAATGGCAAAGCCGGTTAATTCGTTGCATATAATAAAACTAAGTGAAATATCTTACATCCGATATTTTTAGTTTCGTTTTCTGCAATACTTTCTTTCAGCATGTATTCCTTGCTACATACAAATGCTTCGAAGAATTTAATCTAGTTTGTTTGCATCTACTAGCAGCCCCAAGGGAACGGACATAATTACAATATATTGAGGTTATTTCGGCAGTGACGGAAACTAGTTTCTGCTTTTTTCTTTAGCGAAAAAGAAATCTTTAATGGGATCTCCAACTCTACATGGTGCAAAATCACGCTAGCATAGCTCTAGGAGTGATAAATAACGCTATGTAATCAAACTTTTTATCGCACCAAAGTGGATTTATTCCTTATTTATTCCTTCTTTTTTTCTGAATTATTCTGGTGTAGATAGATTAATTTGTTATTCGTAAAAAGCTGGCACAACAGAAAATAGTACTATTTTCTTTTACATTTTTCACGTTAAAAGCAAACCCGGATTTTAAAAAACTATCGCAAACTTTTTTTTTAAAAATAATTGAAAAGAAATACGTTTATAGTATATTATAAGATTACTAACTTACAATATATGAACATAATTTTACGATTTTTAAAGAAAAAATACTCATTCATCCTAATTTTTGAATGGAATTTCAAAACAATCATTAAAAAATAGGAACCACCAATAATGATAAATAAATATGCGTTTCACACGTAATTTTGAATCAGAATATGAATGGTATAAAACTTAGAATCCTTGCATGAAAGATTCTGGAAATATTTTATGATTTTCAAATGAAATTTTGAAATATCATTAAAAAAATTAGGATCTTTCTGTTAAATAAATAATCATTTCCTGTGTAATTTGTTATTTCACAACAAATGATATAAACTTCAAACATTCATAAATTATGATTTTTTACAAATAAATATATCAAACAAATACTTAAAATTAAAGAAATACTTATTTTCATAAAATAGATTCACTTTCCACATGAAATAATATATACAACAAATCTCTTAACTACATTTTCGTAGATCTACTTCGTTCCGTTCATGAGAGAAGACACTTTTAGTATTAGTTTTGGATTTTGACTTCCAGTATTTAATCAATAACAATCTACTTTGCGGGATATTATTTAAATATCAATCGCATTTTGATATATATTTTGTGATTTTGAATAAGTCATTCAGTCTGGACTAATAAGCTGGTAAACGGACCCAATTTTAATTTTTGTGATGTTAATTCAATGCCATAAATATAGTGGTGAGGATTTTTCTCACAATTATTTTGTTGTAACAGAAGTAAAGTCAGTGCATTACGTTGAGAAATCCTAGTGCTGTCCAAATCAATTTATGAAAGATTAACTAGACCATAGTTGTTTTCAATTCTAGACTCCTGTTTTATCCATATAAACATTTAATTTCTTATCATTACAAAAAAAAATACTTTATGAATTGCTATGAAATTGTTACGAAACTCTGCACCAATAAACTGGTAATAATTTCCAAATTCCACATCAAACTTTAATGTAAGCTCTGGGTCAGTATATATATATATTATTTAGCTTGTTTTATTATTTTTCATTTTTATTTATTTATATAAATCCTTTTTTTTTGGTTCGCCACTATAATTTGGAAAGTAGTCTTTGATGTTATCGACTGGAAGTTGATACACTGAGTTGATAATTTTAATAACGAATTCGGAAGGATATGCATTATTAGTCGCTGTACTCAATAATTTCATAAAATGTGCTAATTTATAATTTTCATCGCAAATTTTATTGTTTCTAAGAGCCTGGGTTATTATAATATTTCTAAAAACTGATATATGCAAACAAGTGCCAAAATGTTGAAATTTTAATGAGTTAAATTTAAAATATTGTCTTTTATCATACAAGTGTATAGCCATATCACAATTTTGTAAATATAAATTTAAATCTAAAAAGTTTGCAACATTACAGTCTTTATTACTTGCATTTAATTGTAAATTATTAGCATAAATGTTAAATACAATAGTGTTATTATTAAGGGATACGCATAATATGTCATCTAAATATCTAAACATGTGATTATTTTGCAATCTTGGATTAATGTTCTTTTGATAGAAGGATAAATACAGATCAGCCAACAATAATGAGGAACACCCCCCTTGTGGGATACCAAACTGTTGCTTAAAAAAAGTACCACCATCTTGACAATAATTTTCATAGAGAGTGAAATTAAATCATTTTTTAAGAAAGTTCAAATATTTTAGGTTGATATTATATTTTTCAAAAATTCCTAAAATAATTCTATACAGATTAGCTATATCAATATTATTAAACAAATCTTTGAAATCAAAAGTATAAATACTATGAAAATTAGTAAGAATTTTTAATTTCCTAACTAATTTAAAACTGTGTTTTACAATATAACAACTATTTGAGATCTTATCTGACAAGGATACCTCATGTAATATTTTAACAATAATTTACCAGCATTAGTAATGTAAGAATTATGTCCACTAGTTCGAAAAGCAACAGGAGAGTTATGAAACTTTGGTACTAAAACAAAATGTGGAATGTTTTTAAAACTATTTTTTAGATGGATTTGCTTATATTTGGCTGAAATTCTATTAGATAAGATTTTAAAGTTACTGTTATGTAAATTATAGATTAGATTAATAAGCAAGAGTGACTGGAGGGTACTTATATAGTAATATTTACATATGGGGGTAAGTAGTTACTACTTGCCTTATCGACATAAGTAATAGCAAAATAATTTTGAATTCCTTTAATATCCTTCTTAATTCAATTAAATTTATATGATTTATTAATTTTCTGATTATATATATAGTGATAAAAGTATTGATCTATTAAGGCACTCCAGGGTTTGAAGGCTTCTACAGGGATTTGATAGCTGATTTTATAGAAATATTTATTTAAGTCAAGAATGAAATCTTTACAAATTAATTTGTTTAAATTTAGTAGGTATACGGTATTTAGTACCTAGTAACATCAGTGATCTCAGTGCATCATAATTAATAATATTTACATTTCCCGCTATAACATGCTCATGGTGTTTATCTACGTAGTCTTTGTATTTATCTGAATGACAGTGGCATTATGACTCGTATATAAAGTTCATGCCGCATGGAACATGGTAATGCTTGATTTCCTATTTTACTTTTCATCAATTCTTCTTCTTTTAGTGTGTGTAGTCTGAATTTTGGCATATATAGTAACTTACTATAACCAAATATGTATTTGTTTAGATTAATGAGAATTAGATGCTCAGATGTGAAGAGGAATTTAATTTTGGTTAATCTCCGATTTGGGGTTGGTGCTGTTCATTTCTTTTATTGGCATAGTAACCCTGGTTTGACTGCCGTGGTGATTTCAGTATTTCATGATTACTGGGAATTGGTTATTATTATTATATTTTTCTAATATATATATATGTATATATATATATATATATATATATATATATATATATATATATATTTATATATACATATATATTGCTCCTTATGGTTGTACAATAGAGGTGTATTTTAAGGTATTTATATTTCCTTTATGTTTTCCCAATCTTTATGCGTGTCGTCCATATAACACACGTTTATAGATAAAATACATCTTGTGTTTCAGAAACAAGCACTTTCTGTTCATGTCGAAGGGATATATAGACTGGAAAAAGAATTTTTTCGAAATGAACTATTTTTAAGATTAGAGCTCTTCCACGTGTAAGCTTTTTTGCTTGATTTTTTTGTTTTCCTATATTAATTCCTCACCTTTGAACATTGTTGATTATCTTTGTCTTTATGGCCTGCATTAAGTTTTATAATTTCCTCTTTATGGTTGAATTTCCTTTATTTTATTGTATTTTGTAGGCACATTTTAAGATAGTGTATTATGAGTTACTACTTACACTCTACCATTGGATGTACAATTTTTTATATATATGCAGGGTGTATATCAACTGTTTTGACAAAATAAGAGGAGTTATAGTACCTATCAAGACGAACAATATTTACAATGGAACATAGGGTCGCATTCCACTCTAAGTGTCAGAAAAGTGCAAAGTTGAACTTTCAACAATGAAAATAAGGAGAATTAACGCAATCATAAGTTGCACAATTCTATTTATTTACACCAGAGAAAAACTCAAAGTAGATGCTCAAATTGACGGCCAAGGGTGCCGTTTCACAATTCACAATATCGAATGAACGACTGGCGCACCCTTTCGAAGACACCTGGTGTCGTGTTTATCCTGTCCTCTGCAACGACGATTTTCGCGACGAAATTTTTTGCGGAGTCCACATGCGTCTCGCACACCAATGATTTCATATGCCCCCAGAAGAAGTCCAGTGGGTCGAGGTCCAGTGAGCGTGGAGGCCAAGCCACAGGTCCACTAAGTCCAATCCATCGTCCGGTATATGTGGCATTCAAGAAGTGTCGGGTGACTAGAAGTGACAGTGATGTTCTGGAGATAGGATACTTCTCCGGCACGACAGCTTTGTAGTACGAAGTTGCGACTCGTGCTTGTTGGACGTGTTTCGAAGTTACTCTTTTCTGACACTCAGAATGGAATGGTTTCAAACCTAGGTTCCATAGTAAATATTGTTCGTCTCGATGGGTACTATGTATCACCCCTCTTATTTTGTAAAAACAGTTTATATACACCCTGTATATATATATGTATATATTCCTGTATATATATATATATATATATATATATATATATATATATATGTGTGTGTGTGTGTGTGTGTGTGTGTGTGTATGCGTACAATTTACAAATATTTTGAGTAACATTTAGCTATGTATTAACAATATTATACTACAATACCGTGAAACACTAAAGCTATCATAGTATTTTAATAAAAACTTTTAGTACATTTCTCATGGGAGAAAACGCAGATTCAAATTCAAATCGTAACGGAAAACTTTGAATGGTATTTCTGGAAGCCTTCTACATAAAGTGAGAAAATGCTATAAAATTCGACAATTTCTACAAGAATACAATACGAGATATAAACGTGTGTACTGTGTAACAGCTTTTGCACTCTTTAGGAAAAGGGATATTTGCAAAAATATAAATATTCTGTCAAAAGTTTTCGGAATTTGAATGTTTAGGTACTCTATCTTCAAAACTTTTAGTTTTAAAAATGGCAACCTACAAACGGCAAAAAATACCATATGTACGATATAATAGTTTACAATGTCGGGAATTTAAGGTGTGGTGAAAATAAGAATTCAAAAATGGAAGGGGTACTAAAATATAGAATTCAAATTTATCTGATAATTTATTTTTGGTCAATTTATTTGGTAATTAATTAAGAAGTTATTCATCAAATATTCGCGATTTGATGAATCCCGTAAGATCTCCCTTAGAATTTGCTTGTTGCTTCTGATAAGCTTATTAAAATTTGCTGAAATGTAATCATTAATTCTTGGAATTCAATTAATAAAAATATTAAATAACATTTAAAAAATATTTATTTAAAGAAAACCGTCTTCAAATTTACATTTATGAAAACAAATTTAACTTATATTCATGACATCAAAATTAATTTATTATCTATATCGAAAATCGGTTTTAAATTCATACGTATTGTTAGTTAAATTTTGGTAGATGACTTGAAATGAAATGTCGCATAAAAATACCACGGACTAAGAAAGGTAATGTCAACAAACATTCTGCATTAAACGATTTTTAAATAAATATTTTAAATTTACAATTACCATTACTATTCCTCTGTTAAGAATGGCGATCATCTTTCAGAAGCACTTTTCAGATGTATACAATTTTATCGAGAACATCATTTCCACTAAAATCAATTGACCGTGTCAGAAATATCCATTATATGAATACTTGAAGTTTAAAATATATGAAGTTTAAATATATGAAGTTTAAAATTAGGACGATTTAAAATTAATGCATACCAAGAATTAATTTTAAATGTTATATATAATTTTAATTGTTAAATATTGAAAGTTTTAAAATATGTCATAAAGAACTGTTGTTTAAAAACAGTTGTCCTGTAGCAACATGGATTTCGTGTTCAAAAATATGCAAAGGCTACGACATCGGTATCGAAAATTAGAATTGTTAGTGTCTGAGAAAAAAAATATTATCTTAGTACTAGCTTTTTTTAGTTTTCTTTTTTCTCTTTCACTCGAAGGTAAATACATCATGATGCTGTTCATAGCCTGAATGGTTCAAATAGACTTGAATTGGGCCTGCCCGATCTAACACAATTTCTGCCATTAGGTTTCTTGTATGTCTTGATTTCACCATTGTCATTTTCTTTTTCTGACTGGATGGCATTGTTTTCATTGCACTGTCATAATTTTCAATCTTACATAATTGTCCATTCCGTTATTCAGCACTTAAAGTTTACTCCCTCGAATTCAATTGTTACATTTCTTTTCCAATTGTAATATTTAGGGTGGTTCGTCACAAAAAATAAATATTGCTTAGTTAAAACATTCCAAGTGAAAATTTTGATTTGTGTTTAACGTCAATGCATAAAACTCCACTCGAATTTCTTTTACATTCATATTCAAAAAGTAATAATGCACGTCTATCATAATCAGCATCCAGAAGATACAAACGTGAAATATTTTTATTAACTTTGTTTAGATATTATTATTATCAAAAATGTTCTTGATATGTTTCTCTTTGAAACTTCATAATTTCATATATTCAACAGCTTGGTGATGCTCATAAAATGGTTATATTTGAATGATTTGTGTTGATACGTACCAGTTTTATAACATTTAAATCCATAGCATAGTTATGTCGACCAGTTGTCTCATAGACAATTCAACCACCATCCATTATTTACAAATTTGGAAATAGATATGTCAGTACTGCGAACGGTATCCGTTAACTGGATTTGCTTTTTTTAGTACTTGTGGTACACATTTAGAAAATATTATTGAAATGAGTTAAACACATTGCGTTGATACTTTGAAATGCCGCTAATAACCCACCATATAATCTTTAATGCGAGTTCCTAGAATAAAATATACTAACATAAAACTACATAATTAACTTTACCCATTTTAACTTTAAAATACATATTTATTAATCACCTTATATTCATAATCAGGTTAAAACAATTATACTTATATATTTAAGGAACAGACTGAACATGTGAGACCAAGTTTACAAATATTCCTAAACTGGCTATGGCCTTTTATATATGTTATGAAGCACATACCTCCCTGTTATCAGTAGACGCTTGCGGTTCATTGGTTGTTGAACCACCGCATCATCACTGCACTGTTGAGAACTTTGGTCCGTGTTCGGATCCCGACTGTAGCACATTGTCTGCGGCCCACTGCTTATCCGATCGTCTTACTTTTCTCGACTATCCTATACATCTCTGTAGTACTTAATGCATGTCTCAATCCCGACTCTCACTGCACTCTTATCTCCAACTATTTTCTCATATGTTGCTGATCTGTCCCTGTAGAACCTTCTGCATGTCTACTATCGACTCTAACTATTATCTCCAACTATTTTATCCTCTGTTTTCTTATCTGTATTCTCATCTGTATGTTCACATCTGAATCTGTAAAATCTTCTGTTGGTTGCCACATCTTTTTGCCTGAGGTCTGATACGTCTCTTCGACTATCATTGGTTGATCTCAGGATGATTCCACAACCCAACTTCCTTATTGGTTTAACTTCAAACCAATCTCGTGGATTCCCTATTGGTTCCACCACAACCCAACTTCCCTATTGGTTCAGGGTTTACTGACCTCTAGAGTCAGAGTTGCTGTAAAACTGGCGTCAGCTAGACTGGGCCATTATCAGGCCTGCTAGAAATCATAAATAATCATATAAACCTCTCTACTTGTATCCTGGTCTTACTTTTTACGTGCAGACAACTTCGGAAGTTTCTGTAAATTTTTGTGGTAACTGAAGTCAGTTATGTGCTGCTGCAAGGCTCAAGACACAGCTAAAGGATTGTGATCGCTACACTGCGAACATGATTTCAAACATTACCAAATGTTTTGCCGAATTTCAGTTCTTTATATAATGTACTTAATTAAATTTTTATCCAATATTAAATTGTAAATTAAATTAAATAAAGTTATATTATAAAAATAAATTAAATACAATTATATATTGTCGTCTATAAAAAATTACCATGATATCAGCAAATAAATATAGAACATATCACTACAGTAAATAAACCATAAGCAATTCTTATTTTCAAATTAGCTAGAAAAAATGTATATATCTAAATATGAAATTCAACGACATATTTGATGTAGATACAAGTCCCACATGATTTCATTATTGTTTCTTCACAAAGCTTGTATTGCACAGAAATCCGAAAAAACTGTTGTTTTACAAATACATAGTTTTACAAATTATTTATATTTAGTTTTACAAATATATTTATAGTATATAGTTTTACAATATATTCATATTATAGTTTTACAAATATATTTATAGTTTTACAAATTTCAATGTATTTTATCTGAAACTTTGCAATAGAAGGTGGAATTTGTTAAACATTAGACAAGATATTTTAAAATATATAAATAAAATTTCCTTCGAAACATGAGTTATATCCAATATAAGTCTTATTTATTTCACAGTTCATTTTCTTCCATGTTTATGAAATTCCATAAAAGATGTAACGTGCATAAATATTTCTAAAGATAACTTAAAGATTTGAACATTGAGGGGTCAGTGAACCCGAAAAGAGAAAACGATCAAGAAAATATTTCTTTATGAGCACTACCAGAACAATTTACGCTGGATAAGTTTTGCAAGATATAAAATAAGCTTCAGAAAAATGCCACGTAATAACTAATGGCCCTTCAAAAATATTTTTCAAATATTATTTTTAAATTCTTTGTGGATTCTAAAGCATTGAGAAATGAATGAAAGAATGATTGTTTCAATGCATTGGGAAACCCTGTAGGGGAAAACAAATACACTGAAGTCCATTCTTTGGAAAAGGGATAAATTTAATAAAAAAAGGAAGTGACACATCGGATGGGATTAGAAGAACTATGGTGATAAAAATTAATAGAAAATGTGGTCATGCTAAAAAATTTCGCGTAATTTTAATATTATATTTAATATCATTGTATTGGGGCCTTATAAAGCTATCGTGAATTTTAAATAGTAGTTGTCGTTGTAATAATCCTCCATTTTGTGTTGGTGTTATCTGAAAAGAAATTAATTAACATAATCATTTAATGCCAAGTTCATAAGATATTGTCCGCCCCGTAATGAAATGTGACACCTTCTTGTCTCATATTTGGGATTATCTTGCAGACTTGCTATTTTTAACAGTCTGTAAACATTTTTACGACCACTTTATTGTGAGGCAGCACAACGCAATGTTTGCACGATGTGTAAACTGTATTCATGCTCACCGGGCTCGACTCATAAAGAAGAGGGGAGTAATAACTCAACATAAGTCAAAATACACGGTAAGTTTTAATTGCTAGCTTGATGCTTCTTCACAGACACGATGGGACAGTTTACAGCCAAGGAATGAATAACATGAAACAGAGGTTATAAAATTTCAACTATGAGATGTAGAAGTAAATTTTAAAATTGGAACAACAAATATTTTGAAAATTGTAGTCCTTGTTAAGTGTAAAGTCACTCCGGGGTTCAGACGAAACCTCCTAGCAGTTGGGAACCCGAAGGTCATCGGATATTATACGTACGCATACAAAAAGAGCGTTATTCCGAAATCTAATTAATAGTTCGGGAATTCGTCTCACCCATTTTTGACGCACGAGTGCTGCAAAAAATGAACGGCCGAAAATACTTAGCTCCCCATTTTCGTTCCACCCTCCACAAAATGTGAAGGGACCCGAATTTTAAAGGTTTAAGTCAAACTCAATTTGTTATCTGAAGAGAAGGTCTCTGAAATTATATGTTTACTTGATCGAAGCCCGATCCCCAAAAATGCATCTCGACATACATTTGGAACCGGTATCTACTGCTATTCCGTAGCGGTAGCCCTATGCCCTACAGAAAGGAACCAGATTATTTGATACCCTTATGCAAGCACATCTATTCAAGTGTAGCTCGTATCCAGGCTCGGGTATTACAGCAATGAAGTCCTATGGCAACTCTAAGCCAAATCGAACTAGAGCGGAACCATACTGTTATTTGTTAAACTCATCGGGCAGTGGCGGTCATCTAAGCAGCGAGGGCTTTGCCCTTCCGCCACGCAGGTCACAGCGCTCTGGAAATAGACGGCGTAGCATTGGGACACCCGTTTTGTCCCTATACGCTACACCCAAACGGTAACAACTCTGTGGAATGCACGGTAAACGGCAGCTTGATAATTCAGTAGCTACGTCACAGCACACGGACGACTATGCACTGGCGGAGTGTTTACGAGGTACCAATCATTGCCTCTACTCAGCATGTAACATGCTTCATCTGAGTTATTCAAATGTCATCGGTTCGCAATGCTGGTGATGCATGGAACCAGTCATTTTTTTTATCAGAATCCAACACCGGCCGGCATCGGCCTTCGAGTACGCCCTCCTGATAATGAACCCAAGTGAGCCAACTTGCACTTGTGCAGTAGATCCTCAAAGCACACCTTGATACCTTGATTACAAACCCCTGATAGACTCCTAATCCTCAGTACAATAATTATCCTGAAACCGTGAGGCCCGTATGTCCTGCGTTCCCCCATCGTCTATCCCTGGCACCCTAGCCCTATGAACTTTGGAGGTGGTCACGTTGGATAAGCAAGTCCTTATAATGTTGGAGGTATTTTGGATTTGAATTTCAATTGCAATACTAGTATATTTTAATGTATCTATAATAATATCAGTTAAGCTCTGAGTTTGGGAACCAACCCCCTGACAATATTAGCCAGAGTTAAGTGAATTAAATCAATTGTAATTGGGGTAAACAATTACCCTATAACTTAGTACAACCTACGGTCAAGTTGGGGATAAATAAAATGTAGAATGTCTGTGTATTATTAAAATATTTCATAATTTATATGTGTAATAAAAACATTAGTGGCCGCAAAATCGTCAGGTTTCTCAATATAAATGCAATGTACTCAATCTTTCAGCTGTCACTAACACGATATCTGATTCAACTGGGAACACTATAGTAAGTGGTTGTAGTATATTTGTGTGAAATTTT
Organism: Amaurobius ferox; assembly: GCA_951213105.1. Lineage (NCBI taxonomy): Eukaryota > Metazoa > Arthropoda > Arachnida > Araneae > Amaurobiidae > Amaurobius > Amaurobius ferox. Next base: position 73,061,616 of record OX578135.1, on the reverse strand, counting down.
GCCTCATCACAAGTATCACAAGTGCAGCGCAGAGAGTTTCTGCACTGAAGCAATATATAATGTAATAATAGTTATATAAAATAAAATAAAAGTAAGATTTAAAATTACGTAATATTTAAAAATAGTGAAAGGAAGAATTCTTAAAAGACATGTTCTGCACAGACAGATTGATGCAAACAGACTTCAAAAGGATGCAAGTTTATGGCTATGAGTACTATTGTATATGGTTAAGCAATGAAATAAGAATATATCATTGGAGAAGTCCATAATACAACGGAATCTTTAAATTTCGCACTTCAACAGAATTCAATTCATAAGTTATACTTTGTTAAATCCAATCCAAACTATGGGATTATTATTATAATGTAACTTAGAATGTAACTATTAGAATACATTTATGTATGTTTTTTTGCAGACACATAAATATAAACAAATTTTTTAAGGTTTTGTCTTTTATTTCACTATAAAAATCAATTTCAATGAAAGTAGGACTTGCCTTTAGCGAGGTAATAACATTATAAAATGTTTTCAGAATTTACATTTGTAAAGACGTTCCATGTAAAGATTAACAAATGAAATAGTATCATTTCTAAGAAATTTATACTGGAAACAACAGTGAAAAAGATTTAGCCTTAAAGCTTGTTTGTTACTGAAAAAATACTACTATGAGAAGAATATATATGCGTATAATTTTCTAATGTATTTTTTCTTTATGTAAATGCATGGATAACTCATAGATACTGAATTAATATTTTTTATTTTATTACATGTGATTTTATATAGTGTAAGTATATTTTATTATTGTACATTTATCAAGTAAGGAAAACTCGATAATCGAGTACAAAAATTATTCAAGAATACTTCTTATTTGTATTACGATCTGCCACTACTAATATTTTTTCATACTTAGGGCAGCAGCATAAATCTTACAATTTAATATTATACAATTAAGCTATTTCGTCAAATGTACATAATTATGATTAAGCAATTCTGATTAAACGTTAGATAACTGAGAAACGAAATCTAATTTTGAGAAATCGCTAAGCGGATGATCCAGAACTATATCCGGACCAAAGTTCGTAGCTCTGTCTCGCTTAAATTTCTTGTACATTGTCATGCGGCCATGCACGTTAAAGATAGGTTGAACTACCATATGAATCCTCATCAGTTTTTCGGTCAGGCGATTTGACAAGATTGCCGAAATGAAACGAGGAAACACAGGTCCAAGGGCAAATGAAAAACACTCCGTATGCCGTTAAAATGAATTTTATTATTTGATTATTCCAGGGTTAAATTCATTACATTATATTATCGCACACTTGAGCAGCTTCCATAAGTTACTTGTGACAGTTACTATTATTTATTGAAACATGCATTTCTGCTACTGCCCAATGTTAACCACACTAGCCGTCTAAGAAGTGAAAGTGCTAAAATTGCTGCTCAAAAGTGTATTACAAAATTTTGGATGGTATTGCTTTACACGATCGTAAAAGGCAAAAATAACTTTATCTCCGCTGCCTTGACTGCAAACTGTATATAAGAACGTATTTGCGGATACTGGATATCTTTTTGAACATATACCATCAGATTCACGTCTGAAAGATCTTGGGCTTGAACTCTTATGTAATATATGTGCGACATGATGCTAAGGCGTCTCACCGCTCACTCTGTCTCTCACTCACTCTCTATCACTCTCTATCACTCTCTATCACTCTCTCTTACTCTCTCTCCCTCTCTCTCCCTCTCTCTCCCTCTCTCTCCCTCTCTCTCCCTCTCTCTCCCTCTCTTTCCCTCTCTCTCTATCACTCTCTCTTACTCTCTCCCTCTCCCTCACTCTCTCTTTCTCTTCTTACCCTCTCTTACTCTTCTTACCCTCTCTTACTCTTCTTACCCTCTCTTACTCTTCTTACCCTATATTACTCTCTCACCCTCTCTTACCCTCTCTCTCTCTCTCACTTCTCTCTCTCACTCTCTTCCTCTCTCTCTCACTCTCTCTCACTCTCTTCCTCACTCTCTCTCACTCCCTCTCACTCTATCACTCTATTTCATTCTTTCTCATTCTCTCTCTCACTCTTTCTAAGTCTCTCTCACTATTTCTCCCTCTCTCTTACTCTTTCTCACTCTCTCTCACTCTTTCTCACTCCATTTCACTCTTTCTCACTCTCTCCCTCAAACAAACACACACAGATATATATATATATATATATATATGTATGTATATATATATATATATATATATATATATATATATATATATATATATATATATATTATTTATTATACTTTAATGTGAATGCATAAAACACTATATGAAATATTATACTTTGGATATTTTTAGTTCCATTTTATATAAAATCAATACTACAAACAAGTAACCGCCCCAAGAGACTGAACATAATTACAATGTATTGAGATCTTTTCATCAACAACAGAAACTAGTTTCTACTTTTTCTACAGCAAAAAATAAATGCTTAATGGGATTTCCAAGCCTACACGATGCAAAATCACGCTTGCATAGCTCTAGGACAAGCTAGTACATAGCTCTAAGATCAATAAATAACACAATGTAATCAAACTTTTTATCGCACCAAACTGGATTTATTTCTCATTTATTCCTTCTTTTTTCTGAATTATCCTTGTGTAGATAGAATATTTCTTTTCGTAAAAAACAGTACCAGAAAAAATCAGAGCCATTTACTTGTAACATTTCCATTAAACTCAAAACAGAATTTTGTGTGAACAAAATATATAACAGATTTTTTAGACATTAAGAAATAATGTAAGAGAAATTCAGATTATTTTCCCATAACACATACACGTGGCTTTTTGACCATTTCTGTGAAATACTTGTCCGTCGATTCAAAAACTCTGGATTTTAATAAATGAGACCAAAGTTAGTAATTATATAATAATATACTGTTGATAATAAAGACTTGATAATAAAGAATGTATATAATAAAGACTATTGTACAAAATTTTGATATTTGTAATTTAAACGACGATTTTCAAATTTTTAATTTAATTTTCACTGGTTTTCCACCAATAATAATTTTTAAACATGAAATACTAATAAACATAGAAATATTTAAATTTTGAACTTGTGACATATATTTTTATAGTGGTGTAGTCTGTTGATTTTTTTAAAACTAGTTATGTTGTATTTTACTGTTATCATTTTATTTAATGTATTTCTTTAATCGCATTAAATAATGCTGATACATAAAACACATTGATTATCATTACTAAAACGTTTTGAATTTCAACAAAATTAATAAATTATTGTATATACTCACACAATCCACATAAATGGGGATTTCTTGAAGCTACAATTATTTTTTCATTACGAATATCATCATCAATAGGCTGATTTCGTGCATTTTTAGCGTCTTCATTATAAAATAGCCTGTACCGGAATAGACAGCAATAAAATATCTTATATACTTCAGTTTTGTGAACATTTTTTAGAAATTGACACATTTAGTCTTACCATGGTATGAAATTTTCTAAAAAATTCAGTTCTGGTTAGCCGGGGTCTTGAAGATAAAACCTTAAAATAGGCCACAAAATACTAAAATTTACACTTCAGGATCCTATGAATAGGGTCATAATAATTGCAGACTCATACAGCTGGACTTAATTTTTATAAAAAAAAGGATGGCGGCGCTGTGTGGCAAAATCGAATTTCTCGCTTTCTACAAAGGGCAGAAAAACTATGATTATAAAGCCAAAAAGTAGTTTGAATGAACTGGAATCAGCAATAGGATGTGCTATCTTCATTTATATGTTATTAAGAAAATATGTCTCAAAATTGGATTTTATCCGTAGTTGAATTCCCTATAACACATATGAATTATTTGAATATTCTGCAATTTATTTAGTGTGTTCTATACTTATTCCAATATAACATGTTAGTGTTCCAAACGAAAAGGTACAAATGCACTATAAATGTTAAGTTAAAATATATTGATCTAACTAGAATCATGTTCTTCTCCGAGACTTGATAGCTTAGTTGCTAAAATACTGATCTCAGATTTAGCGGTTGGTAGTTCAAGTACCTGTGTAGGACTTTATATTGACGGTCAATCTATGTTATTGACAATAAAAATAATAAAATTTACTTAAGTAGAGCAATTAGTTGATTAAAGGTTTCAAAAGGTCCAAGAGACCTTAGCGGTGGTATAATTATCTCCTTGAATAAGATTTCTAACTTGCCTTATTCCAAGAATTGCTTATATTTCCGAAATCCGATCATATATTTAAGCAAATAGAAAATGTAAAGGTAGTTAAAGTACGGTAGTTATATAAAATAACAAAATAAATAAATTTTATTCGAATAAATAATAGCGTAAATTGCATGGCTCAATATAAACCTTAATTTCAACAATCTCAGCGCATATAAATCAATTCATATATTGACCACTGCAAAGTAAATGTCCGCTACTTAACTAATAAGTTAAACTTGCATACCTATTGCCGCGTTTATTATGCATACTCGTGTATAATCCGATATGTTTAAGTGAAATTTACCACGCAAATTTGGAGGAGCCCTTATCCAGGGGTAAAAAACCTTGGTCAGTAAACGGAACACACGCTTTCAATACACGCAGTCTATCAATATTATTAATTATCATACGATCCATAATAAAACATAACTACTTTATGATCTCTACACCACCTTATCAAAACATAATTACTTTATGACCTCTACATCACTTTATCAAAACGCAAATCCCATAAATTCCAAAAAAGTATCTGTACCACGAACTATGAAACTCAATATAATTTAAACAAAGGATATTAAATTGACAAAACCAAGAACAAAACGTTTAAAAAAAAACGAAAGGTGCTTTATTTAACATTCCAAAAGACGTAAAAAATATTGTTAAAAACTGCCAGAGCGCTTTCGGACGTATATACGCCCTTCATCAGTGGCCACATGAGCAGTAAAAGCATGGAATGTTTATATACATAGAGCCCATTTTAAAACAAATTTATATAAAATATAAAATGGTAAATGAAATTACTAAAATAATACAAGAAATATACACTGAAATTACAAAATAGGTTTAAACGCTTACGAATTTAAAAAAATTACAAGAAAAAAACTAATACAAATTTTAGAAAAACGTCAAGCATGATATTCCTAAGAATGACGTCACAAACAACTTTTAAGAGATTTGAATTGCATAGAGTCGAGAATGAGTTGCCAAGCATAACTTAAAATTTGAACAGGATCAAAATTACAAATTAATTCACTGTAAATGTAAATAAACAGGGATTCATAAAGAAGAATACTACGTGGATTGTTACAACGAACCAAAAGGAAAGTTTTTTAAAACCGTAAATTTATCATTAGCCACATATTGAGCAAAAGCCGTAGAATATTTGGCTAATGATAAATTTCTTCCCGTTTTTGAAAAAACTTTCCTTTTGGTTCGTTGTAACAATCCACGTAGTATTCTTCTTTATGCATCCCTGTTTATTTACATTTACCGTGAATCAATTTGTAATTTTGATCCTGTTCAAATTTTAAGTTATGCTTGGCGACTCATCCTCGACTCTATGCAATTCAAATCTCTTAAAAGTTTGTGACGTCATTCTCAGGAATATCATGTTTGATGTTTTTCTAAAATTTATATTAGTTCTTTTCTTGTAATATTTTAAAATTCGTAAATGTTTAAACTCATTTTGTAATTTCAGTGTATATTTCTTGTATTATTTTAGTAAGTTCATTTACCATTTTACATGTTATGCAAATTTGTTTTAAAATGGTCTCTATGTATATAAACATTCCATGCTTTTACTGCTCATGTGGCCACTGATGAAGGGTGTATATACGTCCGAAAGTGCTCTGGCAGTTTTTAACAATATTTTGTACTTCTTTTGGGATGTTAAATAAAAGACTTTTCGTTTTTTTAAAAACGTTTTGTTCTTGGTTTTGTCTATTGAATGCAGACGTGGTGCCAATCTTGGTATTAAATTGATTTATTCGTAGAAAGTAATTGGGATTATAAAAAATAACATTTAATGTTCAGTTATATTTAATTATTGCTATCTTGCCGACATTGCGCAAAAATCGAAAAAATAGTTCAAAATTTCTCACATTTGATTAAAAGTCGCCAAATTTGTCACCAAGTTTGACGAATAAGCATAGAGAGATATTGGCTTTTCTAATGCAAAATATAAAATTATAAAGGATATTTTATCTGCGGGACATGCATTTACACGTGTTAAGTGAATATTGCAAAGGTAGGGTTTAGGTTTTAAGAGAATTATCGGGAAGTATTCATACTATTAATGCTTTATTGAAAAGATTTATTAAATAAACGTTTTCAATAAAGCAATAAATATAATAATAACTAGCCGAATACTTGTTGAAAATCAACGATCTCATAATAAGAAACTAAATAGCGTGAATTTTTGAATTCTTCGATTTTGCCAGTGGTCCTTTTCAAACTATTCACCCGTGCACTAAATTTGAAATATATGTTTCACTTCAGACTGGGCATTCCTCATTTATTCAGGCAATTAAATATTTAAATGTGTGGCATCCCTAAATAAGCAAATATTGCAAAGCTGAAATTATACCCAATATTCTTATTTGACGATCTATCTGCACTGATTTAAAAGTCTCTATCTTATTGCGAAGTTCTTTTTACTATCATTTCAGATTTCGAACGTTTTGATGTAGAGCACCTATTAAATGAACAATCCGTGTATAAAATAATTAATCCGTGTATAAAATTTCAAGTCTTGATATATCAATTCACTTTTCGAACTTTTTAGTGTGGAGTATCCCCCCGCTACAGAACATTTTGGAAAAACTCAATTTTTCCAGAAGATTTTATTGAACGATTGATTTGTGAGCCAAATTGCAAAACGTTATCTTGAATTAAAATGTTGTTCGTTATTTATTCGGCAAAATGAATATTTTAGTGTGCAGTACCCTTAAAGTGTCACATTATAGAGAATTGAAACTGTACATTTTCTTCTTTTCCAACTATCTACCATTACGTCCCATTTAAAGTCACTATCTTGTCGCAAAGTGTGTTTTTCTATCATTTCATTTTTTGAACGTTTTAGTGTGGTGCACCCATCCCCTTGAGTCAGTTCTTGAACTATCGGACAGCGGTATAGGTTTGACTTAATAATCATAGATGGCGCAGAAGCAAGCAGCCGAAAGGAGTGACCATTCTTCCTTTATCTCCTCATTCCAATTATTTTTAACGAATGAAAGAGCTTCACGGGTATTTCAATCCTTCCAAAAATTCTGTCGGTTTTCAGACATTCAATAGGTCAAACCACTTAACATAATCGCCAATGAACGAATTTTGTTTCAGTGTGAGTTTTTCTTACAGCTATAGAGTTAGAATTTCAATTGTGATTTGTTTTAGAAACTTTGTATTTTAAGTAATCTGTTAAAATGTATAATGGGAAAGGCAAAAATAAACAAATATAAGAAAAGAAAAAGATCAAAAGCATCTGCAAATTTGAGACTTTGGCATCAAAAGATACTTGAAGACAACGAAAAGTCTGAAAGGCATGGCTAAATTTTATTATACTAACCATATTTAGTTATAAATTTGTTGTTCTGTTTTATATGTATTTAAGATGTGTACAGTAAAGTCCTTTTATACAAACAAAAATTACTCTTTACTTTTGGTGGTATTTTTTTTATAATTATGAGAGTATTTCACATTTTGTAAATATAATTAGCGTAAAATTTTCATTATATCGTTTGAAAACACGAAGTACTTTATTATAATAGTAAGAATAACGCTTTTTCAAGAAAATGTTCAAGCTATCAAATTATAGTTATTTATGAATTGTAAAAATATTTATATTAAATTTTAGAAGGATGTAGATAGGAATATCATTTTCAATTACTTATAAATGTTATGAAGTGTTTAAAGGTTGATAATGAACGAATATAAATTTTTATTTCTCAAAAATATCAATTTAGGACCAGAAAGGGGATTTTACATAAACGTTGAAGCAGAAAACAAATAAAATTTGCTTATTTCGAAATGAATAAACATTATATAATAACAGAAAATTACTTCTTTCTTATGCTTTAAAATTCATTTTTGTGAATACAAATAACATAGATAAAATTTCCACATTTTGCTTCTTAAATGTAGAATTCCTTGTAGTCATGAGAAATCATTATTGCAGGATCTTTTCTGTATTAAATTCCTTTGTATAGACACAGTTCATGTAATTTTTATTTTTTTTATTTTCCTACCACAGTAAATGAAGAGAAAATAACGTAATGGGATCAAAATCACTCTCGGATTTTTATGGGTTTGCATATTTTGAGTATCTCTGAATACGAATAAGCTTTTTAATGATGGCTATGAGTGTCTGCCAGTGAACACAACATCACTGGTACGAAAGTATTAAATGAATGGCATTTGGTATGTACTGGTAGTATTATCTTTTATCTAAGGTATTCTCTTACACCTTTTTGTTTTTATATAAATATATAACACCGATTTATTTATCCCCTTGTTTCCTTATTAACATGGAATGCCGCGCATTCCTTTTTTTTTTTGCATTTTAGTTGAGTTGATGCATCTTTTAATTTTGTGTCTTGCATCGTTGTTCATTATTTTCACTCAAATTAAGAAGAAGTGAAAATTTAGCGTTTTCTATATTCTAATTTCTCGGTGGAAAAAAAAATAATTTCGTTTCACTCTGAATTCGCTGGATTTTTCACACACTATTTAAATGTACTATTATTACTTTTATTTAATGTCACCCCCTCCTATTTTTTATCCCTCTTTCCCAAATAAGCTTGGAGCATGCGAGTTAATTTTATGTATTTGTATTAGGTTGAAGTGTCTTTAAAAATTGTTTCAGTTATCTTCGTTCTTTATTTTTTAAATTTAGTGAAAATGAACTTGACATTTTCTTCGCTCTATTTCCGCTTCCAGTTAATACAAAAATGTAAAAAATTCGATTATATTTCCTTAGTCTGGCAAATATTTTATACGATATTTGAATATTTTCATTTCATTTCGGTTTCACGATCACATATTTTATTCCTGTTTAGTTTCCAACATTTTATTTCCTTTTAGTTTCCAACATTTTATTTCATCCTATACATTCCTAATCAAATTGAATTCATGCTATATTTCCCACATTTGGGTTAGATTTATGTATCTTTGAAAATTGTTTCATATAGTTTCACTTTCTATTTCTCTAATCAAATTGAAACATTCATTTTTATTTTAGCTATCTTCATTCATCTACACTTTATTTTTCCTTTTTTCTATTACAGAGGGAAAACGGAATGGTGGATTTTGGTGGCTTTCTCCCCTTTGAGAAAGAAACAAATAAAATTTATAATTTATCATTGATGATCCCTTTTGTTTGACATTCTACTTTATTTCATTGATTGTTTTAATTTTTGGAGAATCTGGATTTTTAATGTCACATATGACATCTAATATGCGGGTAAAGAAAAAAAAATCATTATAAATTGGATCCTGTATTTTGGATCAGTAAACTGCACAATAGAAATATCACAATAGAAATGAATTTTATTATTGTATATGATTAAAAATCTAATTGGAGAAGAATCTAAACTACGGAAAAGAATATTTTTGTGGGATTCTTTAGAAAGCTGTTATTTTTTTTAAAAAAAGCTTTATTCCTTAGAATCATATATTTTAATGTTTTAAATTTCTTTATTTTTAGGCACGTTAGCGTCATTAATTAAATAATATTTTTTAACATACATTTTCGTTTCTAGATTATTTTTTTAATTTTCTGATACCTCAGTTAAAATATTAGAGGTTTTCTCTTCTTCCATTCGGCCTAAAAGTGAATAGGCCTCTGAAGTTCGTCGACTTAAATCGTACTAAATTTTATTTGATTTTTCTCTACTTGCTCAAAAGATATCGTAGTTATATACTTTGGCAAACAGACACAGAAGAGTTAATCAAAAATATTTGATTCGTTTTGAGAGATGCACAAAACGTATAAATCAATCAAACCCTCGAAGCTGAATTATTGAAACCACATAATAATTTCCACGAACGTAAAAAAAAGATATTTTACGTGCTTTCCAGCCCAGAGATAAGTCAGACTCTATGTCAGTTGTCTCGGTTCAAACCTCATATTCGAGGAAGAATTCTGGTTCCCAACTCAAACATATCCCAAACGGGAGGTGTCGCAAAAACTCCAAGGGGTATCTGTCCAGTCTCGAATGCGGAAACCAGTTTTAAGTTAACAACAACGTCCTTCTCCCTGGAATTGGGTGGCACTTTCCGACCATCCAAACAGTTACCTTACACCTTTCTGGTAGATCGGACGGTCTGGGTCTCAACAACAACCCTTCTCCCTGGAAAGGAGGAACTCGGTGATTAACAACTGTCAATCAGAAAAAAAGCAGCCTTTGAAACCACCCCTGCTGTAAAAAGTCCCAAAATGACTATCAGTGACACCTGTATTTGAAAAATAAAAATAACGAATCAAAAAATATATGAAAATTTTAAAATTATATTGGAAAGTTTGCTTTAAAAATAGAAGAAAACAATTTATACACTTCTAATTTTTTTTAACTAAGCAAAAAATCGTCTTCAATGAGGTGGAGAAACCGATAGTGATTATACTGGATTGTTATATTTTTATTTGAACATTTGTGCAGAATTCAATTTTGTCGCAAAATCAATATTTCAATATTTCCGACATAATTACAACTATGTAGTCAAGTCCTTCACTCATACAATTTATCATTCGTTTATATACATTATACCTGAATTTTGAAAATTTAGCTATATTTTAAATACTTGAAAACTAACTTTTAACACAATACCATTGCCGCAATCCATTCGAAATACATCCTAAAATGTTGTTCTTTTTGACTTCTTTATCAAATGCCGAATTTCAAGCCTCTATCACATTTTAAAGGAGGCATTTCTCATTTATTAGACAAATCGAACGTATTGGTGTGCAGAACACCTAAAGTTGCAAATATTGTAAAACTCAAATAGCACACTTTCTTTCTTTCTATTTATTTACCCATACACTAAATTTGAAGTCTCCATCCCATTTCGAAGCCAGCTTTTTCTATCATTTAACCTTTCGAACGGTTTTGTGTGGAGTACCTACCCCTTTGAATGGACATATTTTACTAAACCTCTATAATATCAAATGTTGGAAAACTCCGGTTTCACACTTTCAGCCTTTCCATATATCTAAACGTACACCAAATTTGAAGCCTCTATATCATCGCGAAGCGTGCTTTTTCTATCATTTCACCTTTCGAATATGTTTGTGTTGAAGACACAGACCACACGACCAACCCTAAGGCTTACGGTTGAATATGTTTGTGTGTAGTAACCTCCCCTTTAATTGAACATTTCTGAAAAACTTCATTCCTCTTGGGTGTTCTATCAGATGATTGGTCCATATTCTAAATATCAAACCTCTATCACATTTTAAAAAGGCCATTTTTCATCTATTCCGAAAATCGAACACTGTACAGCACCCCCTAAGGTAAAAATATAGGAAAACTGAAATTGTACACTGTCTTCCTGTCAAACTATCTATCTGCGCACCAAATTTGAAATTTCTATCTCATCCCGAAGCATGTTTTTTTCACCAATTCACCTTTCGAACGCTTTTCTCTGGAGCACACTTTAAACGAACATTTTTGAAAAACTATATTCATTTTGAATGTTTTCATCAAAAGATTAAGCAATATGCTAAATTTTAAGCCTATATCAAATTTTAAAGGAGCCATTTCTCCTTTATTCGGCAGATCGAACATTTTGGTGTGCTACACCCCCTTAAGTAGAAAATATTGAAAATCTGAAATTTTACACTTTCTTCCCTTCGAATGCTTTACCCATGCACCGAATGTGAAGTCTCTATCTCCTTGCAGAGCATGCTTTTCTACCATTTCACTTTTCGAACATTTTGGTGTAGAGCACCCCTTCTACAGTAAATTTTAGAAAAACAAAAATTTTCCAGGGAGTTTTATCTAACGATCGACACATATACCAGATAGCAAGTTTCTATTTATTCGGGATGTGACTAAAAAAAGCGTGACGGACAGACGGACACTTGGCAGTTAGTGTAATAGATAGATATAGATAGATAGATTTATAATATATAAAGCTTTCATAAGAATTTAAAGTTTATGAAATATTTTAAAGGGTCAATTTTAAAATGATTGTACTTGTTTATATTCCAAATTATAATAAACACAATTATTGTCCCTTACTTTAGAGTATGTTCTTAAAAATCGTGTTATATAGCATCTATGTGAATACATAACAGAAAAATTATGTATTCACAAAAATAATTATGAGAATTTCATTTAAATTATAAAAAAAATATGATGGGGGCAGCACATGACTTTCCTTATATAATGCAACGGATTTATAAGATTTACAATAAAAAAATAATGTATAAGTTCCTCGGCGCTGTGTTTTTATTGTTGCATTGGGCGATTTCCAGGGTGACAACGTGTAAAACTATTTCAAAATACTCGATTAACTTATATTTCGCGCAACTCTAAACAGTCATTAATATTGATAGCATCCTCAATAAGCGATATAAACCATATATTAAAATACTTTAATAATTACTTCATCATCTAGTCGTCAATTTCATTGATGTAGCGTCATTTCTATCAATTTGGCGATATTTTCGTTAATTTAGAGCTATTTAAAAAAGCGTTTAAGTTGGCGACATTCGCCAAAATCTCGCCAAGCGTTATGGACGAAGAAATAGGTTATTCTTGCAGCAGATAACTGACTATTGGAGTCCAAATACAAAAGTAATACCTAAAGTATATTTTTTCAAGAATGGAATTAGCTAGGTCCACGAATATGATGTCACCCAAATTATTGCATGATATTACTTATGAAATATGAACATATTTTAACAATAGGTGATATTTTTTTATTTTATATGATGTTTTGAAAATTTTTTGAAAAATGTACAATATCTCGAGAACGGTTTATGCTAGCGCTCTAAAATTTATTAATTGTTATCTAATGAAAAATTATATAAGAAATGACTATTTTCGTAACTTTATTAAATGTTTTGATTTTTTGAGGATTTTTTCAAACTTTCACTCGAATATTTAGGAGAGTTATGAACATGCGACTGGGTATAAAAGCTATAGGCTTCCAGTATTTATGGATTGTGATTTTTGTACCAAATTTTGTTCGAATCGAACTATTCGTTCGTCAGTTATCGTCTCCACAGATTCACTAACACACACACACTCACTCACACATACTTTCACCCCCCCACCCACATACTTTCACACCCACCCACATACACACATATTTTCACACACGCAGACATCACCTCGAAAACGTCTGTTTCGTATTCAGGGATGCTTGAAACGTGCTCTCCCGTCGAAAACTCAAATTCGAATTTTCGACCTCGTCACAATACTTTCCTCATACATTATATGTATACATTATACATTACATGTATATAAGGAATTTTTATATAAGGAATAATTTCCTTATACATTTTATGTATATAAGGAAAGTAATAATGCTAAATAATTCAAAAATGAAATATGAAAATTGAATCTTATTATCCAGCAAAATTCATAAATTGATAAATTGCGAGTTTTTTCTTGCCTTAGACATAAAGTTGCAATGACCTTTGGAATATCAAATTCCATTTAAATGCAAATAGATAATGTTTTATAAAAAAATACATTTTGAAACCTTTCAAAATGTATTAATTTCCTTTTACGGATAACTTGTAGGATATTATTTCATTAAATGGGACTGAATTATTTATGAAAATTTAGTATTTATTTCAGAGAAATAGAAAACTTTAAATATTTATAGTGCAAATATATTTTTTCCAGATTGTGTTCAAGGCGTATAATTTTTCATTAGATATGCCTTATTGAATTATCCATATATTGTGCTTAGGTCGGTCGATCAGCCGGTCGATCAGCCGGTCGATCGGCCAGTCGGTTGGTATACTTATGAAAACACCATTTTACGAATGATATATTCAAGAAAGACAGAGATTTTGCAATGTTTTAGTATTTTGTACAGACATTCTCCCTTTGATATAATATGGTGGATCATTCCATGATGGCTGCAGACTCTCTGTAAGGAAGCATAGAACGAACCAATACTTGATGGTATAAGTGGCTCTTTCTAAGAAAGTCACTCTGTAAAAAAATCTCATGTCGGCAGCACATGCCTTTCCTTATATAATGCAATGAATTTACTACTTTCATAGTTAAAAAAATGTTATTCTTATGGCAGATACTTATATTCTTTCCAAAATATTAAATTTTCTTTAATTAGTCGTCATTTTAATTGATTCAGTGCCATTTTTATACATTTGCCGAGATTTTCGTTAATTTGGCAACATTTACAAATGTTGCCAAGTTAGTGACATTTCGCTAAATTCGTCGCCAAAATCTCGCCAAGCATTATGAACGGAGAAATAAGTTATTCTTACAGTAGATAAATGACTATTGGCGTTCAAATACAAAAGTATTACTCAAATCACCCTTTCTCATGAATGGAACGAGTTAGATCCATGAAAATGATGTCACCAAATTTATCGCATGAAAAGTAAACATATTTCTCAACAGTTAATATATTTTTTTTAATTTATGAGATTTTTTTGATAAATTTATTTGAAAAATGTGCAATATCTCGAGAACGGCTCGTGCTAGAGTTCTAAAGTTTATGTCAATCGTTTTCGAAGGAAAAATTACATAAGAAATGTCTATTTGATTAACTTTATTAAAGATTTTGATTTTTTAATGACTTTTTCAATATTTCACTCCTAAATTTAGAGGAGTTCTGAACATTCGATTGTGTTTTAAAACAATAGGCTTCCAGTATTCATGGGCTGTGATTTTTGTACCAAATTTCATTCGAATTGCTCCATTCTTTCGTGAGATATCGTCTCCATAGACTCACTGACACACACACACACACACACACACAGACATCACCCCAAAAATGTTCGATTCGTGATCAGGGTTGCTTGAAACGTGCTTTCCCGTCGAAAACTCGAATTCGAATTTTCGATCCCGTCACAATACTCTCCTTATACATTATGTATATAAGGAAAATAAAAAGGCAATTCATTTGTTTCATAGAGATCAACTTTCTCCCATTCTTCCAGCGATTTAATAGTTCAACGCCATCTGCGAGCCTAACACGTTGATTATATCCGTTCCATAGCAAGAACTGTGCATCCAGACATATTTTAATTTTTAATAGAATATAGTACAAATAATTAGCAGCTAGATTTATTTTTACTGAAGCCAGTTTTTTTAGAACTACCCTTGCCTTGAGTTTAACGGCACCATCTTTTATTTTCAATCAGCTACTTTTCTATCCAACTCCATCTTTAAACATTTATGATTTCTGTAAAGATTAAGTAATATTTAAAATATTTTCATTCAGTGGCATCAACTCGCTACTATGTGTTTTTAACGAGTTTATCCCCATCTGTTGTTGATATTTCAATAGCAAATGAAAGCAAAATTGAGGCAAAATATGGTTTTACATATTTATAAAGATGTGCCCACATTTTTTAGGGAAATGTGCCCGCACTAGCCACAGTATGAATTAAAATTTAATATAATAATTAAAATCTGAAAAATATATTTTTTATAAAAATCACCCTAAATATATACAGCTAGTAATTATGAAGTTATGTACATTGTCATCTAACGAGATGGATTATGTGCAATTAAGCAAAATATAATTTTATGGGAATGATATCAAATTTAGCTTAATACAATTATTTGAAAAAGAAATTTGAAGCGAAATTTAAATGTAGAGTCAGGTGCCCTGTGGAACATTGTCACTTGCGCATCTGAAAAAATACATATTGTTATCTAATTAAAACCAATTATTAACACTTTTCAACATAGTTGTAAAGTGTTTATGACTTTCTTCATTATTTCTGTCTGTCTATTTGTCCGTTTGCACGATAACTGCCCTAAAAATGATTTTATCAAAATGAAATTTTAGTATGTCTTTGAAATGGTCTGTGGGACATATAGGAATGAAAATTAATAATATCACATAATTAGTTTAGGATTCAACCCGGGTTGAAAAACTGAAACACATTGAACCGTATGGGACTTAATTTTTCAAACAATTTTAAGGAGTTAAAATTCACAAATTGCTTCGAAAATTTTAGGAAATATTCAAATTATCACGTAAAATGTGTAAAAAAATTCAGCCTAATATGTTAGGTAGTTTTATCAGTAAAAATGAAAATAATAATTACACCCATATTATATGAAGAGATCACGTGACTCATTTCAAAACCAAATATGCCATCCATTTTTATTTCCCTAGTGCAAAAAGCGCGATGCTTAAATATGGATTAATTTATATTTAGTAATGCATCCGTCATAAAACTGCTTTATTTTTGCATATTATCTGTAATTCCAAATTATCTCTAATTCTGTGCTAACGCAATTACAATTTTTTTACTTTCCTTATATACATAATGTATAAGGAAAGTATTGTGAAGGGGTCGAAAATTCGAATTCGAGTTTTCGACGGGAGAGCACGTTTCAAGCATCCCTGATCACGAATCAAACATTTTTGAAGTGATGTCTGTGTGTGTGTGTGTGTGTGTGTGTGTGTGTCTGTGGAGACGATAACTGACGAACGAATGGACCGATTCGAACCACATTTGGTACAAAAATCACAATCCGTAAACACTGGAAGCCTATTGTTTTTATACGTAATCGAATGTTCAGAACCCCCCTAAATTTTCGAATAAATTTTTGAAAAAATCGTCAAAAAATCAAAACCACTAATAAAGTTACGTAAATAGGCATTTCCTATGTAATATTTCATTAGAAAACGATTGGCATAAATTTTAGAACGCTAACACAAACCGTTCTCGAGATATTGCACATTTTTAAATAAATTATCAAAAAGTTATATAAAATAAAATAAAAAATATTTCCTATTGAGAAACATGTTCACTTTTCATATGTAATAAAATACGATAAATTTGGTGACATCATTCTCGTGGATCTAGCTCGTTCCATTTATGGAAAAAGATACTTTGGGTAATACTTTTTTATTTGAACGCCAATAGTCATTTGTCTGCTGTAAGAATAACTTATTTCTTCACCCATAACGCTTTGCGAGATTTTGGCGACGAATTTGGCGGAATGTCGCCAACTTGGCGACGTTTTTAAATGTTGCCAAATTAACGAAAATCTCGCCAAGCGGATAAAAATGACGCTAAATCAATGAAAATGACGACTAGTTGTCGAACATTCAATATCTTGGAAAGAATATTATTATCTACTATAAGAAAAATCTATTTTTTTACTGTAAAAGTAGTAAATTCATTACATTATATAAGGAAAGTCATGTGTTGCCCACATCAGATTTTTTTTCAAATGATCACTTTGATTACTTCTACAGCGCAGTCAAATTTCACGCAAAATCACTTAGCTCTAGAGTCCGTAATATAAGTGATATGTATGAAATATTCATTGATTTTACATAGAGAAGCAGACGATTTACAGCATTGGATTTTTTTATGGAGGTTTAAGTTTTCAAGTATAATAAATTATTATAGTACTGTGATAATTTTAAAAATATCATTGCTGAATATATCGCATTTTAGAGATGTTTAAATAAAATTTCATTTCAGTCTGAAATTATTTCATAATCAGTGCTTTATTCATGGTTAATCTTTCTTATATTTGGAAGTTACAGTTAGCTTTCAGTTTTGGTATTTTAGTGTGTTAGGTAATACTAGTAATTTTGAAACAACTTAAATATCATCGAACATAAGCAGATCGTAAATAGCTATAACATGCAAAATTCATAAATTATGTTTTCGGCATTTTATTACTAAACTTTCAAACTTCGCATACGCTGCAGATATACAATACGAAACTAATTCTTGAGGTCCTACAGCATTCTATTTATTAGAAATACATTATTTTATAACCCTCTCTTGTCAGCAGCACGGGGTTGTCATGTGCACCAACAAAGATTATGTTAATATTTAGGCGTCTTACGCTCCTAATATTTAGACGCCCGGTATATGTAGGAGCCTTAATCATAGCAATAAATTTATTATAACAAGTCATTCAGAAATTATAAACAACATTTAACAGAATACATCTCAATCTGATTTCAATCAATTGCCCTTTTATTCCAGAAGTTCATTATCAAATTGTTTAATTTCAAATATGATACTTACATGTAAATATTTACTTTGACCAAGATATGATTTAATATCGAATAAATTCATAACGGCTCAGAAAATAATTAGTTGAAACTTTCACTTTCAATCTGAAAGGTTAGTTATTGTTAGCTGGCAAGGTTTTTGAGTAATTTAATATAGCTACGTCCCTTCACCAGAATCGATTGCAAGGAAATGTGAACAGAACAAAACTGGCATTGACTGTTTTTTCACGTATCGTCAACACCGCAATTCCTACTCAAATATCTCGCCTAAAGGGGAAGTTGTCAATGTTGGGATCGCGATCTCATTGCAAATGGGATCGCGCTCTAACTGCAGGGGGAATCGCGCTCTCATTGCAGAAGATGAACGGGTGAACCCATTCCACCAGATGCTTGAAACGTGAAAAAAAAAGAAAACTATTATACCACATTTATTTCACTTCCATCTGTTTTAAGCTACAAGTACATTGTAGATTTAAAGAGCAGACTAAGTTGATGTATATAAACTTTTGAACAAATCTTTTACAATATCACTAATCTTGTATTTGTAATTTAAATCTCTTAGATGTATTTCTTTTTTCAATTCATTTTGATTTTTATACAAAAAGGAATTTATTCCTAAATCCATCATATTTTTCAACTCAACCATATGATCCTTAAGTCAGTAATAGAGTTACAATAGAAGCTCTCCCTTTACGCACTTATTGTACAGATCTTAATAAAAACACGAAAGATTAATTATGCATAAAGCATTGATCATGAAACACTTTCCAACTAAAATGCGATTTTATTTAAAAACCTCTAAAATGCGATACATTCAGCGGTGTTATTTTTTAAATTATCACAGTACTACAATAATTTATTTTACTTGGAAACTGAAAACTTCATTCTAAAAGGCAGTGCTATAAAATCGTCTGTCTCTCTGTGTAAAATCAATGAATATTTAATTCATATCACTTATATTCCAAACTCTAGAGCTATATAATTCTGTAAAAAAAATTACCAATTCTTATACAACTCATCTTACAATCGCTTGATTTGTTTACCTTATGCATACGTTAAAAGTAGGCGTCGTTGTTGAAATAATCAAAGTTTAAAGATCGTTTAAAATAAAAAATATTATAATTGCATAGGCACAGAATTTAGACACATAAATAATATACAAAAGTTAAGCACTTTTAGGACGGATGCAACACTAAGTATAAATATAAGCGTTCTTTAAAAATTACGGTTTCCAATAAGCGAAAAAAAATGTAATGCCATATTTTCTTTTGCAAAGAATCATGACATCTCTTCATATAATGTAGGTGTAATTATTATTTCAATTATTATTCTAAAAACTACTTAACATATTTTGATGATTTTTTAACACATTTTATATGATAATTTGAATATTTCCGAAAATTTTCAAAGCAGTTTGGGAATTTTAACTGCTCTTAAGAATGCTTGAAGAACTGGGTCCCATAAGGTTCTATGCATTTCCTTTCTTCAACCCCTATTAAATCCAAAATTAACTGTGTGATATTATTCTTTTAATTTCCCATATGTCCCACAGACCGTCTCAACAGAATACTGAAATTCATACTGCATACTGAATATAACATACTGCATACTGATAATTCAACAGCATACTGAATTTCATTTTGATAAAGTCATTTTAGGGCAGTTATCGTGCGCACGGCGACGAGACATGTTACCAGACAGACAGCGAGACAAACAATCAGAGAGAATGAACAAAGCCATAAACATTTTACAACTATGTTGGAAAGTATTAAAAGCAAAATGGGTGTCTCACTTCCTTTTTTACATTTTTACTTTCCCTGCAATGCATGGTAATGTATATGGAAAATATTGGAATCATGCCGAAAAGCACAACTCGAGTTTTCGACGGATCTACACGTTTCGAGACATCTAGAATACGAAAAAACTATTTTTTGCGTGATGTCTGTGTGTGTTTCTGTCTGTCTGTCTGTCTGTCAGTCTGTGTGTCTGTCTGTGCAATGTATGTATCCACTCTAACTCAAAAACTTATCAACCGAATTTCATAAAATTTGGTAGGTAAGTCATTTGGGTATGACCCTGGTGTTGATTAGTGTTCGGTACGATTCGTGAGAACAGAATCCGCCTTTTTTTGCGAAATGGCCAGTAGAAATGTCATGTATCCACTCTAACTAAAATACTAATTGACCAAATTTCACGAAATTTGATAGATCAGTTACTTGGGTGATACTCTGGTGCTGATTAAATTTTGGTATTATTCGGAAAAGAACAACCGGCCTTTTTTTTTACGAAATGGCCCTCAAAAATCGTAAAATCTGACAAAAAGGTACGTATGCTCAAATATATCAATTAAATGCTTATTTAATACGTAATTTGTGATGCGGAAAATAATAAGAACAACTCTATTAATAAATTCTCTCTAGCAATTCTCGAGATATTTGAGATTTTTCGCATTTAGGTATGCCACTTTTAGAAAAATGTCTAATTATCAAATAAAAAGAGAAATTGAATTGAAAATGCAAATTTAGTTTTATTTTGTGCAATTAAACACAATTTAATGAATTATTAAAGAAATAAAAAAAAATTGAGTCTGAAGGGAAAGTCATGTGCTGCCCACATTAGATTTTTACTTTCCATGCAATACATGGTAATGTAAAGGGAAAGTATTGGAATCAAGCCGAAAATCATAACTCGAGTTTTCGACGGATTTACACGTTTCGAGACCTCTTGAATACGAAAACACTATTTTTAACGTGACGTCTGTGTGTGTGTGTGTGTCTGTCTGTGTGTCTGTCTGTGTGTCTGTCTGTGTGTCAGTGTATCCACTCTAATTCAAAAACTAATGGACCGAATTTCACAAAAATTGGTACGTAAGACCCCTAGGTGTGCTCCTGGTGCTGATTAGTTTTTGGTACAATTCGGAAAAAAAGAACCCGCCTTCTTTTGCCTAATGGCCCGCAAAAATATCATGTATTCATTCTAGCTGAAATACAAATTGACCAAATTTCACAAAATTTGGTAGATAAATCCCATGTGGGATACTCTGGTGCTGATTAGATTTTGGAACGATTTGGAAAAGAACAACCTGCCTTTTTTTAGGAAATGGCCCGCAAAAATCGCATATATCTAAAAAAAGACTACGTATGTTCAAATGTATCAATTAAATGCTTGTTTTATACGTAATTTTTGACGATTTAAAGAATAAGAACAACTCTATTACTCTATAGGACTAACCGTTCTCGAGATATTTGAGATTTTTCGCATTTTTTATGCCGCCATTAGAAAAATGTCCAATTACCAAATAAAAGCAGAAATTGAATTAAAAATGCATATTTACTGTCATTTTGTGCAATTAAACTCAATTTAATGAGTTCTTAAAGAAATAAAGAAAAACTGAATTTGAGACTGCAGGGAAAGTCATTTGCTGCCCTCATCAGATTTTTACTTTCTCTGCTATACATGGGAAAGAATTAAAGGGAAAAGTAAAATTAAAGAATAAATGGGAAAAAGTATAGAGAAAGAATTGGTATCATGCCGAAAATCGCAACTCGAGTTTTAGACGGATCTACACGTTTCGAGACCTCTAGAATACGAGAAACCTATTTTTAGCGTGACGTCTGTGTCTGTGCCTGTGTGTGTGTCTATCTGTGTGTCTGTACAGATTTTGTATCCACTCTAACTAAAAAACTAATGGACCGAATTTCATAAAATTTGGTAGATAAGTCTCTTGTGGGCGAATCTTGTGATGATTTCTTTTGGGTATGATTCAGGATAAAAAACCCGTCTATTTTTTGGAAATGGCTAGCAAAGGCTTGCATCCACTCTAGCGGATAAACTAATGGACCGAATTTCACAAAATTCGGTAGATAAGTCACTTGTAGGTTACCCTGCTGCTGATTAGATATTGGTACGATTCAGAAAAAAATAACCTGCCGTTTTTTTTTGCATAATGGCCCGCAGAAATCGTTAAAATCTGAAATAAAGAACTAGGTATTATCAAATATATCCATTAAATGCTTGTTTTATACGTAATTTTTAACGAAGAAGAGAATAATACCAACTCCCTTACATTAGGACTAGCCTTTCTCGAGATATTTTAGTTTTTTCGTATTTTCTCTACGCCACCTTTAAAAATAATTTCAGTTATCAAATGAGAACGAAAACTGAAATTAAAGTGAATTAAATTTAATTAAAATAAAGATAACGTGGATATAAGTCTGCAGGGAAAGTCATGTGCTGCCCACATCAGATTTTTATACTCATTCTCTTTTCCCAATAAATGATTCAATTTATAAATTAAAACAACTTAGAATGCAACCATTAATTTTAGGCCTTTTTAAGTATAAACTTTTGTACATATAATAAACTATAATTGCGTTTTTTAAAATTTTCATAAGAATATTCAATACCACACGTATATATATTTAATTTATGCATAACGGTAAGATTATCTGAACTTCTACCATGTGCGGTACTAAGATATATATTTTTTCTAACAGAGTAGAAACTAAGTAGATATATATCGTAATTTCCAGGTCTCTAGAGTATAGATTAATTCTGAATTACGTCTGTAGTGTCTGGCAAAAGCTTTAAGCACCAAGACAGAATTGCTTAATAAAGTACTTGTTGCAGTTCTTGCTTCACAGTTACTTTTGAAACAATCTAGTCGTTTCTTTCTCAAAGGAATCGATGATTAAATTGGGAGTTACTCTGTCAGACATGTAACATTTCCAGTACAGGAATTCTGCAGTAATAACTTTTGATAAATGAATTAAATGAGCTATTTTCAAATTATCGTAACTTTAAATTGAGCAAGAGATGACATTACCATTTTTCAAATAAGTTGTCTGCAACGTTTCATTTCCAAAATGATTTTATATAATTCAAAATAGGTAAACACAATATGATTTTAATTATATTGTATTTACCTATTTCATTTCATATTCTATTTTGATAAAGTACTACAAATATTGCAAGTATATTTGCACCAAAAAATGAATGATTTTTATACAACTGTAAGTATAATCTGAGATACAAATTGAAAATATGAGTTGGTAAGACAATTACGATAATATTTAACATAAGGAAATAAAATTGCCATTAACTTTCGCTTTATCAGTTATGTTCTATTCAAGTCATGTTCTTTGCTTTTTGAAAACGCAGGTTCATTTTGAAAATATGAGGTTTTAGAATATATGTCAAATAATATTAACATTTAACAAACTCCATTTTTTGCTAATAGGAATCCCTATGGCAATAGGAATTCTTACCAAATATGAATTGCTAATAGGAATTGTTAAAATATTCTAATAGGAATTGCCAATGAATTTTAATAGGAATTGCTAATCGGAATCCATATGTCATTTCAGGTACCAGCATTCTTGGGCCGGTTTCACAACCATAATTAATATTTAACATATATTATATTATTCGATCAATACCAATTATCATTGCCTGTAATAGCAGTCTTAAGGAAGATTTATATGATAGTGTACTCCTAGAAATTACAATATACTACAATAATCATATCTGAATGCATTAAGAGCATATTGAATATGAATAGTCGAGTAGATAGAAAGAACATGCAGGCAATCTTATCTATTAAGCGGTAAGGTTTCAATCGCTTTAGAACATTCAGCTGAAATTCAGATATGCATAGACACAGCTATCATTATCAAACTTATTATACAAAAATCTGTGTATCTCATGCAGATGTTGTAAATGGATTAAAATTGTATTTTTTGTTTTGTACAAATAGCTCGTGTTACCTCATGGTGAACATAGCAGATAGGATTAAAATCACAACGTCAAAGAAACAATTATATCTTTTACTTGTGTACTACAGACTAGAGACAAGTTAAGGCGGCCGTAACCAGCCTTCGCCTTTGATATTTGTCAAATGCCTCACCACTCCAGTTCGTAATCCCGAGAGTCTTGAGGTCACTCTCGACATTGTCGAGCCACATAGTGGGTGGTCGACCCCACATTCTAACACCGCCTGGTCTGGTAAAAGTGAGTTTTTGAACAGCGTTTTGTATCTTCGATTTTAAAGATGAGCCCAAGCCACCTAATTTGGTAGGCTTTGAAAAATTTTGCAAACCCAGATTGTTTATAATTGTAGTTTTCGTGTTGTGGTATTACGCCAGATAATATTTCCACGGATAGATTCAGGTATTCGACTCATGATCTTTATTTAAAGACAGTCAATAATATATATTATGATTATTCAGTGTTGAATTCCTACCGTAAATAACGCAGAGTGCATGATTTCTGTATTGTTCAATATAAGTTATAGGACTTATATTGAACCACCACCAAACATACCCCAATGATGGACCACTTCAAAACATTCTTTAATCTTACTAGCTACTAAATATAAAGCAAATGTGCACTCCTATATTACACATATGCGTGTTCATCCTTGCGATAGCAGAAGACGTATCTCAAGATACGTCATTTTACCTTTACAAACCTGGTTGATTTTCCTTTAATGAGTCAATTCTATGGCATTTTAGCTTAAGGCATGTCTAAACTAATAAAGCAGATATGAGTATACAAACGAAAATATTTCTATGGCATTGGTCTATTTGAAAAATGTTAACATATTTTATCTTTGATGGATGGTCTTCAAATAGCCATACATGAATGTTAAACTTTTCATAAAAAACAAATGATAACAATTAACAGTAGATAAATGAAACATTTATATAACTGAAATACGAAGCTTTTTCATAAATGCTCAAAGCACTTTATTTCACCATAGAATAAACAGCATTCGTAGCAGTTTTAAAGTGTAACGTGAGCTGTTTTCATTTCTAGACGCTTTGTTTGAATATAAACATTTTGTTTCCTATCGTTACACCAGTAAATGGCCCGTTATATTGTAACGAAATTATTACGAAACACTGTATTAGTAATTTGGTAAGAATTCCCAATTGTCATACAATGTAGCAATTTCTCAATGTATCTTCTAAAATGATTTTATTGTTTCTTGTCCATATCATTTGTTTTTATGACTTCCACTGCCCTATGGACTTGAAATAGAAACGATCACAAAAGCTCAGAAAAAGCACTTGTTTTTATTGGAAATGACAGAGAAATTTAGCACTAGGTGAATCTTAAAACAAAACAAAAAATATTCCAAGGATAACAACACCCTCATAATATCAAATGGATCTTCGTCGATATTTCTTTATAAGTATTTTATGAGCAAGGTGGCTACTCAAAACTGCTCAGATATCTGCAGTACATATTTATTTTCAATCGAGAGTGAACTTTGAAATATTTTGGAAGTTATGATAAATTATACTGATAGTTTTCGGCACCAAATCAGTATGTATGTTTTTCCTACAATTTTTCTGCAAATTGGCGTGTTAAAACATGGATTTAGATTTGCAAGAATAGCCCTATTTCCACCCTCT
The DNA here is from genome assembly GCA_951213105.1 of Amaurobius ferox. Taxonomy (NCBI): domain Eukaryota; kingdom Metazoa; phylum Arthropoda; class Arachnida; order Araneae; family Amaurobiidae; genus Amaurobius; species Amaurobius ferox. The sequence continues at coordinate 73,035,998 of OX578135.1, read as the reverse complement.
TAGTTTTAGATTTATCTTCAAATTGAATTATTTTAATGTACCATTAGCACCTATCGAATGTATTCTATATCTTATAAGTGCTTATTTAAGACTGAATTTCTCAATAAGTGCGATTTGGATAATTTTTGAAAAGAAAAATAGAATGATTTTTAATGCATTTACATGTATGGCACATAAGAAATGCCTATTGAGATGATATATTTCATTATCATCAGAGCAGTGTAAACGTGGATTCATTAGGTTCGTTCACCTTTTTTATATAATCTCTGAAAAAAAAATAGTTATCTTCCCCTTATAAAATAAGCTTGATCATTGACTTTTAACTCATAATTACTAAGTCTTTTGGCGATGAAACATTAAGTTTATAGAGTCTCATTCGTAACAGACAAGTAGATTTTAATGTCAAAACTTTATTAATTAATATCGCTGTAATAAATAAACCGGTTAATGAAGTTGACGGTTGCTCGCCACCTGCGGATCATGACTTTCAGGCCATTGTTTTTCATCCTCACAAGTTAAACGATAATTATAATCAGTAAGCACAGAGCTCCTTAAACAAGCATTTTAGAATTTTCCTGGTAGTTAAATTACTTTCAAAATCAGCAACTAGGCAGAGTATCTATCTATCGTACTGAAAATCGGAAAGGGCCACTAAACAATCTTCGTTGTCTTTTGAAAGCAGAATTTTGGGACTACACATTTCCCAAAAAATGATAAATATGCTTAAGTTCATTATGATAATATATATTGTCATATACTGGTAAATTCCCCAGATTTCGCTATATTTTGTCATATTAAATTAGTCGCATCATTAAATTGTGGGCTGGTGTGTATAGTCCAATTCGTTGTCGCATCATTATTATATTAATATTATATTCCCTGTAACATTAATACTTAACATTACAGGGAACTCTCATAATTTAATATATAGAAAGGAAAACACTACACCCAATTATTGAGAATGGGGGGGGGGGGTATATAAGTAGCAAGTGTTTTCTGTTTCGATACCTGCTCACGGTTCATCATGTTGTGAGTATTTATGCATGAGTTTTAAAATTTTAATTTAATTTACCTTCTACGATAAAGAGTTTAACACATTTTTAAATATACATAGCAATGTAAGGATGCCTATTATTTGCGACTTTGAATTGTATTTTACAATATTTCCTGAAAAATGCATAAATAAGTTACTGAAGAAATTATCAATACCTACTGTTACTTAAATTAAGAACTATATCCTGTCTAACATAGAAAATACTTTATTTTCTTCAGATTATTCTGCGGGCCAGAAAAATAATCATATTAAAAATTCAGAAGCAAATAACTGGACCCCGTCATCTATATAAGTATCTTGGCAAAATACTTTTATTTTCGAAAAGAAAAACATAATAAATATTCTCTTTCAAGAAACTAAATATTTAAATTTACGATACTTTAGGGTTAGTATTAGAATAGTTAAGTATTAGTATAGTATGAAGTGTCCAACATGAGATGCAAAGAATTACGGCCTTAAATATACATTTTGAAGTTTTCCAAGACTGCACTCTAGAGAATACCGGAAAAATCCCGTTTAGCCACTTCCTGTTCTATTTAAAGTTCTTGAATAAAAAATGTCAGAATTTCATAGATATATATTTGTTTCACTTGAAATAAAAATCATCTATTTTTATGTATTGATTATGATGATACGTTCGAAAAGAGAAAAGTTCAAACAAATAGACTTATTTTCTTTTAATAAGTATCCTAGCTTATTATTTTCCTTATTCCGCAATCCTTTATATATTTCTTAACATTTCTTAGTAAGGCACTCCGAGATGTTTGATACCTTAAATAAAAATGTATAAGCACATAAGTCATAAAATATCATAGTCTTTTTGTATACCACAATAAAGACTGGTGGTATATAAATACGAAATTGAATACTTACATTTTCATCTATTTTGTTTAAACTTCACCCATCATCAAGTTCAAACAAATATACTTATTTTATTTTAATACATATTCTAGCTTATTATTGTCCGTATTACGCAATCCTTTATATATTTCTTAACATTTCTTAGTAAGGCATTCCGAGATGTGTGATACCTTAAATAAAAATTTATAAACACATAAGTCATAAAATATCATCGTCTTTTTGTATACCACAAAAAAGACTGGTGGTATATAAATACGAAATTGAATACTTACATTTTCATCTATTATGTTCAAACTTCCCCCATCATTAAAATTCTTTAAAATCCCCCAGGTCATTTAACCTCCTGATCTTTTAAACAAAATAAAATTAATCGTGCTTGTGCAACAATATTTCGCGAATGCGTAAGTAAACAGATTAAGTAGTAAAAAGAAATATAACAAGAAAGATCAATCACGCATAAAGCATTGATTATGAAACACTTTCCAACTCAAATGCAATTTTATTTAAACATCTCTAAAATGCGATACATTCAGCGCTGACATAATTTAAATCATCGCAATACTACAATAATTTGTTATATTTGAAAACATGAAACTTCGTCCAAAAAAAATTAACTTTAGTCAAATGACGCCATCGAAATATAAATCATCTGGCTTTCTATGTAAAAACAGTGAATATTTCATTCATCAACTTTTATTCCAGACTCCAGAGTTAAATAATTTTGCGTGAAAAAATGCAGCAATTCTTACACAACTCATCTTACAATCACTTGTTTGCATTCTGCATCCATTAAAATTCGTCTTCGTTGTAGAAATAATCGATGTTTGATGTCATTTAAACTAAAAAATATTGTAACTGCTTTGACATAGAATATACATGCATAGAAAATATGCAAAAATAAAGCGGTTTTAGGACGAATGCAACATTAAATATAAATTTCAAATAATTTTTAAAATCACGATTTTGACACTGATAAAAAAGATGGATGCCATATTTTCTTTTGAAGGGGGTCACGTGATCTCAGCATATTATATGGGTGTAATTATTAATTTAATTTTTATTTAAAAACTACCGAGCATATTTTGCTGAAATTTTTTTATGTATTTTATGGGATAATTTGAATATTTCCTAAAATTTTCGAAGTAATTTGTAAATTTTACCTTTGCTTAAAAAATGCTTGAAAAATTAGGTACCATAGGATTAAATGAATTTCGCTCTTTCAACTCGGGTTCAATCCAAAACTAATTGGGTGATATTATTCATTTAAGTTCCAATATGTCGCACAGACCGTCTCAACAACATACTAACATTTCATTTTGATAAAGTCATTTTTACGGCAGCTATCATGCGAAGGGACAGACAGACTAACATACAGAATGAACAAAGTCATAAACACTTTTCAACTATGATGCGAAGTCTTAAAAATAAGAGGTACATTCAGTTTGATGGAGCAGAAATGTTTTCTTGGAAATAATATTTTGTACAATAAATCTTAAATTTCAATTTGTTTATTCGATTTTTTAGACTTATTTATTTTGCTTTCAGTTTTTAAAAGCAATACAAATTACTATCTAACTGTTTATAGCTAACTAGCACTATTAGTCTTGATCTCGATTTCATCTAGATACTCCGAGCGTAAGACTTCATATTAATATATGCAATTATTTTACTAACTGACTTTGTGGTATATAAATAAAACTTACACAATATATCTGACACTTCCCGACCGTCCAAACAGTTACCTTACACCTTTCTGGTAGGTCGGACGGTCTGGGTTTCAACAACAACAATATATCTGACGGAATTTTACATTCAAGTGAACTTATCAACTTGCCTTGTGGCACATAAATACGAAATTGAATATTTATATCTATTCTATTCAAACTTCACCAGTTATTAAAAATCATTAGAATCCCTAAGTTCAATAATCCTTCTAACCTCTTAAACTGCCGCCCAGGCGGTGAAGTGGATAGCGTCTTCGGCTGCTGTCTGGTGGGCTCGTGTTCGAATCCCGAGTAAGGCATGGATGTTTATTGAGGCAAGTCAGTCTTCCGCTTTCTGGGTCCTCGTCTGAATGTGAAGCTGCACCCCTTCCGACCTTCGTCAGTAATGCTTGTTTGTATTAAACTTTGTTCTCTTGTCTTATGTAGAAAACCCAGACCACACGACCAACCCATGGGCTAATGGTAGCTTTCTGTGTGGCCGGCTCTTGTCTTATGTGTCTTTCTTCGCTCTTTCCTGCATCACTGGTCCTGTATCGGACCTCGATCGATTTTCTTTTCTGAAATCGAATGTTATTCGCACTTACCTTTTTACCCTGTTTACAGGAATGTTGTGCTTCTTCGACCTAGATCGTCCAACCTACCCGAAGGTGTACAGTATCCGTTACTGGAATGTGCTTGAATTTGAGCTGCAATTTACGGTTCTACAAATTTTAGTGTTGATGTTCTGCTTTATATATAGAATGATTAAAAATGGACCAAACTTTGCAGCATGGTAGTAGACACCAAACCAAGCGTTTTTCATCATAGTTTACAAGATCAGTAATGAAAGTTTATGCATTACAGGGAGCTTACTCGTTAGGAAGCGGGTACTCCGCAAACTTAAAAGCGTTATTTTGGTTGTTATTTTCTGGATTAAGAAGAAAACCACGTATGCAAATTTCATCTGGCGAAGAAGAACCCTTAGGCAATTTTTCGTAACACCCAATGCACGGCCCTATCAGTTTGCAGCAATTCTTCGCGGCTCCAACTTTTGAGACGGAGCCCCTTGACCGTCCGATCTGCCGTGTCTTATAATGGGTCTTTTGCCACGTTTATCTTCATTTTATTTATTTTTTATCGTGGCTAGGCGGGCCGCAGAAAATAGCATACCGGGAGGCATGCGGTCCGTAGACCGTTTGGCAAATCCTAGAGTAAACTATCAGTCAGTTGACGAACTTTCATTTATATAAATACTTGTAAAACAAAATATCAATATAAAGTAAAATACCACTAATGAATATTTTCAGTAAATGTTTCTTGATACCAAACATTACTTTACACAATTAATTTCTGAAAATCAAATTATTCATATTTATTTAGCACTTAATTCTTATAGTAAGATATGTAATTGTACGTCACAGCTATTTTCTTAAACTGTTGAAAATTAAATGAAACTAACAAATATTAAAAAATATCGGCAGTGGATCTAATCTGATGCAGCTGAAACGGTTTTATTATCTTTTAATAGAAAAATGTCTGTCCGGTTGCCTGTTCGCTTATTGGCGTTGTAACGAAAAATCTAAAAGACGCATGGTTAAGAAATTCAGTACAGTGATAGTTCAGGTCACGTCCCAAGATACCCCGGGATGTTTTTAACACTTTACAACATAGTTGAAAAGTGTTTATGACTTTGTTCATTCTGTCTGTCTGTCTGTCTGTCAGTCCATCCGCACGATCACTGCCGTAAGAATGACTTTATCAAAATGAAATTTTAGTATAATTTTGAGATGATTTGTGGGACATATGAGAATATAAATGAATATTATCACCGAATTAGTTTTGGATTGAACCCAAGTTGAAAAAATGAAATACATTGAACCCTATGGCACCTAATTGTTCAAAGATTGTTTAGGTAAAGTTAAAATCCACAAATTGCCTCGAAAATTTTAGGAAATATTCAAATTATCCCATGGCATAGATGAAAAATATTTCAGCAAAATATGTTTGATATTTTTTAAAATAAAATTTCAAATATTAATTACACCCATATTGTATGACCAGAAATAGATCTCACAGTTTGGTGAGATAGTTTTATGCGCAATATTTATTGATCTGAAACTTCGGAGAATACTTCCAATCTGGATGACGCCAGGTTTTACAGCATGTATACCCAGAGGTCAGATAAAACCATAAATATAGGGGTGTCAAGACAGAAGAGGGGTCGAACCCTTAATAAAATGTAAAGTAATACGACATTGGATGGAAAGACTATCGAATGGAGAAAGGTGATTATTGCGTCACCTGAATGCGCAAACTAGAGAAATGGGGGAGTAACACCCCCGAGGGAAAAGAGGCACAGACTGTAACTTAAGAACGACACTTGTTCTCATAGATAGAGACTCGTGCGACATTATGATAGAACGACGATACTAAAGAATACGAGTTCGACATTATGACTAGAACTATATGACTTGGCGAATACAGAAATAATTACGAGAATGACTTAAGTGGAGTGTGTGAATCAGCAGTACAATATGATCGACGAATTTACATGGGGATCCATTACACTACGAGTTAATGCTAGTAATAAGGACAGCATCAAGTACGTGTTGCTAACAACGTCCAAGACAGACTTGAAGGTATGTGTTCCTCAAAAAGATATCTAGGTCTAAAAATATGTTAAGAAATTTAAGTAGTCTCACATATTCCCTCCGCCGAAATAATATGATTAATTGTGTAATGAATTTAATAAGTATTTTATGTTGTTAATACATGTTTTATTGTTAAAGTTAAAAAGGTGTGATCCATTTAGTGTTACATTAATTAATATTTCTTTATAGAACTCGCGCGAAAGTTAAATAATTAGAGGGTTAATAGTGGCACAACAAAGTAAGGTACAATTTAATAAATAAGTACCACTATACGAGCAATTTACGACCATGTCAATTTTGCAGTAATATGTAAAATATATATCTATGTTATTGGTTTCCCACACATATAATGTAAATAGATCACGTGATCTACGTCAAAATTAAATATGGTATCCATAATTAAATATGGTTACTTTCCAGTGTAAAAATCGTGATTTTTAAAGTTCTTATAAATTTATACTTACTGTTACATCCGGCCTAAATCCGCTTTACTTTTGAGTATTTTCTGTGCATCTATATTCTACCTAATTTTTTTCATGTAAAATTATTTAACTATGGAATCTGGAATAAAAGTGATATGAATGAAATAATGAATAATACTCATTTTTTCCATGAAGTTTTAAGTTTTCAAATGTAATAAATTATTGTAGTACTGTGATAATTTTAAATATATCAGCTCTGAATGTATCGCATTTTGGAGATGTTTAAATAGAAATACATTTCAGTTGGAAAATATTTCATTATCTATTATGTGTGCAGCGTTGGTCTGTCTTGTTTTTTATATTGCATTTATACTTTTAGTGTCTTTATGTTGAAGCACAGCTTTGAGCGATTTTTAAGCGTATCGGATTCTTGGTAATTAAAAAGTTTATTACACAGCTTCTATCTTAACATTATCGTGAAGATCATAGAATATTTTTTCCAGAAAGTTTTGAATAAAATCAGCAGCGCAGTTCCTTAACACTTATATTTCTAAATACATCGAACTGCGTGTATTTCAGGCGTATGCATATTTATTTTCGTGCATCGACAAATTGGAAACCCATTCAAAAGTTTGGTGTGATTAATTAATGCATCGCATTATAATATTTTAATTACTAATATTTTAACACTTTATAACATAGTTGAAAAGTGTTTATGACATTGTTTATTCTGTCTGTCTGTCTGTCCGTTCGCACGCAAAAATGACTACCGTAAAAATGACTTTATAAAAATGAAATTTTAGTATGTTGTTCAGACGGTCTGTGGGTCCAATGGGAATATAAATGAATGATAACACCCAATTAGTTTTGGATAAAACCCGAGTTGCAAAAATTAAATACATTGAACCCTATGGGACCTAATTTTTCAAACATGTTTTAAGCGAGTTTAAAATTCACAAATCAATTCGAAAGTTTCAGGAAATATTCAAATCATCCCATAAAAATATGAAGAAATTTTCAGCAAAATATATTTAGTAGTTATTTAAATAAAAATTAAAATAATAATTACATCCATATTATATGAGGAGATCACTTGACCCACTTCAAAAGAAGATATGGCATCCATCTTGTGTTAAAATAGTGAATTTTAAAGTTCTTTTTAATTTATATTTAGTGTTGTATTCATCCTAAAACCGCTTAATTATTGCTTAATTTCTGTGTATCTATATTTTGAATCAACGCAATTACAATATATTTCAGTTTAAAGGATCAATGCCATCCATCTTGTGTCAAAATCGTGGTTTTAAAAGTTTTTTTTTAAATTTATATTTAGTGTTATATCCGTTCTAAACCCACTTTTTTTGCTTAAATTCGGTGCATCTGCATTCAAAAACAACGCAATTACAATATATTTTGAGTTTAAATGATCATCAAACTTTGATTATCATTAATACTACCACGGAAGCCTAATTTTCTCTTATAGAGAATGTAATCACATAAAGATGTAGAATGCGTTAGATAAGAATTGCTGAATTTTTCTAACGCAAAATTATTTAGCTCTGGAGCCTGCAATATAGCTGATATGGATGAAACAGTCATTGATTTTACATAGAGAAGCGGACGACGTTATCGATAACATTTTAAGCATAGAGTTAAATTACTTGTACCGCCATGGTTTTAAGGTTTTAAATAAAATAAAAAGTCTTCAAATATAATAAATTAATGTAGTATTGTGCTAATTTTTAAAATATTTCCGCTGATTGTATAGCATTTAGACATGTTTAAATAAAAGTACATTGCAGTTGGAAAATGTTTCACAATTAATGCTTCATGCATGATTGTTTTATTATATTAAGAATTTATAAATATTTATCTAATACTCGCGATTTTGTATTCGAATACGTAGTCCAAAAGAAGTTATCCGGTGTTCATAACAAAGTAACTGTGGGGGAGGTTGTGTGTCCAGTACTACAGAAAGCAGTAACATATTTCGATACATGTTTTACATTGCGTTGTGCAACTAGTATTATTACGCATCGAAAAAAATAAAGCTAGGGAAAGATCGTTGTTCAAAACAAGCATAAGTTTCAGAAACTGATTATTATATTGAGTGACATCTGTATCTGTATTACTTACATAGTGAGCACTAATATAGGACGCAGTCAATGCCGGATTTACAGTGCCCTATAATAAGTTTAGTAATACCCTGAGTAAGAAAATCAAGCATCTCATGAATCAAGAAAAAGAAAATCAAGCATCTCTTGGGATGAAGCTAGGGAAAGATCAGGGAAAGATCAGATGAAGCTAGGGAAAGGTCAGCGGAAAATGAAGCTAGGGAAAGGTCAGCGGAAAATGAAGCTAGGGAAAGATCAGTGTTCAAAATAAGCATACTAGGTTTCAGAAATTGAGTGTTATATTGAGTGATATCTGTATCTGCATTACTTGCATAGGGAGCACTAATATAGGACACCGCCAATGCCGGATTTACAGTGCCCTATAATAAGTTTAGTAGTACCCTGAGTAAGAAAATCGAGCATCTCAAGAGTCAAGAAAAAGAAAATCAAGCATCTCATGTGATGAAGCTAGGGAAAGATCAGTGAAAAACGAAGCTAGGGAAATATCAATGTTCAAAACAAGCATAGGTTTCAGAAATTGAGTATTATATTTAGTGACATCTGTATCTGTATTACTTACATAGGGGGCACTAATATAGGACACCGCCAGTGTCGGATTTACAGTGCCCTATAATAAATTTAGTAATACACAGAGTAAGAAAATCAAGCATCTCATGAATCAAGAAAAATAAAATCAAGCATATCATGTGAAATTATTAAAGAAGGCATCTAATATACTGAGTAAGAAAATCAAGCATCTCTCTTACAGTTGTCCATACAGAAAATGAAAATGAAAGGTAAGAATGAAAATATCAGTTTAAAAAATCATTCTGCATTCTGCTAAGCCTAGTAATTATTTTTCGCAACATAAATAATGTGCTCTATATATGCACTAAATATATAGAGTGTTTCTTCAAAGTAAATTAACTTTATAAATACTTAATTTAATTACATATATCCACAGGTTCTAGCTGCACTAACAATTTCTTCATTAATCACAATTTTCTCTTAAGTTTACTGCTCACGAGGGAGTCATCATGAAGGAAAATCAGCTCTTCCAATATAATTCCTTCGTGTGGTGCAAGAGCTTACAATCTATTCATTAATATTAGCGTCGACTGAACAGCTAACAAATCTCCCATGTTCTGATGCATACGTATCGGCTTAACGAGCTTTCGAAAGTACCGAGTCTAAAAAGTACTAAGAACGAAAACACTGTTCACAAATTTAATACAGTAATTCATCATCATATCTTGTAATTTCAGGAGATTGTTCTTTGTAATTTTAAGCCAGGGAAATTTAAAATAATAAAATTAAAGGCGAATTACAAAAACCATAAGCACGCTCACACACACACACACACACACACACACACATATATATATATATATATATATATATATATATATATATATACACATATATATATATATATATATATATATATATATATATATATATATATATATATATATATATATATATATATATATATATATATATATATATATATATATATATATATAGATACATATATATATGTACATATATACATACATATATACATACATATATACATACATATACATATATATATATATATATATATATATATATATATATATATATATATATATATATATATGTATATGTATGTATATATGTGTGTGTGCGTCAATAAACTTTGAAATAATAAAACCTGGGAACTGATATATTGAGTATAGCTCACAATGGTGCAATGGAAAAAAAGTTTTCATTTTTTTTTTACTTTAAGAGCTTCAATTTGCTAATACAATTTTTGTAATAAAATATACTGTAATTCCAAAATGTATCACAAATCTAGTACATTAGTTCCTCACAATAAAAAATAACTATTTCCTGTGAGAATCTAACCTACTAACACTTTCTTGTAGCAAGCTGGCATGAGGAAATTGAATAATTATCATTTTTTCGATGCCCTTTTAACCACATCCCTTGGGTCAAAAACAATGTGCACATAAACAGACGATAACTGATGCAGTTGTTTCTTAGAATATGTTAAAGACACAATGTTTTTGATCTTAGGAAATCATTTATTACCTTAGATCCGCTCGATTTCTGGGACATGCGAGGCTCAGCTGCTGACCCGCCGCTGACCCGCTGCTGACCCGCCGCTGCCATAGCGGTCACAAGTACATGTTCCAACGACATCGATTGAGCCTCAGATCCAAAAGCTAAAATCAAAAGGCATGCAGCACCAAATCCTATAACATGCACATATCCAAATGTTGTCGCTGTAGAACAGCAAAAGCCAACAGCAGCCTAAACAAAACATAATAAATGTTCAACGAATTCTACCGAAACTCGACCTCTGACTAATCCCTAACCTAAGCAAGACCTTGGAAAAATGAATTAAATCGTCTTCGAACCAATTGTTGTCCATGCATAAATTAAGTACTAGAAGTTATAACAGCAGTTCCCGCACGCGTAGTTCGGATTTCTGTATAATGTAAGTGCTAAAAAAAACTTATCGAAATCATGTAAAGCTTTTATCTACTTAATTTAAGTTTTTATTTTAATAATATTAAAATGAAAAAACCATACTGATAACACTTGTACGAAAAAGTTAAGCATTTTCGACAATGTATAATTCACAATTAGTTAATTAGCTTAAATAGGAATTTAAAAAAAATGTTATTTTGTTGCATATTTATTTTGTAAGAATTCAGTATAATGATAAATATAAAGAAGTATAACTTCGAAATTGGTCATTAAATAACTTACCCTATTTACCAGCCTATAGTGACAGCACTTCTTGACGAATAGGGATGCCATTTGAGATTAATATATTTGAATATATACGGAATCAAGATTTATACAGATAAAATAAATCAAGGTTGTGGTTCAGAGCATGAATTGCAAAAAGCTCCAGAGGCAACACATACTTGTTTATATCTCATTAGCAGTATACCCGTTCTTCGTACGGAATTTGCATTAAAAACAAACTTAAAATACACAATCCTGTGCAAATTCTTACAGTATTCTCAATGACATTGTTATTCAAAACATTAAATTAAAATATTTAAATTAGTGATGATAAAAAAAGTTTAAGAATCTCTATTCTCGCTATACAAAATTATCTTCATATGCAGATTTGAAGAATAAAACATCATGGCCGTCTGTAAACAAATTTATAAAAATTATGAAATTATATCAATATATTACAAACTAAAAGAACTAAAATTGTATGGGAAGACCCGCACTACTTATATTCTCGTAGATTAGAAGATATACCTGTATATCAGTAGAAGATTTCCCGTACTACAATTTTTCTAAAATAGAGCAGATGACGTAATAAATTGAAAATATCAATAATCCCAGTAATCTTTGAACTTGAAAACCGTTATTGATCCATTCAAAAATTCAATTTTGATCAAATTTATTTTATATACATTTCTTTTTTACTTAAATTGGAAAATATTTGATAAAAATCATCTGCCACATAAACACATTGGGTTCCAATAAATATACATTGGATTTCTAAGGGATATCTCGTTTTCTTCAGATAAATTGGCGGAAAAATATAATGCTTTCTCCATGGAAGGTTTAATTGTTGGGTTTTTATTAATATATCGATTACCCTTGCTCCTAAAAACACAAAATATTAAATACATTTGAAGTGAGGCTATTTCACGGCCACCCATAAAATTCCATAACATTCGGTTCAGCCGTTTTTCTTTGATGATGAGTCAAGACCACAAACATACATATATACATATTTTTACTTTTATTTATATAGCTTGTGATAAACACCGTATAAAACCACAAATGGCTCAACAATTTTATTGATATCCTAGAAACGATCAAATAAATTGTTCAAATGTATCGAGAATTAATAACTGAAGAGGAAAGAAAGTCAACAAGCCAACTTCCCTTTTGAGAATAATCAACAATAGAGGAAAAGAAGTCAACAAATCGACTTTTATGTTGAGAAAAAATAAAAAAAATGAAGAAAGAAAACCTATGAGTCGACTTTCTCATTAGCACAAACAACAACAAAAAGGAAAGTAAAACAATGAGTTGACTTCATCTCCTCCTTTGTTGTTTATTCTAGCTACATTTGAAAGCGCTATTTCTATACCGTTTTGAGGACCAGCATCAAAATATTAACCCCATTTATAGTTTTCTACAGATCTGTTTACAACGAGATATAAAAAAGTGGGTGGCCATTGACGTTTTTCATAATTCGTACGCTGAAACCATAACCGTGGGGCCTCGATTCGCTTTATGTGGATGAATCTCGAGCACATATCAGTCACATATTTCATAGCCCATTTTTGAAAACTGGGACTAGGCTACTGACATTAGAATGCTTTGAAAATACAAATCTTGAAAATACTGCAGTTAACACAATAATTACGAAAATAAAGCTTCTTATTATTTATTGTGGGCAAAGTTTTTGGCAATATAGCGAAGATATTCAAATCCATAGCATGGTCGGATAGTAATTTGATTTCCGAATCTTCCGACCTCAAAATGCAGATCATTTTAATTTCAAATATACATATTTTGAATATGTATACAGCCCCACTGAAATAAAATTCCGACTTTTGACTTCAGCCAAACACCATCTAAAAGATTTTACTTGAAATCCACCAACCAGGTAACAGGCTTTTGAACATTCGATCACTGGCAGTTGGGTCAAAGACGCATTTAGTGCCAACAGCCACTACATGGAACATCAAAAGAAATCTAATTAGTTATTTTCGCTTTGCATTCCAAAGAAATACGGAATGGGTGATAACTAATATTTTTGCTATTTCGAATTGATCGTTCTTAATAACTCAAAAAATCTGATGTGGGAAATACATGACTTACCTTATATAATACGATGAATTTAATCCTTTTACAGTAAAAAATAATGTATAAGATCCATGATACTGTGTTTCAAAAATCATCAAATTGGCCACATTCCACTAAATTCGTCGCCAAAATATCGCCAAGCTTATGGACGGAGAAATAAGTAATTCTTATAGTAGATAAGTGACTACAAAAATATTACCAACGTCCAACTACAAAAGTATTACCCAAAGAATCTTTTGTCATGAATGGAACGAGCATCTATGATGTGACCAAATTTCTTACATGATATTACATATGAAAAGTGAACATATTTCGCGATATTCAATATATATATTTTTTTATTTTGTGTGATTTTTTGATAAATTTATTTTAAAAATGTGCAATATCTCGGGAACGGTTTATGCTAGCGTTCTAAAGTTTGTGTTAATCGTTTTCTAATGAAGAATTACATAGGATATATTTATTTGCGTAACACTATTAAAAGCTATGATTTTTTGATAAATTTTTCAAAGTTTCGAAAATTTAGTGATGCTCTGAATATTCGACTGCGTTTAAAACAATAGGCTTCCAGTATTTATGGATTGTAATTTTTGTCCAAAATTTTGTTTACATTGCTTCATTCGTTCATTAGATATCGTCTCCAAAGACTCACTGACACACACACACATACACATGCATCTCCTCAAAAACGTTTGTTTCGTCTTCAGAGATGCTTGAAACGTGCTCTCTCTTCGAAAACTTGAATTTGAGTTTTCGACCCCGTCACAATACCCTCCTTAAACGTTATACTATGTATATAAGGAAAAGAAATATATTGAATAACATTTTAAAAATATTTATTTAAAAAAACATTTTCAAATTTACATTTGTTAAAACAAATAAAACTAATATTCAAGGCATCAAAATTAATCTATTAACTTTACCGAAAAACAGTTTTAAATTCATAATCACTGTTAGTTGTTAAATTTTGGCAGATGACTTGAAAAATTCGAATTTTCTTACAGAACTTTCCTCACACATTACACTATGTATATAAGGAAATTAATTACAATGCAAATATGAAAAATTTACACAATTTTACATCAGAGAATATATAAACTTTTCTCCAAACACCGTTGAAATATAAAGTAAAAATGTATATTTACTTCTAGAAAAATTCTAGGTACACACGTGCACAAATGACATAATATAATTAAGTATGATAATTAAATTAGGAAAAAATCTTTATATTCGCAAAATTAGAACACACATACATTAAATGCACTTAGTTTGCAACCAGCAGTTTTTATGACGAAACGAAACGATTGCTATTTCTGGAGGAAAGTTCCTTGTTTCCCTAAAATAATCCTTTTTTTTAAGAAAAAAATAGTTGCTATTCTAAAAGAAAAATTGTTGCTTTTCTAACAGAAAAGTAATTGCTTTCCAAAGGGAACAGTCATTGGTTCCCTATTAAAATTGCATCAATGTATTTAATTTCAAATAAAGTGTAATTTATGGAAGCTTGATTCCAAGATTTGGAAAATCATCGACTACCGTCGGTGGTAGAAAAATATACGCTGAAAACTGATAGCCTGAACTATATTATGGATGCGGATTGCCTTAAAAAAGTATACAGGGTGAGTCAGAACTCTTGAGCCAAACTTTAAGGGGTGATAAATCACATTTAAACAAGCAATTTTTGTCATACAAAGCAGGGTCGTAACGCAAGAGGTGAACCGCTAGGTGGTAGCTCATGAAATGAGGAAATGGTGACTCTCTCCTGAAAAGAGGAAACATAAAAATGACAGAGTAGGCACGAAGTACGTTTCACTGACAGAAGTTGCAGAATGCATGGATAAAGTTACAGAAACTGTTCAAAAGTGCGACCACCAGCAATAATGCAGGCTCCACACCTGGGATGTAGCGAGCGGCGCACGTTAGCAAAAACACCCGCCATATCTTGGGCAACGCTGGCAGCAACAGCAATCCTAGCAACATGGTCCTCGTCGGAGTCGGTGGGGCTATCGTAGATGGAACTTTTCATATGGCCCCATAGGAAAAAGTCGAGACAGGAGAGATCAGGCGATCGTTAAACCCTGGCTAGTTCTGACGCAGTAGTCACTGCATTCAATGTCAGCGACGTCTAGCTGTTCACCTCTTGCGTTACGACCAAGCTTTGTATGACAAAAATTGCTTGTTTAGATGCGATTTATCAACCCTTAAAGTTTGGCTCAATAGTTCTGACTCACCCTGTATATAATGGAGCCCCCAAAACCATATATTTTAATAGCTATATAATGTATTTTATTATTTGTAAGATGTTATTGAATAAAATTATTTGAAGATAGAAATCGTTACATTACATCTGCTGCAAATTTGATACTATAGAAAAAATATTTTCTCTTTGCAGGTATCACTTTTCCAAAATACTTTGAAAGCTGTTGATAAGTATAGACGACTTTATATTGTATTATATTCTTATATGAATTTTCGAATTTAATTTCATTTTCTCATTTTATTATGAAAACTTCAAAGTATACCATTTACCAGTCAGGATCTCAATCTGCATTTCTTATCATGTGAAAAGCTTAACATTTATTTAATGAAATTATCGATCAGTGTTCACGTTACCGTAGTATATCACGGTTAAAGATATAGATTAATGTTACATGAAATATTTGCTAGTAATATTTGTAGTATCCTGAAATCATACATTATCATAACTCATGGGTTTGGAGGTTACTTCTGGCTAGACTTCAGAAAGTTTGTAAAAGATACATTGAAATGCAGCTATACTAAAAAAAAACTCTATATTTACCGTTAATTAATTAATTAATAGTTTCGTGGTTATCATAAGAATATTATAATTGAGCATTTATAAATTATAAAATTGCTGATTGTTTTTCATTTGACTCTAACAACTAATATTTAATACTGCATAAAATTGTGTTTAGTTTGTTGCCCAGGAGGATACGTTAATATCCCGAAACCATTGGTCGTATGGATTATAAAAGTTTAAATAGGAATTTTGCATCTTGCGGTATTCGTTGCTTATGATTGATTCTGATCCCGCTTTCCATATCATCTAGTATCATGGCGACATTCATCTCGATCGTAACATTTCACTTCAAGCAGCTGCCCATTGCCATTTTAGCTTTTGAGCCCCATTCTACTTTCACCATAAAACTTTCACCATAAAACTTTCACCATCCATAATTTTCACCATTATACTTTCACTATAAAACTTTCACCATTCATAACTTTCACCATTCATAACTTTCACCATTCTACTTTCACCATGTTTCTTCGGTGTTAATATGAGCTCTAGTGTTTTAAATTGCCTGTGTATTACTTCTTTGTTGGAAATTCCCTAAGCTAAAATGTAAATCACATGTAATTCCTTTCTTTTCTTCATTTGTACAGCTTCATCTTGGCGCAAACATCATTTTATGTCCAGACGTCAATCCAAAGCCACCAGATTTGTCCAATTTCTCACACTCAGTTTCATCAACCCTGATAGGTACTTGTGGCCCATTAACATTTGTCGCAAATCATGTTCGCACGTACTGATTCAGCACTAAATAGTTACAATTATCTGAACTTTAGAAAATAAAATCTTGCTTAGAAATACACCATAAAACAATTTAGTAACCGCAGTTCAATTTTTATGATATAATATAGGAAATATAGGTTTCTTTGTCTTTTGTCATTATCCCAAAAGAATCACTATAATTTGCCATAAATTCCTTATATTTACGTTAAACATTAACTGAAAATAAAAATATTCTATAGAGATCTGAAAGGCTCTGAAAAACAATCTTGCTTTGAAAATACTTTTAGAGAAATATCGGCAAATACCCATTAGATATCATGAGGGTGTTATTATCCTCAGATTTTTCATTCGTCTAAGACTCATACAGTGTTAAATTGTGCTGTCATTTCTAATAGAAACAAGTGTTTCTCTGGTTTTGTATCCCAAGTCCATAGGGCAGTGTAAGTCATAGAAACAAATGATATCGACAAGAAATAATAAAACAATTCTAGAAGATGTATTGGAAGTTTACAACATCGAAGGATAGCAGGAAATGCTTGCCAGTTTTTGTAACAATTTAAAATGACATTTACTGCTGTAATGACAGCGTATAAAATGTTTATCAGTAAAAAGTGCATGTTCAGAATTAGAAACAGTTCTAGTCCTAATTCAAAAACATATACACATTCTTATTTAGTGTGATAGAAAATTAAGGAGATTTAGACTGATTTGTAAAATATAGTATTTCATTAATATATTTTTTAATTTATATGTATCCTCTTGAAAAGTATACTATTCTGCTGTGGCTAACTGAAGTATTTCACGCGTTATAATGAAAAAGGAGGATTCAAAAACCCAAGATCATAAGTGTCAACACCTCAAGTGGATCAGGAATCATTGCTCAATATATGCGCCGCCTTAAGTTTTCCATATTTTGAATGGATTTCCATAGCCCACACATTTTCATAACTTTGATGAAAAAAAAGTACAATAAAAATATATGCACTCAGAAGAAATTGAGCTACAGCCGCGAAACTCGGCATGTATGTATCGTTTGTGAAGATATGCAAATGATTGGAATTTGGGTTGTAACAAAATGACATCTTACAAAGTGTTAAATCCTCTTCTGGTAGCTAGCTATACAAGTCCATATTCGGGGCCGCATAGATTCAATTACATTTCTTATGTCCCTTTGCGGAAGATTTCGCCGCAAATGTTGCAACTGGTCAGCTAAATCAGTGGTACTCTGAAAAGGCTGAAATTGCAGTCTCAGCATGTCTCAGACGTATTCCTTTGGTGTTAGGTCTGGGGTGATAAGTCACCCCATAACCGGTTAAAGATTGTAAGCAACCTTCTACAAGTTGTCTCATTGTGTAGCGCCATTGAAATTCCATACAAAAATAATACACAATAGCTCTAAAACTTCTGAAATTATTTGTCTGATACACGACCTTCATCAGTATCATGTATGGATAAATAAACTCTCAAAATAGGCTTCTATTTAAATCATGAACACCATTATGTAGTTCTGTTAACAAATTATTGTGTTTTGCATATTCTTCTTGAGGTGAAGCAAAAGCTACATGAATACAACACTACTACTTACCCATAGTGTCCCCCAGTTAACCCTGAAAATAGTATAGTGGAATCTGAAAAGATTAAAGTATATTGCGCATATACTAAAATAACCAGTCAATTTGTGGCCGCTAACACATACATTTAAACACATAAATTATTGAACATTGACAATAATAATGCAAATACACTACACTTAAATGTACCAAGCTTGACCTCGGGGGCGTACGCTATTATTATGATAATTGCTACTTCAATTAATTAAAATTGAATTTGTTCAGTAAGGGAAATTTTCCAAAGCTTAAAATTACACTAATATTTAGATTTAAATTAACATATAAATGTACATTACATCACACTGGATACTTAAAGAACACAATACCTCTACCACAGATGAAAAGGCTAGTTATTCCAGAAATTAGATAATTCCAGTACATAGTGAAGAGAGTTTGGGTAGGCTATAGCGCACAGTTCACAGGGACACACGGATTTACGAGACTTCGCTGAATCGGGATTTCATCACTGATTGGGTAATACTGTCCGTTACACTCTCCACCGCCTAACTGCCGGTTGGCCCAGTGATTCCTGGAGGTCCGGGAAATACGTGCAGGCCGATGCCGGTGGGTCGCATCCCGAATAAACTTTGGAGTTGTTTGCCTCACACATACCGCATCGATGACGGTTGACGCACTCAGTTGACGTGGGTTTTACGCTGCATAGGGGCCCAGGATTGATGCCCAGCAAACACGCTGTCCATGTATATTCGTCTTAAGGTGAGATAGACACACTGAGCTGTCTATTACCGTCCTTGCAGTCCACACAGTTGTCACTGCTTAAATGTAGTTTAAAGGGTCCAAAGAGGTATCTTATTCAACACCGTCTATTTTCTGAGCTGTGTGGTACTGCGTCGCAAAATAGGCGAAGTCCTCGCTGCGCCGATGATCGCCACTGCCCGATGATGATGCACACTTCGGTTTGGTTCGGCCCTAGCTCGACTTGGCTTAGAGCGGCCATAACGCTTAATTTACTGAATAGTCGCGCTTGGCTACGAGCTACACTTAAATATATGTACACACAGCATGGTACAAAATTCGGCTCCTTACTATATGCATAGGGCAGCCTCTTAAGAGTGGCAGCGTTTTTTTTTATTTCGAATTGCACTAAAATCTAATCAGGACTAAGGTCACCCATAAGGGACTTACCTACCAAATTTTATGAAAATCTGTCAATTAGCTTTTCAGTTAGAGTAGATACATCCATTTCACACATAAACACAAACACTGGCAGACACCCATACACACACACACACAGGCACACAGACACACACACAGGCGTCACGCTGAAAATAGTTTTTCTTATTCTCGAGCTGTCAAAACGTGTTGATCCGTCGGAAACTGGAGTTGCGATTTTCGACACGATTCCAATCCTTCCCCTATACATCACCATGTAATGCAGAGAAAGTAAAATCATAGACATTTAAACCACACCCTCCCAACTACATAAATATTGTAGAAAAATGACTCTACATTCGTTGGAAAAATACATTCATATTTATTTCCAGCAAAGATGGGAAATATTAAAATTTACGATACTTTAGGACTGAACGTTAATTCAGAGTTAAATATAAAGTGTCTAACAAGAACTGTACAAAAGAATTACGACGTTATAAAATACCTCTCGGAAAAATATCCTTTAGTTATTTCAAGTTTTCTATCTAGTTCATGAATAAACCATGTATTGCTTAGTATAAGCATGTTTTTGTCTGAATTGAAGTAACAAGGTGTATTTTCATGTGTTGAATGGGAAGATAAGTACGTAAAATGGTCAACTAAATTGAAAAACTTGTTTATCATTTGTATTTCAACTTATTTTCATTCAATCCTATTTCAAAGTTTTATGAAATATATTTATGAAAGGGTGCTTTATTTGAAAATGCTACTAGAAATATAGTACGATGAAAAAATAAATCTAAGATTCAGTTACTAAGTATCTGAAATTAAGCACATAATGTGACTTAATAATAATACTTGTGTAATAATAATAAATTAAAAAAATTCTCCGTGAAAGAGTGGTTCTTAAGGTTATGGCCTGACAAGGAGTCACTGAAGATTTTTATGTCCGATTTATTTTATGCACGCCATTTAATATTGATATTTTATATTTTTCAATTATATTTCTAGTTTTGTTTCTATTTCGTCACAGTAAGTGGAGTCATCGTTGATGTTACTTAAAATTTTTACAAGCACAGAGTTAAGATTAATTTTGGCGTTCATATTCGTACTGAAATGTAAAAATCAATCGTTTTCCAAACGTTTGCCTTATTGTATAATTTTATTTGCGCAGTAATTTTCATTGTAATTTGTTTATTTAAATATTTAAAAGAACTTAGAGTGCATAGTGCAATATACTTATGTATTTATTAACAAAAATAACATAAGTATAAATTTCAAAATCTAATTAAATTCCTATTTTAAATATAGTATGAATGTTTATTTCAAGGACAATAAATGCATTTACAATTGTTTTATAATTTTAAATCACTAAACCTTATACTTCCTGAATAGAAATTTTTTATTTATTTTTTCAAAGTTTCAGGAAAATAGATTTATTGTGTTTGATTGATTTCTTGATAAAACATAAAATAGAGAATCTTAGACTGCTAAATATGCACCTGATTGTGGACTCTTCTGTGCATGTCAAACGCTCACAGTGCCAACTTCATGCATAAAGTAAAAATATATATATTTATTCATACTCAATTAAAACAGCAAGTTATTAACAAGTCTATACTTTGTCTCTATATATCTCTCCGTCTTATTATTACGCAAACTATAAATGAAAGCAATAAGGGGCCTTCACATAGTAGCAAATGATGGGTGTGTACACTGCATTTTTCATGCAACTATTAAGCATATTTTTATCTCCTCTCCATACTTATTTCGCACAGTCATACGAATTTTGGGAAAAATCAGAAGTGTCTTCATCAGAACCGGAAATTGAAATCCTTAGTAATCCCTACATCTTCTGGAATTCGATGCTGAATCTATATCAGTTGTCATATAAGCTCTGCCTTTAACAAATTACATGTTTCAAAGACATATATGTTTCAAAGAATTGTATTGAACTGGAAGTGAAGAAAATTTTCGGAAATAGGAATATTTAATAAAACTTCCTAAATCCTCTGCAATATATAACTTCTTTCATATCAGCCATCATTTAAGTTCTATAGCCAATCTTAATAAACGTTGCAAGAAAAGTTTTTGGTCATAATATGGAAAAAGAGCCGGAAACAGAAATGTATAGTAAACGGAAAATCCTCCTAAATTTGACGTTGAATCTATATCAGTCAGAATCTACTAAGCTATATATATATAACATATTCCGAAGAATATATCTTTCAAGAGAAAAGCAAATCTTTTAAAAAATAGTGACACCGTTAGAACCGGAAGTGTGAATTCACAGTGATTCCCTTTACCCAATATAGAATTTAATGCTAAATACATATCAATCATTATCTAAGCTCTATCTATAACCAACAATGAGGAATAGATATATGAAGGACATTTTTGAACTGGAACTGAACTGTAAAAGCAGACTGAAGGAAAATTTTGCAGTGAACCATCATACCTCCTCCATAAAGTAATGCTAAATCCACATCAGTTTTCATCTAAATATTTTTAGCCAATCTTGTGGAATAGCTGATTCAAGTAAAAAAGAATTCTCACTTCTGAATTTTTTATTTTGAATAAGCTTTTTCAAAAGCATTTCTTTTCAGTTAAATGAAAAAAAATCTTTAAGCAAATATCATTCTTAAAAGTGATTTTATTTTTCTTTTACGTTTACCATTTATATATTTAAAATCTTGAAAGCATATTCAAACATTTCCCTGCACAAAAGTGGTAAAAATATGCAAATTGGTTCAGCAGTCATATAAATATCTAAATATGTGTAAAATATTACATTAATGTTTTAAAATAAAATTTCAAATTGTACAAGAATTTTTCATATGTAAAATAATGTTTATGTACACACACATTTTCAAGAAGATTTCTTTTCAAAACACCTTTACAAACCTTTCCAAACCATTCAATTTGAACTGGCAATCCTATTTTTCCGGATATTTTTAAATATACAATATAAAAATTAAATAAGGTAAATAATTTCATTTTAATACACATTTTAATTGAAGTAAATTATATCACGGATGTGAAACAGTCTGCAAGAAAGCATTAGACACTATCACTGGTATAGTACGCTTTTGTTCGAAAACTTCAAATTTGCAAATAATTAAATACACGCCGTGCATTTCAACTATTAAATATATCCATATCTTTTAATATATAGGCACTTATGGCGAAAGTCTTTCATTTTGTAACGGAAACGTTTTTGTTGCAAATCAATACTTTTCTTTAGTTAGAAAAGTAAAACAAAGCATTGATTACGTTGTTCACTATAATTGGCAAAGCATAAGCACCTTATAACTTTTCACCGAAATTTTAATTTTAAATTACTGTATTTACACTGGGCTATCTGAATAGCTGCGATATTAAGATGCGAGAATTTTTGGATGAATATTTCAAATAGATATTTCTACACATATTTCTAAAGTAATATTATTCTAAATATATTTCTAAAGTACTATATTTCTAAAATAAGTTAAGTAAATGTTATTTTTCTTAATTTTCCATTAGTATAGAAATATCTAATATCTATAAACTTGAAGCAGACGTATATTACTTTTGTTTTTAACACTCATAAAATATTACCAAAGTCTAATTTATTAAATGAGAAAGAAACTAATCTACAAATATATGAACTCAAAACATTCTGGGACTGATAATTAGAAGAATATTCCTAGACCAACATTTAGACATATAACTTGTACGGATCATGTACTAATGCAGGATATAAATGAAACAAATATATTATTTATAAATAAACAGATGGTATATTTCTTAATAGTACAACTAATTGCCTCATCTGAATAAGAGGACTTCCACAAAATTAGCAGTTCTTTTCAGCTATGCACGCAAACAATTGTTTATGAAACACAGTTTTACTTGTAAATTCTGGCATTAAAACATTCGGGTAATAACTCATTCATAAAATAATTCCTCAGAGCTATTACGAATGCAGAATGTTATAAAGATGCGAAGAGAATTATTACTCCCGTTTCTCTTCTCTATTAATAAGTATTCATAAATAAGCCATTTTGTTGTTCTTGCAGTGATACCTTCTTTATAAATGCAGTGATAAATGTTCAGCCTTCTATTTTATAGATTCACATAAGTAAAGAAATACTTTTCACTGGTCCATACAGGGAATTACTAAACATGAAAACTCTTGTTATATTGGCTATTTTAATTAAAATGTTGGGATAAACACATGTATTTCTCGCAACAAACACATGAGTATTAATCGAAATACGCTCAAAAATAATACTAGATTTCCCGCGAAATTAGCCATTCTTTTCAGTTAAGCACGCACACATTTGTTTATGAGACAAAGTTTTGCTTGTAAATTCTCGTCTTAAAACATTTGGGAGGTAATCACCAATAAAATAATTCCTTAGAGCTTCTAGAAATGCAGAATGTTGTAAAGATGCGAAGACAGTTATTGCTCCCCTTTCTCTCTGGCATTACTAAGTATTCATGAATAACCCATTTTGTTGTTCTTGCAGAGATTCCCTCTTTATAAATGCAGTGATGAAGTTTTCCCTTCAGCTTAGGTCAACTCTAGTTGGGAAATACTTTTGCTTGGGTCTATACACAGGGAATTACTAAACATGCAATCTCATGTTATATTGGGTATTTTAATTTAAATGTTGGGATATATACATAAGTTTCTCGTAGCAAATACATAAGTATTAATTGAAATACGCTCAAAATTAATATCAGAACATAAAATTTATAGGAGGGATTCGTATAATTCAGCATAAATATATATATTATACGAAGTAATACATATATTTGTGCAATGTACATATTTTTACTTTCTCATACGTAGTATTGAGAAAGTGTTCTTTTCACAAAATTTTTCGATTTTGAGATAATAGTAGAACATGAAATTTATAGGAGGGATTCGTATAATTCAGCATAAATATATATATTATATGAAGTAATACATATATTTGTGCAATGTACATATTTTTACTTTCTCATACGTAGTATTGAGAAAGTGTTCTTTTCACGAAATTTTTCGATTTCGAGATAATACTAGAACACAGGGGCGGCATTTCAGCATTTCATTTGGGGGTGCGAGATTTGTATGAAAATCCCCAATATGAAATAAATAAAATGTATGTTAACAGGGGGGGGGGGAGAGGGATCACAAAAGTAAATTGATGTTGAGAAAAATAATTGTTGCTAACATAATTTTTATACATAATTGTGGTAACATAATTGTTGTTAACATAATTTTTCTAAATACAATTATCTGTATTTATTTACCTGTTATTGAAGTTTTAAACGCCGGTTCTTAGAGTCTAGATGAAGAGAAAATTTTGTTATAATATCATCAAAATCCAGGATTATATCCTATTCTATAGCTAAAGATGAAAGTCTTTCTTGTACCATTGTATTGCGAAAATAATTTTTCAACCTCCTGAGACACGAAAAATACCTTTCACAATTGGCTGAGCTGATTGACTCAGTCAAAAATAATTTAAATAATAATATTATGACAGGAAACACATTTTTTAAATTCCGCTCTGTAAAATAATTCAGGCGACTTTTAAAATTGGTATGGTCTATGTTTACATTTTTCACCATCGAATAAAACAGTCGCAATTCACATAGCAATTCCTCTTTCTGGAAGTTTAATACTTTGCATATGGTTGAAACTTTTTCTTTTTCTTTTCCGATATCTTATCCGGATAATACTGAACTAAGGGCAAACAAAACGGATATATTGTTCTCATTAAATCTTGACTCAATTTCATTAGATACTGAATCTATAATTTCATATTGAATCTGTGATATGATTTAACATCATCATGGGCACTTTTTTCACCTTGGGTTTTTTTTTTCACTGGATTTGCTTGGAAATTTTTTACGCCTTTTCAGTTTTGGTCCAGAATAAGAAAAATTTGGAGGAGCGACCCCTCGCGCCCCCTATTTGCCGCCCCTGCTAGAACATGAAATTTATAGGAGGGATTCGTATAATTCAGCATAAATATATATATTATGCGACGTAATACATATATTTCTGCAATGTACATATTTTTACTTTCTCATACGTAGTATTGAAGTGTTGTTTTCACGAAATTTTTCGATTTCGAAATAATACTAGAACATGAAACTTATAGGAGGCATTCGTATAATTCAGCATAAATATATATATTATACGAAGTAATACATATATTTGTGAAATGTACATAATTGAGAAAGTATTGTTTTCACGAAATTTTTCGATTTCGTTATTTTGATGACAATATATATATATCAAGACTTCCTAAACACATTTAACTATTTTCTGAGTGATGTGCGTCTATCTGCCTGATGTCTGTGATCGATTTCTTATGCAAACAATATAAGCCACAAATATGAAGCGATTTTAATGAAATTTTATATCCGGCTTTATTATAAAAAAATCTAGAGCTTGATAAAACAAAATTTAAATTCGAGCAAAAAGTCTATTCGAAATTTATTCGAAATTTTATATTTTTTAACATGGTAGAATAGGACAAAATTTGACATAACCATGCGTAACAGGGCTTATTTATGGCTCAATGGTCATGAGACTCAATAATTTTAAACATTGTGAAGAATAGCCGCGATACATTTTTACTTTCCCTGCAATACATGGTAATGTATAGGGAAAGTATTGGAATCATACCGAAAATCACAATTGGAGTTTTCGACGGATCTACACGTTTCGAGACCTCTAGAATACGAAAAAACCATTTTTAGCGTGACGTCTGTGTGTGTGTCTGTCTGTCTGTCTGTGTGTCTGTGTGTCTGTCTGTCTGTCTGTGTGTCTGTCTGTGCAGATTTTGTATCCACTCTAAGTAAAAAACTAATGGTCCAAATTTCACAAAATTTTGTAGGTAAGTCACTTGTGGGCGGGGCTAATGCTGATTAGTTTTGGGTACGATTCGGAATAAAAGAACCCGCCTTTTTTGTGAAATGGCCCGCAAAAGCTTGTATCCACTCTAACTGAAAAACTAATGGACCGAATTTCACAAAATTTGGTGGATAAGTCGCTTGTAGGCCAACCTGGTGCTGATTAGATTTTGGTACGATTCGGAAAAAATAACCTGCCTTTTTTTGCAAAATGGCCCGCAAAAATCGTCAAAATCTAAACTAAAGAACTAGGTATACTCAAATATATCCATTAAATGCTTGTTTAATACGTAATTTTTAACGACGAAAATAATACGACCAACCCCATTACACTAGGACTAGCCGTTCTCGAGATATTTTAGTTTTTCGTATTTTCTTTACACCACCTTTGAAAACAAATCCGGTTACCGAATGAGAACGGAAATTGAATTAAAAGTGAAATGAATTTAATTAAAATAAAGAGAACGTGGATACAAGTCTGCAGGGAAAGTCATGTGCTGCCCACATCAGATTTTTTACTTTCCCTGCAATACATGGTAATGTATAGGGAAAGTATTGGAATTATGCCGAAAATCGCAACTCGAGTTTTCGACGGATCTACACGTTTCGAGACCTCTAGAATACGAAAAAGCCATTTTTAGCGTGACGTCTGTGTGTGTGTCTGTCTGTCTGTGTGTCTGTGTGTCTGTCTGTCTGTGTGTCTGTGTGTCTGTCTGTCTGTGTGTCTGTGTGTCTGTCTGTGCAGATTTTGTATCCACTCAAACTAAAAAACTAATGGACCGAATTTCACAAAATTTTGTAGGTAAGTCACTTGTGGGCGGGGCTGGTGCTGATTAATTTTGGGTATGATTCGGAATAAAAGAACCCGCCTTTTTTTTAAATGGCCCGCAAAAGCTTGTATCCACTGCAGCTGAAGAACTAATGGACCGAATTTCACAAAATTAGGTAGATAAGTCACGTATAGGACACCTTGGTGCTGATTAGATTTTGGTACGATTCAGAAAAAAATAACCTGCATTTTTTTGCAGAATGGCCCGCAAAAATCGTCCAAATCTAAACTAAAGAACTACGTATGCTCAAATATATCCATTAAATGCTTGTTTAATACGTAATCTTTAGCGAAGAAAAGAATAAGACCAACCCCATTACATTAGGACTAGCCGTTCTCGAGATATTTTAGTTTTTCGTATTTTCTCTACGCCACCTTTGAAAATAAGTCCGGTTACCGAATGAGAACGAAAATTGAATTAAAAGTGAAATAAATTTAATTAAAATAAAGAGAACATGGATATAAGTCTGCAGGGAAAGTCATGTGCTGCCCACATCAGATTTTTTCTATTCGTGTCGACATTAGCCCCCCTGGAGGTCAAGTTTCACCCCCGGGAAGTACATTGTCGTGTATTGTACCAATCGAAAGCTTTTTTTAAGCCATTTAGACTAAAGGGTAACACTCTATTGTTGTAATAATTGGGATCCACGATACTGATTTTTTAAATGTTTTTTTGAGAATTTTAAAATAAAAATTATTTTTGGTATAATAGATTTAAAGGACACTTCAGTTAATATACTTTGATATATTACTAGAAGCCTTTCTATAAACATAAGTTTAACATTTGAGAAATTATATCGATTCTCTAAAACAGAGGTTCTCAAACTGGGTGTCGCAAACGTATGCCAGGGGTGCAGCGGCAATATTTAAGAAAAATCGGCTAAAATTGTGAAATTATTAAAGAAAGCATGAAGATACATAAGATAAATGAGATCAAGCTTCAAACCAACTTCCTCGAAATTGTTATTGGCTACTTAGAAGGTTTGGAAAGAAGCATAGTTGTTTATTTTCCCGACATTGACTCTGATGACAACTGCAGCTGGATGATGGACCCGTTTTCCTGCGACCAGAAACATAGACCTACTGGAATGAAGAATAAATTTTTTCAAAATCTGCTTGAGATCAGGGTAGATAGCAGTTTAAAACAGAAATACCGTGGAGGAAGTCAAGAAGAGTTCTGGATGCAGGTGTATTCAGAAAACAATGCTGTTGGTGAGGCTGCAGTGAAAGACTTATGCGTTTTACTTCAACTTATCTTTGTGAGTCTGCATTCACAATTTACGCTTACATAGAAAATATATACAGGAGTAAACTTTCTGGGTCAAGTGATTTGAGGGTAATATTAACCTAAATAAACTTCCTATAAACTTAAAGGAAATAATGAAAAATTCATCCGAACAGTTTCACTCATTGTATTAAAGACAACTGAACATTAAATTTGCACTGTTTTTCTTCTTTTACTAAGTATTCAAACCGCTTTAAGAGTAGCTGTGCCGCGAAATTTTTTTTAGCCCGACAAGGGTGCCGCGGAGAAAAAAGTTTGGGAACCGCTGCTCTAAAATTTAAAAGCAAATCAGATATTTACTCGCCATTCCTAAAGCTTGGCGTATTTGGAATGCGAATATATTACATATGGAGAGCCTTTATAAGACTCATACGGTATGTATCATATAATCATGTGCCGAATCGTGTACATTCAAGAATAGAAACATTTTTAAAACAATAAAGACATTTTAAAATTTTAAATTACTTAAAATTAAATGAAGACATTTCATATGGGGAGTCTTTATAAGAGTCACATGGCATGTCACATAATCATGTACCTACTCATGTACATTCAAAAATACAAATCTTGTTGAAAACAAAAAATACATTTTTAAAACTTAAATGACTTATAATTAAATAAAAAATTAAATTAAAATTAACAAAATGTTATACGTGATATATCTATTATTTATTTCAATTTGTGTGGGAAATCCAAGTTATTAAGGTACACAGATTGCAAATGGAGGATTGCAATTGGAGTTCGATTCCAAGCTGTCCCTCCATGGCTACTAGGAGTACGGACATGTAAAATCTGTGGGTCAGTAAATGATTCAAAGTGGTTAGTATTAGGGGAAGGAGGGTAAGGTCTCTCTGGAAGTCCTTGCCACGGGGTTCTTGTCTAAATTGAGTTGCCAAAGGGGCGCAATGAGATCAGTCCTGCTGTGCCCAGTGCAACGTTGTATGACGGCAAAATGGTTTACGGTTCAGCTGAATAGGCAAATTTTATTATTCAAAATGCCTGGGCGTTGTGAAAAAATTTAAATTCAAATTACAGGAATTGCAAAATGAGTATGTATGTTCATATTACTTCCAGTAGGCAAAAGTCCTTTTAAATTTAAATTGAAAGTTAATACATAAAACTTTTTATAAAATAAATTAATAAACTACAAACACAAGTTTTTCAAAATACATTTTTAAATAAAATATGTAAAACTGCATCCATTCTTTTGCATTTTGTTATTGTCAATATTGTGTTTTAACACCATTCAATAACAAGAGATTTTATTTGAGAAATGTAAATTGCAGATTACATTTTTTAATTTCCACAAAAATTATGAAATTTAATGCAGTTTCTGTTATGTAACTAACTTCATGAGTGTAAGATTGGCAGGGGGTTGTTTAGAAAAAAGTTAATTTTCTTTTTTAAATATAACATATAATAAAGCTGTATAGATATCTAAGCAGCATTGTATTATCTTATAAACATAATCTAGAGTAATTCTTATCTTATTTATTTCTAAGTTTCTTTACTTCCAATTTTATAAAAAATATCATAAAAGACCATTTGCACGATGTGAGGTCAGTGAACAAGGAAACAGATTACCACCAAGGAAATATTTTCTATATAAGAACTAGAAGAGCAATTTACGCTGGCCAACTTTTGCAGAGAAAATAAAGGGATCAAGATAAAAATGACACATAATAGCAAATGGTCCTTTAATGTTATTTCTCAAAAGTTGCTTTTAAATTATCTGTGGTATGAAAGTACTGAGAAACGAGTGACAGAATTAGTGTTTCACTTCGCAGGAAAAGTTGGTGGGAAATACAAATAAACTGTTGTTCATGGTTTGGAGTGGGACTAAATTGCAGAAACATAGAAAGAAATAAACGTAAAGTAAATAAAAAATAATTAATTAAATGAAATGTGAATCAGAGAAAAAAAAAGTCATCCTATGTTGATGAAATTAAGATTCAAGTGTTACATAAAATGAAATAAAACAAAATAAAATGAAAGGGAACAATTCATTTAATTTCCACATTTGTGAAAAGTGGAAGAATGTCTTGAAGTGCACTAAAGTGTTTATCAAGAACTCCCGACTTCAAGACTTTACTATGATACGGGAAATCACTTGATAATGATATCAATCGTCATTGTGCTTTTGATACGAACCAGAGGTGACCGGCTATCGAAGCCGATGGCACCCAATACCATGATGCCGCGTTGTCGAGCAGCATGGCGTACAGCAGTCACAGCAGGATTGGATTTGCTTCCACTTTGCCTCCAGACTCTCATACGGCGATTTCTATTCAACAAACAGAACCGAGACTCATCGTTGAAAACTACCATGTCCCATTAAGTCGTCCGAAAGGCTCGGGCCCGACATCAATTCAATCTCTCCCGTCGGTGTCTTGTTGTCACTAACGGTCTTCGTAATGGACGGTTTGAGTGCAAGCTGCTTTCGTCCAATTGTCGAGAAACTGTTCTCTCTGATCCAACGTACCCTGCAAAATCTACAGAATGTCGACAGTCGTCGTTTGTGGGCCCGCACGCCTTTAAACGTATAGATCAAAGCATGTTAAAGTACGTCTAGATGGACCTGCGCCGCTTCGAAGATTCACATGTACTTCTTTAATCCATCTTCTCCAAATACTTTGCTCAGTGGACGCATATATGTGTGTTTCAGTGGCGATACGCCGGTACGATTATCCAGCCGTACGTAGGCGTAAAATGAACACCCTCGTGCGATCGTCCTAATGCTGAAATGGATTTTTACGTCATCGACAAGGCATTTCTTCAATAACACGTGTCTTTTGAAGCGAAAAACAGCTCGAAAAACGGGTATCTGTAGGCGACAGACAGTAACAACTATTGTCTCATCTGCCGTTTCCATCCTTTTTATCCCGCTCTCCAATCACGTGAACTACTTTCATTTTAGATCAATTGCATACATCAGCCAGCTGCATTTGTCTCGCAATTCGCTTAATTATACGGCCAAAGTTTCTTGGCGTTGCATTTTCTATGTCGGGGTATGTATATCTATATCTATCTCTCTATATATATATTTGTGTGTGTATGCATAATTTACGTAAATACAGGTTGTTAAAAAAGTAGGTATACATTACAAATATGACATTTTATTAATTTATTTCATGTATTAACTCTCTTACAAAGTTTAATCTATATTTAAGTTATTTCTCGGCAAGACAGGCAATATTGAAAATTACTTTGCTGTGCAGCTGAACGTTAATTCTTAGTTAGATATAAGGTGTCTGACAAGAACTATACCGAAGAATTACGATGTTATAAACTACCTCTTGAAGTTTATTAGCAGTGGACCTTTGAGAAAACCTTAAAATTATTGTTTTATCATTTTTCTGTTCTATTTCGAGTTCATCAATAAACGATGTATTTTGTTTGAATACATGTTTTTCTTAGTTAACGTAAGAAAGGTATTTTTAGTGTGATGAATGACACAATATGTTCATACAATGATAATATCATCAAATAGAAAATTCCACTTTTAATTTTTATACTTTCCATTTTTAACTAATTACCCAATGTTTTGTTAATTATATTTGTAAAATTATAATGAATTTCAAAATATCATGAGATTTATTAACGATAAAAATAAGACGTTTTCCATTCGGTAAAACAATTCAAATAAAATATCATAAAATATTTAAAGCTAAACATTCTCTTAGTTACAATTTTGTTACAAAAAAACCCATATGTTTAAGTACGAATATGTGTTTAAATTACAAAATTACTATTTCAAGTACATTTTGATTATTGAATGCAGGGTAAAATATATTTACAGAAAACGATTTCGCACTTATTCCAATTTATTTAAGACCAATTTCAGTTTTTCCAGTGATCCAACTTCCTTCACAATAATTGAATAATTATGCGTAGACTTTTCGATAATTAGCTTATTATCAATTTATATCAATATTTTTATATCAATATTTTATATCAAAATTTCAATATATTATATCAATATATATTTTATCGATATATGGCAAATATCAATATCTTTAAAGCACTAACCTAGCCTTTTGACTAAAATATGGTCTTTCATAATTCATCACATGGGAGAATATAAAATGGATTCACAAATCAAACATTGTACTATTTTCCACATCGTAAACCAATATTTTAAGTTTGAGTGTGTGTTTGATGTTGCAGTGGACCAGCGGGAGCTACTCATGCGGTTCGAGGGGTGTGCGAAGACTGGAACGCAAGCTCTGCAGACGGGTCCTCGGAAGTAACAAGTCATGTGCACCGGAACAGCGTTGGATGCGGTCGATAAGGGGTTCCCACAAGCTCACTACTTGGCAATGACCATATGATGGACGAAGAGTATGGTTTTACCTTTTTGCGTTGTGTATACTGTAACCTTGGATATACAGACGAAGGCAAGAACAGTGGTAATGGATGCGGGAAGGCGTGGCACATGGGGAAATAAAAAGGCATCTCTGATAACGGAAAAACACTTCGGGACTCCGCACAATTTCAATTAATTGTAGCTGGAACATGAATGGTAGAAAGGGGGAAATTGCATAAAGATGGCGACGGATGAGTGACGTGTTAGCAGGAGTGATGGAAGACGAAATTCAAGCAATTAAATTCTTCTTTATTAAATGAGACTCTTCTTATTCCACATAATTTACAAGAGGATTTCATGACATCAAACTGATTACAATAATGCTCGAGAGGGAGCATGAGCTTTCAATATACTCGATAACATTCATTAAACGTAATGACAATCGATAGTAGAATTTATCACATATTTCAAAAGTACCGACAACTTAAAATTTCCTAAATTAATATTATCTTACACGCGACTTGAATAATTCACTCTTTCATTAAATCAATACCATTTATATAGAATAAAACGTTCCCATCAAGCCCCGCGGGCAAAACGCGACCTACTGCTATTAAGTTACATCGCCAACTGAAACTAATTACATTATTCTTACCAAAGCGTCTTAGTGTGAATACGCGAGCTCATGTCTACACAGAAAATAATTCTAGTATATTTCCATATGAAAATGTATCGCGGGAAAATGACGAAACGTCATCATGTATCAAAGGCTCCAGGACGGCAGAAAGGCTCCTGAAAGGCTCCAGGACGGCAAGGTGAAAGAATTTGCCATTTATCAGTTGGAATATAATTTATTAAGAATAAAGTTCCGATACGAAAGAAAATCAAATTACCGATTATTAAATTTAGAAGGGAATTCTTTAAATAACCAGGGGTGCATTTCATAATATTCTCATACAATTATATTTCGCAGTGATTCGTCCTATTAACACAAAAGTTATTAAAATAAGTATAAAATATTTGTGAGCAATATAATATGTGTCCTCTATTTATAATCTATGAATATAGAGAAAATAATTTACCCGTCTTATCTGTAAGTAATACCATATTTGGAAATGCATCTTTTTTCGAAAAATAACTTAAAATGTAATTAATTTATTAAATTGGTTCACACGTTGTCTCGCCCGGCCGACTAATCGGTTGCTCATGTCCTTGTTGACGAGCCGGTCGGTCTGGGTCTTCAACACGTTGTCTCGCAGTACCAAATACATATATTAAGAATACAATCTATACTGTCGAAGTACTAAGAATAATTAATTACAGTTTTTTTCTTAAATTACCCTTTACAGAGTTCACTTCAAAGGTAAGAGCTTGCAATTCTGTTTCAGCGGTTCAACCGTAGAGAGTTGGTTGGTCATTATGAAAATCCGTGGTTCGAGTCCCGGTTGGAGCTGCAATGCTCTTTGCAATAACACCTTGACAAAGAAAACCTGAAAGTTAATGAAAACTATGTCGGTGGTCTCAAAATAATCCTAGTACGACTATTACGGATTCAGTGGACTGTGGTATATTAATTGCTGATTTCAAATCTGGACGTCATTGACCACGCAAAAAGGTGATCTGAAGGATAAAAACAACAGCAAGACGTTAACCTGAGGTAAATGGAGCCATTTTAAAGGGAAAATACCTTTGTCGATAAAATCACTTATATGGTATAAGAACTTTCTTCCTCTTTATTAATTTTAGAGCCAAGTGAACAGCTAAAATATATCTTGTTCTGGTACGTACGTATCAGTTTAACGAGCTACGGATCATTGTATTTTATATCACAACATATTGCGTTTATTGGTAGAATAAAAGTTTGCCATTCTGTTGTTTTCGCCAAAAATTTTCACTTGAAGCATCTGTTTCTCGGGATCCGCCATATAGATATTGATTAGACGATGGCTGATGAAGATTTGGCATCAAAATCGTGAGGCGGTATAGGGGTTTAGTACCAATTTCCTTGCAATAAATTAAAACTTATGTTTGTAATAAAATGGCTTACAAAACTTCCTTAAAGAAAGCTGACATATGTCACTTAGGTGACGGTAAGGGTTTCGTTAGTTTTTGCGGCAGTTCTTTCTTAAAGTAGGTTTGTTCGTAAGGCAGTTCGTTAGTTCGTAAGGCAAATCGTTCATAATGATTTTAAGGGCACATATTGTTCTTTTGGTTTGAAGAAGGGTGCTTATAACGTCTTCGAAACAGTTATCGTCACTAACTCACATATGCTTGCTTTCATCAAAGAAGTTTTGCGAGTTATTCATGAATTTTCTTTCTGGTTCTTTTTACATATCGGATTCAAAATTTTCATTTAATTTGAAACATATATTTTTCAAGATTGGCTATAGGTAGAGCTTAAATGATAAATGATATGAATTCAACATAATATTCTGAAGGAGGTAGAGTTGTTTACTGATAATTTGCCCTTCTGGTTCTCTTTTCATTCTTGGTCCATAAAAGTTCTATAGATAGAATTTACATAGCTATATATAGAGCTTAGTTGACGACAGATATGAATTTAGCATTAATTAAGAAGGAGGTCGCAGCTTCACTAAGGATTTCACATGTGGTTTTTTACACGTCAGATACAAAAAATATTTCCTTGAAACATATATTTCTCAGGATTGGCTATAGAAAGAACTTAGTTTATGAATGATATGGATTTAGCACCGAACTCCAAAGGAAGTAAGAAAGTTTACAAAGTATTTCTACTTCAGGTTTTGGAGACGCTATATTCTATAAGTTACGTGCTTTCAGGTCACAAATTAAAATCCCGTGGTATTAAATACGCCGCTGAGTTCCTCTAGAGTCAATAGCTGGCGCATATATTTGAGCAACTACTAAAAGAAAAGAAACAAGCACATGAGATGTTCGTGAAAACACTTTTGTACGGTATTTTGGGTAAATGTTTTATCTGAAAATTTCAAATCCATTTAATTTTAAGCGAAACAATATAGTATCTCAATTTATCAAAAATTACTTTTTCTTAAGTTATAGGTAATACCTTGAATTAGACACAGCATATATTTTATCAACATGCTTACTCTTCATTTTTAAGTGTACTCACTTTTCCTCATAAAATCATTTCTTTCGTGTTTATTGCTTACATTTTAAGAAATCGCCGCATACAAAATCATTTTCTACCAATTTAATGAAGCAATACATTTCGTTCAGATTTTTTAGCACATATGTGTCCTTTAAAATACGCTTTTTTTATCATGTGCGTAAAAAAGGGAATTTACTCCGGGATATCACTGGCTGTAAAAAGGAAGATTGGTTTTTGATTTTCAGAGATCAGTGATTTTGAAACAGAACATTTTCAGCGTTAAAGCAGCTTTATGAAAACTGACAGAGCAATTTCACACTAGATGGGTTTAAAATAGAAGATTATAACGCCTTTTAAACATCTAAACCTTGGAAAAGTTTTTTTTTTTTTATATTATCTTAAGATATCATAAGAAAAAAAAATAATAAATTGTAAGTATTTATTTTTCCTGAAAACTTTATTATGCTTTAAATTTAATCAGTATTTCTAAAATTGGGATAAAACTTCAGAAAAATTATATACTGAGTTGTTTTTACGAATATAGTAAGTACGTGACAGAATGCGTTTCAATTAAATATATTTTGACAGTCACATATTAGTGTCAAATACGCTGTAAACATTGCAATAAAAATAATAAAGAAAATGAATGTAAAATTATCTCCAAAACGTAATAAATTATAAATATTGTTTTTTAAGAGGACACATAGTTATATAAAAATGTAGGAATAAGACAGAAACCTAATACATTCACATGTAAACACTGAGGTGCAGTAATTTATATTATTTGCTGCTGAATGCATATTAATTTGGGGCAAACCGTTTATAGACCATTATTATTACCATTGTGCTCTGCTACCTTATGCTCCATATTCTGATGCATCATTATACCCATCTACTTTCCTATAAATATAAATTTCAGTTATGGGGATATTACGGAATTCACATGTTTACTACATACAGACTTACATACATAATTTATTATATACTATCAGTACACCCGTTCTTCGTACGGAGTATATAATATAATGAAACTTAAAATTCACAATCATGTGCAAATTACTATAGTATACTAAATGACATTGTTAATCAAAATATTCTCTTAAAATGTTAAATTCATTGCTTCTAAAATAAGTTTAAAAATATCTGTTCTCACTATGGAAAATTATTTTCATCTGAAGAATAAAACATACTGGCTCCTTTTGTAAGCTAAATTACAAAAAATATGAAATTGAATCAATATATGCAAAATAAAAGCATTAAAATTGTATGGTACCCATACTACTTATATAAGCGATTATTAGAAGATATAACATGTATTAGTAGATTGCATGTATAAATTGAAACTATCAATATACATGTAATATTTAAACTTGAAGGCCGTAGTTGACTCCAATATATGCCAAAATAAAAGGGCTAAAATTATATGGGAATATACACTCACGACAATGAAAGTTGCGCACCAAGAAGAAAACATGGTACAACCGGGAAATGATGTAAATAGCTAGAGGGCAGGCTGGTATGCAAATGATCCCAATCGGGTGTGATCGCGCATGACCTTACACCCGTGAGTGACGCTGCAAGCATCAGCCAGTGGCCTTATAAACCGGCGTGTAGTCAACGCCCCATCAATGCAAGAAGCTTAGGTCGACGCAAGCACGAGTACGGAGTGAAAAGAATGGTGGGTAGATACCAGACACGTCGATATAGGCAACTGATGGACTTCGAAAGAGGCCGCGCCGGATAGCCCGTCACGTGGATCATTCGGACTATACCGTCCGACAGTGATGGGAGCACTGGTCACGAGACGCCACCCAGACACGGAGGACCGGCTCTGGACGGACCAGACATACCACGAGTCGATAGGATTGAATGATCGTGTGGCAGGAACGTATTACCCACGGTGACCCGATTCTCGATAAAGGCACTCGTAGTGGTTCATGCGTGCCCACAAATCATATCTAGATGACTGAAGGAAGCGAATCTACGATCCCAGCGCACCTTACGTGTGCTGCCGTTAACACGGTAACATCGGCTGCTCCGGTTGCAGTGGTATCGGGCCAGAGCAAGATGGAATGATACAGATTGGCGATTTGTGGTCTTTAACGATGAGTGCCGCTTCGTTTTGAGGACCAATGATCAGCGTGTCCAATTGCGGAGGTCCCCTGCACAATGCCACAATCCCAACCTCGTTATCGAGCGATACATCAGCTTCACTGCAGGCATCATGGGCTGGCGATCCATAGACTACGACAATCGATCAGCTTTAGTAGTGGTAGCTGAAACATTGACGGACCAGCGGTACATGGATGAGATTCTACGGCGACGTGTGCTCCCATGCATTGCTGGGATTCCATGTGCGAAAATCCAGCAGGATAATACCCGGCCGTACACGTCTCGGGTCGCTCAGTCCTGCCTGAGTCATGTCCAGACACTTTCATCGCCTGCCCGCTCCTCAGATGTGTCCCCTATCGAGCACGTGTGGGACCAGGCGGTCGTGTTGCCGTAATCTTCAGAATTTGGAAAGAAACTTCCAACAGTTGTGGACTTGACTGTAGGAAAACATCAGGCGCCTGTTCGACACCACGCCTGACTGTATTGCTGCTTGTGCCGCAGCACGATGGTATGCGACGCGTTATTGAGGATGCCCGGACTGTTTAACACAGCGCCCTTTGTACGTGTTCTTCTGCGGTGTTTTTGTGATCATGTATATAATTCATCTGTATTTTTCCATCAATAAAATTTCAGGTCCAGCCTATGCTTCATTTTTGGTGCGCAGCTTTCAATGTCCGTGAGTGTATATACCCGTACTACTTATATTATCACAAATTAGAAGATATAACCCTGCATTTGCAGAAGATAAGCCATACAACGTACAATATATGAGTTTCAATATTTTTTGCCATAATTAGACAGTTGACGTAATAAATTGAAAACAACAATAATCCCCGTAACCTTTATTTCAAAAGGCCGTAATTGATTCCAGTATATGCCTATATATATCAAAATACATGCCAATATATATCAAAATATATGCCAATATATAACAAAATATATTAACTTCAAAAAGTTAATCACCTAATGCAAATTTTCAATTTTCGAAAGCGTATTTGAATTTGCGTGGCTGAATATCGCTGCGGATGTAGATGGTAGTATGCAGATATCGTATATTACAACCAATGACGATTGACTGTCCGGATATATGCAAATTAGGTAGTCGTTGAAGACGCCAGCATTCTGAAGGGTTTGAGGAGATGCATTTAAATGCTGATACGAAGTGTTTATAACTTCTGCACGATTATTTTTGATGATATTCGTGTTTCTATGGCTGACTCGAATGACACATAGTGAGCTCTTCCATTTTGTCGGGCGCATTGCAGCAGGGCAGTCAATCAAAATTGTCGCTAATTTCTTTGGTGTTGATCATTTAGTAATTTTCCGATTATGGAAACAATTCCAAACAAGTCAAACAGTTGTCCGAAGACCTGTGTCCGGTCGTCCAAGGGTTACCACCCATTTTATGATCGGTATATTCCTATGGTAGCCAAGCGGAATCGACGAGAGATCTCCACATCTGTTACATCCATGGTTGCAGAGGCATTTGGTAAGACAATATCTGCCAGTACCGTGCGCCACAGGCTCCTTGTAAAGGGACTGTACTCCCGAATGCCACGATTTTGTGTTCCACTACCCGTCCAATCAGAGGAGAAAGATTAAAGTGATGTCGTCAACATGTTAATTGGACTGTCTCAGATTTGTGCAACGTCCTGTTCACGGACGAGTGCAGATTTGCCCTGGATTCAGATGATAAGCGTGTAAGGGTCTGTAGAGATCGAGGCCCACACAATCATGCCAAGAGCATCATCGAACATCAAGCCTTCAGAGATGCTAGTTTCATGGTGTGGGCTGGAATTGCAATGGGATATTGCACAGAGCTGCACATCTTTAAAGGCGGTTCTGTGCTGGCTGCGCAGTATCGGGACAAAGTCCTAGACCCCATTGCGAGACTCTACGCTGCAGCAGTTGGTCCTGATTTCCTCATTATAGACGACGATGGCCGTCCCCATTGAACTAACATCGTTGACGAATACCTGTAAAGTGAGGGCATTTCTCGTATGGAATGGTAAACATATTCTTCCGAACTTAATCCCATTTAAAACATTTGGGATGCCCTCGGGCTTCCTGTCTCTGCACGTTTACCTCCTCCAGACAATCTCAGAGAGTTGGGATTGCCCAATTGGAGGAATGGCCATTGCTCACATCTGCAATGGTTGATTACCTCATTCAGAACATTGAAAATCGTTGTAAAGTTTGTATGAAGTTCCAATGTGGTCACATATATATTAATGTAAGTTTTGTGTGGATTGTTTGCCTTTAAACATTATTTTGTTAATGACCCAAATGTGACGTCATCATTTAACTTATGAAAAGCAAATATTTTTTTCATCATTGCATATAATTTTTATTTCCTTTAAAGCACAAATACAATTGCTACCTTCATGTACAATTTTGAGTTAATCAAAGCTTTACTGTCTGTGATTCACTTTTAGAAGCCAGTATAAGCCAATATACCTGAACTACTTATATTCCCGTAAATTAGAAGATATTCCCGTACATTTGTAGAAGATTATTCGTACAGCGTACAATATATTAGTTTCAGCAATTTTTGTCATAATAAAACAATGGCATAATAACTCGTAAATATCAATAATCCCTAAATCAATGATCCCCGAAAATATCAACAATAATAATGTTTAAACCATAATTGATATTATCTAGTCAAAAATGCAATGTCAATGAAATTTATTTTATTTATATTTATTTCTTTATTCTTCAAATCGGAAAAGTTTTGATAAAAATCGCATGCCGCATAAACACATTGGGTTTAAATCCGTTGCTAAGCGACATGATATAATTTGTTCAAATAAATTGGTGGAAAAATATCATCTGAATAATGCTATCTTCATAAAAGGTTTAGCGACATTTTAAAAAATCGACAAATTTATCGCCAACTGGGATAAATTTGTCGATTGATACAAATAACTGATAGTCCTATTTGGCGACAAATTGGCAAAACATCACTACAATACTATACCCTAAAAACACAAATAATTTCATTTATTAAGCGCAATTTTATCAATTCAATGATGATTTTATGGATTTACAAATATTTTTATCAATTTTGGTGACATTTTAAAAATTCGTTAAATGTGTTACTAAGTAGATTGGATGGACTGACAGACAAACGCTCGCGAAACAACATTTTAGTATTCTCTTCTAGAAATATATTTAATTTCATTGATTTGCGTCGTTTTTATCAATTTAGGGACATTTCCATCAATTTGCCAACGTTTAAGAAAAGTTGCAAAGTTAGCGATATCCCGCTAAATTCTTGGCTCTGAATATACAGATCTGAAGAAAAAAAACATCCTGATCCCGTTTGTATATACTAAATGAAAACACTAAAATTGTATTAAAAAATATACCCGTTCTACTCTTTTCTTCTTTCAATAATCGGCTGAATGAGTTTATGGTATAAACACAATATATGAGATTATTAGCTAAACGCAATATATAAGCTTGGCGAAACTAGCCAACACTCTTTGCCAAAATAAATGAAAGTGATGTACGCATTACGCAATTAATATAATTTAAAAAAATATCAAACCGTTCATTTATAAGATAGTATACTTTTATATCCATTTATGTATTATCCAAATCGAAAAATTACTAATAAACACTA
Organism: Amaurobius ferox; assembly: GCA_951213105.1. NCBI lineage: Eukaryota > Metazoa > Arthropoda > Arachnida > Araneae > Amaurobiidae > Amaurobius > Amaurobius ferox. Next base: position 72,993,954 of record OX578135.1, on the reverse strand, counting down.
ACAAACACATTTAATTTAGCTGCATTGTTGAGCAACATGATATACGATAGAATCTTCCTCATAAAATGCTAATAATTCAGTAAGCATTTTGATATCTGAATACTTTTCATTGCTGAGTAAAATTTTGTGAAAAACAAATCATAGCGATAAATTTTGTATTTAAATTCATGTTTCAAACATTAATATTTTCAAACAATCCATGCTTTCAGAAAGTGACTAATTAGCGCTAAAATCTCCCGTCAAACTCAGAGATAAAATTTTAATTCACTTTCACGTTGTAAACAAACGATTTCCAACCCTTTCGTATAGATAAACCAGGGAGTTACAGAGTGGAACTCCTAGGAAGAGGAACTCATTTTTCATAAATATCTCGACTACCCCTGGTCTTAAAATCTCGAAACTTGAACTAAATTTAAGGGACGCTATTTCAAGGTTACCCACAAAATTTCATTAAATTCTGTTCTGCCGTTCTTTTGTGATGAAGAGACAAATGAAAATTTTGCTTTTTATTAATATCTCGAGAACTCCAATCGCAGAAACTAGAAACATAGATTAAATTTAAAGTGGGGCCATTTCAAGGCCACCTACAAAATTTCATCAAATTTGGTTCAGCCGTTCGCTCGTGATGATGAGACAGACAGACAGACAGACAGATTTTCAATTTTATTTATATAGAACACATAATAAAAAGTGAAAAATTTGTTAATCATTGAAATGTCAATTCCAGATCCTCAACTTTAAAAATTCGAACAATTAATTTACTTTTAGGTATTTCTCGTGACTTCATAATTCTAGGTTTCCTTTAACTACCAGGAACTGAAGAAAGCTGGCTATCTAGCTATATCTTTAATAACTGAGACGTTTATTGCATGAAAATGGAAAAAAAACGCAAAATAAGAAAATAATAAATAATAAATTATATATCATATTGTGTAGTACAATTGTACAAGTTATGCAAAATAAATGAACATTTCTGTTCGGAGCTCAATTTTTTAATTAATTACTTTCCATAGATTTTAAGTTATCCGACATTTCACCTGATATATCTTAAAGCATAGATCAGAATTTAAAATTCGATCTTCGCTATGACCTAAAATATGATTAATTCAAAATATAAATAAATGTTATTCGAATAGGTTGTTTTACAACGAAACATTTACACGCTGTCAGATGTCCAGCCGCTCAAACAGCTGCTCATACCCTCGGGTGAGTTCTGCTGTCTGTGTCTTCACCGATGTCAGATGTGAGTCAATATTAAGAAAACAGCAGTGGGAAATAGCTTCGCTACAGTAAAATTGGATCTTAAATTGATACATAACCCAATTTAAGTTAGAACCAAAGTTTAATTTACAGTCATTATATTTTGTTCCCGGCCAATCAAATTGGTGCTAGGGATATATATTAGATAATGCATTCACACACTCAATCACTTTCGTTGGCATCTCTATCCGATGATTATCAGTTTGGCCTTCTACAACACATTTGCCAATTTATAATGTTTTTTGCATTCTTTTTCTCTTCGGCTCGACTACAAATTCACTGATGAAAATTATCAATTAATTTGCTGCATATTAGCTAATGTTCTACAGCTCTTCTATTCTATTTTTAGGATTAAGCCTGCCCGCATAGTTGGCCCTGCGCTGTGTCGCAAGGAGTAAAATGTTCTTTTTCTTACTAGCCCTGACTGGACCAGCTGTATATGCATATTAGCTTTAAAAAATTTGTCAACGTATGTTATATAGTAAATTGTTATATTACAAACTGTCACCAATGACGTTAATATGTCGAGACCTTTGTATTTTCAACCTCTATCATTGTTCACTGATTGATGCACTTTTATACACAATGCACGATTTGTTATCACTATTTCCACATTTCTTTTATCATATACATACCTGAAATCACAAATGATTTTTTAATGACATTTTACACCAAAAATTTATAATATTTCGAAATTATGGAAATTTGGTTTTGCATCCAAAGACTCACCAATTTCAATTCTGTAACGACAAGCCCAAGAGGCAGTTAAACTCTTAGACTATTTAAATAATAGTCTATCACCGCGATTATTTAATTTATTCATATATAATGTTGTAGAATCAAATACTTATCTTATTCCATATCACTTACAAAATTATCTTAGCGATATTTTGAATACATTAGCTATTTTTATTAGAAATAAAAAACAACCTGCAAACTAATAGCTGTTACTCTTACAATCCTTCTTTTTAGAGCAATTTCAGTATTTGATGTCGCAAATTATATTTCTTAACTGCCAAGTAAAATAAGTAGCTCACACATATAATTCTCAGCATTACAAGTTCCCTCAACTTAAGTACGTGTTTGATGAGACTTTACTTGTAAATATATTTCCTTTTTAATTCGAGAAGAAGAATTGATATTTGAATTAATTACTAATGTCATTTCCTAACACGTAGGATGTGTGGATGTTATGAACATGCAAAGACATCTGCCATAATTTCTGTTACTTATCATTCGTTAGAAAAATAATAAGCAGTTCTTATTCAGATTTCGTTTTTACATTCCGATATCTATTCTTACAAAAGCAAAACTGATACTTGCAAGAATAACATTTTCAATACTTTCTTAAAGAACACAGTTCTTCACATTTCTTGCTTGCTTAGTTAAGTAAAGACACTACTTTGACCTAACAAAATGGGGCTAAAACTCCCCTGAAATAAATATTGTCACATTTGAATATGTCTGCTTTCTCTAAGAAATGATTGAAAGTGTTAATTTTCTCTCACAATTCAGACATATAAATCTCATATTCGCTGTCTCATCTTCTGAAAGTTGCATCCTTACCTTATGTGAATATATATCCTATAAATATTTTGCATAAATATATTGCAAATTATACTTCTTACAACATTATAAATTAACACAAAATGCCCTTATTAGAGTCGCCTATAATCTTAGTATAAAATGTTGTTAAGACATTTTAAAACATATTCTAAAGAAAACGTTTAAAAAAATCTGATGTGGGCAGCACATGACTTTCCCTGCAAACTTATATCCACGTTCTATTTATTTCAATTAAATTTAATTAACTTTTAATTCAATTTTCGTTCTCATTTGATAACTGGACTTATTTTCAAAGGTGGCGTGGAAAAATACGAAAAAAACTAATATATCTCGAGAACGGCTAGTCCTAATGTAATGGGGTTGGTCTTATTCTTTTTTTCGTTAAAAATTACGCATTAAACAAGCATTTAATGGATATATTTGAGCATACGTAGCTTTTTAGTTTAGATTTTGATAATTTTTGCGGGCCATTCTGCAAAAAAAGTCAGGTTATTTTTTTCTGAATCGTACCAAAATCTAATCAGCACCAGGGTGACCTATACGTGACTCATCTACCGAATTTTGTGAAATTCGGTCCAGTAGTTTTTCAGTTACAGTGGATACAAGCTTTTGCGGGCCATTTCACAAAAAAAGGCGGGTTCTTTTATTCCGAATCGTACCCAAAACTAATCAACACCAGCCCCGGCCACAAGTGACTTACCTACAAAATTTTGTGAAATTCGGTCCATTAGTTTTTTAGTTAGAGTGGATACAAAATCTGCACAGACACACAGACACACAGACACACAGACAGACAGACAGACACACACACAGACGTCACGCTAAAAATGGTTTATTCGTATTCTAGAGGTCTCGAAACGTGTAGATCCGTCGAAAACTCGAGTTGCGATTTTCGGCATGATTCCAATACTTTCCCTATACATTACCATGTATCACAGGGAAAGTATTAATGCATTTGAACAGGATTATAGGTTGGAATTCGAGTGTAAGGCTGTGCGAAAATAACTACGACAATAACTACGACATTCTGTACAGCCATAACTCAAGTTGGGTCGAGAGGCTTATATTTTATTTAACACTTTACATCACAGTTGAAAATTGTATATGATTTTGTTCACACTGTCTGTCAATCCGTTCGCACAACTGCCGTAAAAAATGACTTCGTCAAAATGAATTTTAGTACGTTGTTGAGAGGGTCTGTGGGACATATAGGAATGTAAATGAATAATCACCCAATTTAGTTTTGCATTGAACCCGTATTGAAGAAATGAAATACATTGAAACATATGGGACCTAATTTTTCAAACATTTTTTAAGCAAAGTTAAAATTCACACGTTACATCGAAAATTTCAGGAAATATTCAAATTATGGCACAAAATGTGTAAAAAAATTTCAGCAAAATATATTAGATAGTATTTTAGATAAAAATTAAAATATTAATTACACCCATATAATATGAAGAGATCGCGTGACCCACTTCAAAATAAAATATGGCATCCTTTTTCCTAGAGTAAAAATAGTGATTTTTAAAGTGCATTAAATTTATATTTAGTGTTGAATCCATCCTATAACCGATTTACTTTTGCGTATTTTCTGTGCAACTATATTCTGCACCAACGCAATACCAATATTTTTTAGTTTAAATGATCATCAAACTTTGATTATTTCGGCAACTATGCCTATTTTTAATGGATGCAGAAATTAAACAAGTGATTTTAAGATGAGTTGTATGACAATTGCTTAATTTTTTTCACGCAAAATTATTTAGCGCTTTTACACAGAGTCCGCTTTTACATGCTTTTACATAGAGCCAGACGACTTACAGTTCGATGACTTCATTTGAATAAAGTTCATTTTTTTCGATTAAATCTTAAGTTTTCAAGTGAAATATATTATTGTAGTTCTGTGAAAATTGAAAAAATATTACCGCTGAATTTATATTAAATTTAGAGATGTTTAAATAAAATTGCATTTCAGCTAGAATGTGCTTCATAATCAATGATTTATGCATGATTATTAGTCTTTCTTGTTTAAATTAGAATTAGTTTCTGACTTATTTAATGGTGAAGCGCCATTTTGAGGATTTTTACACAAATCGATTCCTTAGCAATCGAAAATATTATCAGAGTGTACAGCTCAACACCATAGGAATGATTTAATAACAGGCATTCCAGCGAGCTTTAAACAGATTCCCTAACATAATAATCCGCATTTTCAAAATTTTACAAAGCTTAGCTAAAAATTACGCTTTGAATGTGCAAATCACATTAAAATTCCTTTTGGATACATTAACGAACTTCAGAAACCTACTTTAGAGTATTAAAATTGGTGGGATATTTAAGAATTGGATAATTATAAACCAGTATGTACAACACATGCTGCACATATGAAGACCTAACAATAAACCATAACGCCATTTTCGCGTACATGGTATAAATTAGTGACAATAGTACATGTAGCATTGTACTATTGTCACTAATTTATATCCATTCCTTCGAGTTGTTTCCATGATATTGTAGTATATTATTTTAAAATGAGCAGAAGCCTACAGATAGTGTAGAAGACATATGGACGGAATGCAGAAGAAAATGTATATCGATAATCAACATCTCGGATTTCGATTTTATAGGAAGATGTTCTGGTTACAAAATAAACAATTTGCTTTTCGTTGAAAAATAAGGTTAGTTGAAGTTCTGAGGTTAGAGTTAAATAAATTAATCAAAATTCTAAATTTTTGCGCCTTTCTATTTTCAAAATTCTAAAATATGCACTCAAAGCATTTTGGAATGAATAATTGGAAACAATGTAGGCAAGAGACATATTTGGACATGATTCAATACAAAATATTTACCAATTTTAATTAATTATACAAATTAAAGTTATTGAGCTAATCATATACGTCTTCAGAATAAAGTACCTCATCTGAACGAAATTAATAATTATTTTCAACTATACATTTATTTTAATATATTTTTTCCAACTACACATTTCTTTTAAAGGCCAGCATAAACTTATAAATCATCGTTTTGAAATATCTGAGAAACAACTAGGCAATAAAATAATTCCTCAGACCTTTTGTGAATGTGATATGTTGTAAAGATGCGAAAACAGTTATTATTCCCTATTCTCTTTGCAAGTAGTAAACATTCACGAATAAACCATTTCATATTCTCACAATGATTTCCTACCAAATAGAGGCAGAGATGCATGTTCAGTCAAATCCTATAGGTTCAAACAAGTTGGGAGTTTATTATGTAAGAGAAACTAAACAGAGAATTACTAAATATGTAAGCTCATTTTTGAAGTTATTATAAATAAAGTTTCTCAAAATAGACGACTAAGTATAACATTTTGAAACTTCAGAATTATATTGGTCTATATAAAATTCTCACCAAGTCACATTTTACGTCACATTTTTGAGAATAACTGAAAAATCAGATCAACTAGAAAATATAAATTTAGTATATCATTATCGTTTGAGGAATATTTCTATTCATTCGATTTTGAACCATATCGGGCGAGCCCGTTTTGTCCCGCTTTAGAAATTCACTCGTTTTTGGGGAATAATTCCAGAACCGGAGTATCTAAAAGTTCCAAGTTTAGAATATCGTTGTCATTTGCGGTATATCTCAACTCATTGGATTTAAAACCTCATCAGGCTAGCCCATCTTGGGCCCAACAAAAGGAATGGTATTCGTTTGAGAATAACTCCAAATCTGTAGCAGCTAGAATGTCTAAATTCATTATATCATTGTCTTTAAGGGTGTGTTTTATTCTTTGGATTTTAAACCATATCGGGTTAGCCCGTCCTGGCCCGACATAGTAATGTACTCGTTTTTTGAGTATAACTCGTAAATCGGAGCAGCTAAAAAATCAAAATTTAGTATATAATTTTCTTTTGAGGTTTATCTTAATTTTGATTTTGAACCTCGTCAGGCTAGTCCGTCTGGAGTCTGACTTAGGGATGCACTCGTATTTGATGAATAACTCGAGAACCAGTGTAGCTAGAAAATCCAGGTTTCGCATGCTGTTGTCTTTTGTGGTATATTTCATTTTTTCGATTTTGGTCTTTATTCGGCTAGCCCGTATACTCATTGTTTGAGAATAACTCGAAAACAGGAGCAGATAAAAAATCCTAATTTAGTATATAAATTCCTTTTGGAGTAAAATTTGATACTTTCGAATTTGAACCTCATCGGGCTAGCCCGTTTCTGGTCTCCCTTAAGAATTCTTTCGTTTTGGGCGAGTAACTCAAGAATCGTTATGTTTGTAGTATATTTGGTGTAGCATGTCAAGAGTTAAAGTACACCACAAAAGAAAACGACATGCTAAACTCGGAATTTTTCGTTACTCCGTTTCTCAAGTTACTCCCCCAAACAAAAGGATTCCTAAGGGTGCCCAAGACGGACTAACCTGAAAGTGTTCAAATTCGAAATATTAAACTTTATCTCAAAAGAAAATGATATACTAAATTCTAATTTTTAGATGCTCCGATTTTAGAGTTATTTCCGAAAAACGAGTACACTCCTATGTCGGGCCCACGACGAACTAGCCCGATAAGGTTCAAAATCCAAAGAAATAAAATATACCCTAAAATAGAATGATATACTAAATTTAGACATTTCAGCTGCTACAATTTTGGGAGTTATTCGCAAAAAACCAGAGCATTCCTTTTGCTGGACCCTAGACGAGCTAGCCCTATAATGTTTTAAATCCAATGAGTTAAGTTACTCCGTTTATATACTCCGTTTCTCGAGTTATTCCCTAAAAACGAGTTAATTTCTAAAGTTAGCCCATGACGGGTTCGCCCGATACTGTTCAAAATCGAAATAATTAAAATATACCCCAAAAGATAAGGATATGATAAATTTATATTTTCTAATTGATCCGATTTCCTGCTTATTTTCAAAAAACGGGTTGATTCCTATGTCGGACGCAAGACGGGCTAACCTGATAAAGTCCAAAATCGAAAAAACTGAAATATACCACATAAGCCAACAACATGCAAAACTTGGGATTTTTAGCTACTTCGGATCTCCAGTTATTCCGTAAAAACGAATGCACTCTTAAGCGGACCCAAGACGTGCTAGCCCGATGAGGTTTAAAATCTAAATTAAAATGTATCCAAAAGGAAATGATATACTAAATTTACATTTTTCAGCTGCTCCGATTTTCGAATTATTCTTAAAAATTGAGTAAATTTCTACGGCGGACCCAAGAAAGGCTAGCCCGATAAGGTTCGAAATCCTATGAAATACAATATACCCCAAAGGACAATAATATATTAAATGTAGACATTCTAGATGTTCCGATTTTTCGGGTTATTCTAAAAAAACTAGTACGTTTCTTTTTTTGCTCTAAGGACGGACTAGCCCGATAAGGTTTTAGACGTTTATATACTATTTAAATCCATAGAGTTAAAATATACCTTAAATGACAAGTATATGTTAAACTTGGAATTTTTGTATACACCTGGTTTCGAGTTGCTTCGCAGAAATGGGTGAATTACTTTGGAGGGCCCAAGACGGGCTAACCCTATACTGTTGGGATCGAAAGAATTAAAATATGCCCCAAAAGAAAAGGATATATTAAATTTAGATTTCCTACTTGCCCTGATTTTGGAGTTATTTTCTAAAACCGTGTATATTCCTGTACAGCCCAGGATGGGCTAACCCGATAAACTTCAAAATCGAATGAACTGAAATGTACCACACGAGAAAATATCACACCGGATTTCACATTTCTATGATCAATAAACCTAATTATTTTAGACCTCAAAAGTTTGAGCGAGAACCAGATCAAGTTAAATAAAATTTTAAAAATACAAATATAACATTAGCTCAAGCTACCTAAAAATCAAATGACTTTTTATGTATACCATTTGCCTTAATCACACCAAATTTTATACAAATTCTTCAGTTATTTCCAAAGGTATCGGTCATTTCATTTGCATGAAATTCCCATTAGTTTTAATGTTAACGCCTTGGCTTTTGATCTCTTATTCGAGACCAGCGCTATCTGGTATTTGGGGCAGCTCCCAGCATTGGTAGGGAATAGGCGGTCGGCACGCTATCTCTTCTAGACACTGTAGTGTAGCTATAAAAACTACACATGAGTTTGTTTGAAAAATGTTTAGTTAAAAGTAATTTTATTTGATTAAAGGGATATAAAATTTACGTATCTTTAATTTGTCGTACGCTAATGTCATATAAATTTTATAATTATTTTCCGAGTATAATTCCTGTCAATTTAAGCAAATAATTAATAAAATCTGTAGTTTGTATATTATGTATTTTAAATAATGACTTAGATATATGCACATTACGAGATATTTCAATCAAAAGAAACGACCACGAAAATATTTTTGTATGAAAACAGATAGAACAATTTAACCTAGGTACGTTTTACAGGATTTAGAAGGAGCACAATAAAAATAACATGTAATAACTGGTGATCCTTCTACATATACCCTCAAAATTTATTTTTACATTTCCTTCGGGCTCCAAACCCCGTGGCAAACGGATGAAAGAATTGTCGACTTCATAGAAAAAACCCAAAACGGCGAAACCGAGCAAGAGAGACAGAAAGTAAAATAAATGTTTGAATGAAATATGCTGTAGGAATCAGACGGACTTTATACTGAAGAAACTAATATGCAGGAGTCATGTAAAATAAAATAAAATAAAATAAAATGAAAAAAAATGTATTAGATTTTGAAATTGAGAAAAAGCTAAGAATGCATTATATCAAAGTCTTTTACAATTAGTCACCTGTACAAGAATATACTATTATGGATGAAGGCATATTATAAAGATGCATTTAAAAAAAACTTTATTCCAAATTATAAGACATTTGCGGACTGCATTGGAGCTTGCTCTAATTTAGTACAACGTGCACCGCTATGGTTTTTTGTATACATTTTTTTAAATTTCAGATCATTATTATGTCATAACTTATTTCATTTATCCACTCTGTTATCCCGGATTATTGGATGGCACTGCTTACAGCCCTCAAATAGATATCTTACAACTTCGGTGTGTCAGAAGGTCTCGTTCAACAGAAAAAAAGGTGAATGGCTCCAACACATGTGTTTCGGTTTAAACGTAGATACCCTAAAGGATATAGGATATCTACGAGTATATCTTTTATAGGATATCTACGAGTATATCTTTTATAGGATATCTACGAGTATATCTTATATAGGATATCTACGGGTATGTCTTATATAGGATATCTTCGGGTATATCTGATATAGGATATCTACGGGTATATCTTATATAGAATATCTACGGGTTTAAACTGAGTGACTCTACCGGCATTCCAAAACTTGCACTGTCGAGAAGGTCGGAATGTTTGGGTCGAAAGGAAGAAATGAGAAAAACCCAACCCGTTAACTGTGTCCTCTGGGTTGGGATTTTACTGGAAAGCAATATTTCAGGATCGCGAAAACTGCAGGTTTAGTTGGCATAAGCCATATGATTGTCACGTCTAATCCCGTATCTATCCTGAAAGTACATTAATTTTAACTATAGTTAACATACTTGATCATTAATGGGGTTTAATATAATAATATGAATATTTTAATAGAAAGCATTTTAATCATTTACTGTCTTGGTTTTATCTTATTTTCATATTCGACGGCTAAATAAAAGTCTAACATCAATAGCATTAAAAGCCAGTAGCGTATCTTTCCAGTGCATCTTATTTATAAGCGGACGTAGAAAGGAACTAGACGAAGACAAATCCTTCTATAAACTAGTAGAGAAGTTTACGAATCACATTTTTGCATCAACGCCTATGAAATGTTCAATATGTTCAATATTAGACAGTTATCAAATGTTCAATATGAATAGACAGCTATCAAGCGTTCAATAACAAAAGACAGCTGCAGAAAGCAAAGAGTTAATTAAATATTTTTCATGAGTGTGCATATACACAAACAGCATGCATATGTAAATAACTCAATCAAATTATACCATCTAATCTACAGAAATACTGTGAAAATATAATGATATCCTCCTTGAAAGAGCAAATTTATTCAAGTCACATCTAGTCATGAACGAAAATATTAAATTTTTAAACACTTCACCGGTGAATGTTACTGCTTCGTTAAATATACAGTGCCTGACAAGATTTGTACCAAAGATATATGATCAAATAAAACACCTCTTGAAGTTCCCGTAACACTGAAACCGTTGAAAGACTACCGGAAAAATCTCGTTTATAGTTGTTTCCTGTTCTTTTTTCGGGTCCATGAATAAACCATGTGTTAGGTCTCTTCTATTATTCATTTGTCTGAAGTGAAGTGAAGAAGTGTTATTTTCATCTGTTGAATGAGAAGCCTGGCCCATAAAGAAGTAACATCAAGTTAATAAGTCTAGTTGCTTAATATATTACGGAATGAAAACTATTTCAGCTAACTAAATTGAAACTAAGTCACGGGAAAACAAGCTGCGATGTATATTTGAAAGTTATGTTGTGCAAGGGGTCGCATATCGTCGTGAAGAATGTTTATCCTTTAGCACGCCGAAATAGAATATTTGCTTGTATGTTTTATATTCATCTTTCAGAAATTCACGTATTTGCAGGCCGACACAAATACCTTCCTTTAGTTTTGTGCAACTAAAATTTAAAAATTGCTTGCATTCAAATCCTTTTACATTTGTTTCAACCCTTGCGTTTGTCAACTAGTTCTTCATAAATACAAGTCTTATACAAATTGTTGAAAACAGTATATTAGTTGTATCAACTAGTGGGATGTTTTGAACACTTTTTTCCCAGGTTCTTATGTTTCCTTAATTCCCAGTTACACCTTTCAAAATACTCAGAATCATACCACTGGTAGACATTATATTTAATTACCTCAAGTGGGAATTTCATGTTTTCGTAAGTTTTTTTCAGGTGTATAGAATTAACAATCGGAATTGATGGTTTAAAATTTCCACAATAGAGGAGGACAGTTTTTAGACTTCTTAGGGAAAAGTCTGTAAAATATCTGCATTCAAACGGTTCATGCTCTTGTTTCATTTCTCTAAAAAGGCCACAGATATCATGACAGAATACCATTAGACCATCCACTGTGAAAAAATTTTCTGAGCTTGATTCCGTGTTCGATAATGGCAGATTGTAACATTAGCCTTATAAAGATTGATTTCTTTCAAAATTGACAGAAGTTTTGCTTTGGCTATTAAAAGAAAAATAACTCGCATTAAGTCTTTGTGATTAAATATTTGGGTTCCATATTTTTTTTTTCAGGTACAAAGTCCTCATCATGAGAGTTTTGTGCCATCTCCGGTATAGAGCCATCGCAACACTCCATTTCTTTTTAAAATGCCGGACGGTTCTATTCTTGGTCTGGAACTGATAAAGTGTCATCACGAAGGACTGGTCTCACTGCGGAGATTAAGCTTGAATAAATCATTTTATGATTTTTTTAAAGAAAAGCTAGAACCATTGACTCAGCAAAAATACAATTATTTGCCTGAAGTATCGGCTCTCTCCTTATCATGGGGACTTTAAATAGTATTGCTTTTTCAATTTTTTATCCAGTTACGTAAGCCATTTGAACATGATATACATATAACATGAGGTCCCCAGTTTTTATATTGATCACCTAAGGAATAGAGATATCTAAAGTGCAACAGATATAGTTTCTTTAGATCTACAGTGATTGCATGTTGTTGATATTTCGTTGTGAAACATCTACAAGCATAACAGAAGTTGTTTGGGTACACTTTCGTGTCATTATCACGCCGTATTACCTATAAATAACAAAAAACCAAGACCAAAACGCATAACTTCGGGGTGCCTGTGCGGGGCCTCCGCTCGAGAGAGGGCCGTGGCAGTCAAATGAGTGACGTCACGAAAAACGATCCACGGTTGGCTAAACGATCCCGTTCGCCCAGTTTGCGAGTTTAAAGCTAGTTTTTAAAAATATTTTAGCACTTTTTCTTTAGCTATACCTGGCAAGATTTTCAAAATGAGGTATGTATGTTTGTCTGTTACAAAAAATGCAATTAATTAAAATTTAATGACTACATATTGATTTAATGTTTAAAATAATAAACAGGTCTTTTACTGACAACTTCCCTTACATATATGTACATTTTTTATTCTTTTATGTGTTGGATTTTTTTTATTAATCAATGTAACAGACTAACTCATTGTAATAGACTAACAAAACATTATTATAGCATTTAATGACTTTGCTATAGTTTATTTTAATGCTAATCATGTTATATTTTGTTTTCAGTAAGTATATCATAAAATCATGGTAATTTTGGTTAGTCTCTTACATACACAGTTAATTAGTGTTAATTTATTTAAAATGCAATTTTTTTTCAAAATTTAGTATAGGCTATTCTTCGAACATATGCAGATCTGCATTATTATTATTTTTCTTTTTGTACTTAAAAATCTTTTTTGTTTTCCTTTATGTGTTAGTCTGTTACTATGGAATGGCCCAAAATTGTAACTGACCGTAATTTTATTTAATGAGAAATATATATCTAAAAATTAAACAAATAAAGATGTCACTGATGTGCTAAATCTACAAATAAATGATTGGGTATTAGTAAAATAAGATTCCATCCTTTATGATACTTTATGGATCTGTCACGTAGATCAATAAAAAAGTAATTGAAGTTTCTGTAATGCACAAAACTAAAAACCATTTCAAGTGGCCTCAAAAAGACACTTAACAGGGTGATACATAAAAATGACAAATTAACAAGTTATAGCAAACATTAAACATGACATAACACCTATGCAATTATAAAAATCAGAATAAAAACAATCGATACAGGAAAAAAATATATAATCAGTAGTATAAGCTGCTACTGTATCCAATTGAAATGCATTATATTTACAGAGATACATTGGATTAAAAAAAGATAAATATAATTATTCTAAATTCTTGTTACACATTATTTGCTTTAAAATGACCAATCCAATAACGTTGTAGTTAAAATAGAAGTTTGCAAACTTAAAAATGAGCTCAAAAGCAGAATTTTGTTAAATATCAAATGTAAATGTTCTGCAGAGCTTATAAAACAGAGCTCGTTCTGTGATGTATGTCACAGCTTTAAGTACTACTTTCTGTTGTCGGGTAAATGAGAATTTCATAATTCAATGAATGAAGCAAGATACATTTGTATTGCACTGTAGTAAATAAATCTTTAAAACTACAATGAAATTTATAAAAACTGTAAATTTATGCAAAACTAATAAAGTAATTTATGGCAAATCTTAAAGCAAATTATTTTATGGCTTTTGAACAAGCAACAAAATGAAGGTTCTTAAAATAAAACTTAGCGTTATCCAAAGTTACTTCAATTTTCATTTAATAATTTGTTCATGAATGTATCTTTGTCAACAATGTCTTTAAAAACATAGTGTTGTAACAAACAGCTGATATTTGTAGAAAAATTGATTTTTTAAATCTCCATTCATGAGTTATTCTAAAACTATGATTATATAATAAAATGTTGCAACCTCATAAGTTAAAATTATGAGTCCCTAGGCATTTTTTTTAAGTTTGAAAGGCTTTACGCATTTTTAAATTAATAGAATTTTTCAGGTTGTAGTCACGTAATTATTTAGACAAACACATTATTTTGTAAGTTTATTCAACGAGATATCTGGCAAACTATTAGTAATGGGATTTAGTAAACACGCAGCTAAGCGACATAGGAAAGTTGAACTCCTACCTCTTCACAATAGTATTCAATTTGTCAGATGATGCTACAGTTGTAGACAATGGCACATTATTGGAATTAAAAATCAACCAATACTACTAACACAATGTAAATAACACAATGTATAAGTAACACAACGAAAGTCAAAAAGTTTTTGAAAGAAACGAGCTCAACCATAACATCAGATCAAAACAAACGCTTTTAGGTTGAAATACGCTGGAACACTGGATCGTTTTTCATGACGTCACAAGCTCTGAAAAACAGACTACCACGGCCCCCGGAGGAGCGGAGGTCCCGGCCTGTGCCACCGACACTCATCCCCACATCGAAAATAGCAAAGTCAGACCTTTAAAGGTGTTAAGATATCAATATATTTAGACACATGTATCGCTCCACTCCTGTGGGCTTGAGGATGCGATTTGCAGTTGTTGTTTACATGGCCCATAATTGTCTTGGAATGGTAAAGACCTGCCTCGGCTATATAGGAAAAGGTGGAAAAGGGCAAGAAAAAGCAAGAGCGAGTCACAATAAAATGTAAAGTCAAGAGCAGAAACCAATAATTAGCAAGAATTAAAAACAGAGTTAAAGTCAGCAATGGGTATAACATATGGTCCGACGTCAAAAGAAGGCGGGCAAATACAAGCTGCCTGAAAGGCTATTGGCCGGGCCAGGATCGATAGCTAAAACCCCATTCGTTCACCAAAGTTGACTCAGTGGCGCCATATATCTTAACTAATTGAAATCTTCACCAATTTGGGAAGGATAATCGAAGGAAAAGTAACAGAAAAATAAGTCTCGTTTGCATCATTTTTATAAGAACATTTACTATTTTATATTAATGGTATTTATTGTAAAATTTTCTTAAAATTTTGTTTGTATTTTTTGAAAGAAATGTCAAATAATTGCCTGAATACAAGCATCATCGTAATTATAATTTTATTAGATTCCATTTAAATTTTTTTGCAATTGTATTATCATGATAATTTATTTTATCTTAACAAAATAAATTACAGTAGGATTAAAAGTAAGTAACAATGTTTCTATCACTACATTTCGGTACACGTAAGAGTGTGATATCCCCAGCCCTCTTCACAGAAACTAGAAGTGCTAGAGAAGAATTAATAGCAGATTTGATATAAGGGGTCTAAATATACCAAAAATTACTCATGAGTTTGCTTGATGAATTTTGCTTTTAGATCAGTGTTATAGTATAAATTCAATTATAAGTTGAGTATAATAATACCCATGTGCTACATTTTTATTATTTCATCAATAATAGTAATTTATTTTAGTTAAAGTTACTTGTATTTGTTTTAAAGTTAATTTTCATTAAAAGTACGTGCTAAATAAATCACAAATCATATATTTTTATAAAAATTCTTTCCTTTTAAAAATAAAGCATACAAAACACTATTTTTCAAATATAATTTTCAGAATCCTTATCATCCAGACCATACACCAATTACAACAAATTTGTGCTTTCTTTCAAGAAAAACATAGTTTTTTTCTCTTTTTTTTTTGAAAGAAAAGTAGAAATGTTTATTAAAGGCATTCAATATTTAATGTCTAACAAGAATTTTACCAAAGAATTTTACATTGCGAAACACAGTTTTAAATTTTATAAAACTCGAGACCTACCGAAAGAATAACTTTTAAGTTTTAAGCTTTAAAGTTTCTTGCTGTTTCCCAAGCCCTTGAATAAACCATTATTTAAATCATTTGTTATATGCTTTTGTCTAAAGTTAGATAAAAAGATATTTTTTTTACCTGTCGAACAAGAAGATATAAAAGATCAAATAAAATATAAATAGATTTTAACTAGTATTAATAGTATTTAATCACGCTATGAAAACAGCAATTATGTTTATAAGCATGCATTTTCTCTCAATGGATATCGAGTGTCGAAATACACACAAAAATTTATTTTCTACACTCAATATCTAAACATTTTACTAGTTGCCACTTATGTAAAGTCCATTTCTAGAATTTTAACTATCTGTTGGTGTCTCAAGGAATTCGTATAACTACAACTTCAGTAAAACTACTCGACTGATATAAATACCGTTCAAGGCAAAGATATATTGCAGTAGAGCATCAACTATATTGTTATTTTTTTTTCTAAAATTTACTCATGAATAGAAATAATTAAAAAAAAAAATCTGATGTGAGCAGCACATGACTTTCCTTATATAATGCAATGAATTTACTACTTTTACAGTTAAAAAAATGTTATTCTTATAGTAGATACTTATATTCTTTCCAAGATATTGAATTTTCTTCAATTAGTCGTCATTTTCATTGATTTCGCGTCATTTTTATCCATTTGGCGAGATTTTCGTTAATTTGGAAAGAATAAATTGTTTTATGGAATTTAAAAATGTCGCCAAGTTGGCGATATTCCGCTAAATTCGTCGCCAAAATCTCGCCAAGTGTTATGGACGGAGAAATAAGTTATACTTACAGAGGATAAATGACTATTTTTGTTCAAGTATAAAAGTATTACTCAACGTATCTTTTCTCGTGAATGGAACGAGTTAGATCCACGAGAATGATGTCACCCAATTTATCGCATGGTATTACATATGAAAAGTGAACATGTTTCTCAATAGGAAATCTTTTATTTATATTATATGACTTTTTGATAGTTTTTTTGAAAAATGTGCAATATCTCAAGAACGGTTCATTTTGGAGTTCTAAAATTTATGTCAATCGTTTTCTAATGAAAAATTACATAAGACATGTCTATTTGCGTAACTTTATTAGCTGTTTTGATTTTTTGACGATTTTTTCAAAATGTCACTCGAAAATTTAGGGGGGTTCTGAACATTCGATTGCGTATAAAAAGAATAAGCTTCCAGTGTTTATGAATTGTGATTTTTGTACCAAATTTTGTTCGAATCGGTCCATTCGTTCGTCAGTTATCGTCGCCACAGTCTAACTGACACACATAAACACACAGACATCACTTCGAAAATGTTTCACTCGCGATCAGGCATGCTTGAAACGCGCTCTCCCGTCGTAAACTCGAATTCAAATTTTCGACCCGTCACAATACTTTCCTTATACATTATGTATATAAGGAAAGTAATAACTATTATATTTGCATTTAAAGGTAATATGATTTTAAAACTAGGCAGATTACTTCCGAATCAGTTATTGGGAATAAAGGGAACTATATTTTTAAATTCGAAAATGCTTAAGTTGTCATTTATCTGGAATTAGCTCTGCGATTAAACGCCGGTAAAGCTTCATTCGTAAGAATAAAAAAAACAGTTATTCACAACAATACAAAATAACAGACCATTTACAAATCACACTCCGATGTTCAATCTTTTACATATATTTTCCACCTCTTAACAAAAAACTTAATCGCATGCAACATAAATTCGTCTTATTCTGCCATTTATGAATCAATCGAATAGAAAATTCCAGAATTGTTCCAAATATGTATTGTCCTGTCACAGATATTTATATCCTAGATCTGTGCAGAAGGAAAGCAAACCACCGCCTTTATATTACTTGTCGACAAGGATATTGTAAATAATACAGTGCAGTTTTAGGGTTAGGCGTCAATTTGTAGTTATACAAAGGGCCTAACAAACGTAGAACTACAAATTAAGACCTTGGAGTTTCAAAACAGTAGAATCTTTGTCAGAATAAGTTTCTATTGATGTGGTACTGTGGTACTAAAATGTATGATTAAACCGTGTGTTGAGTTTTCATGCAAATATGACCATACGAAGGGAAGTGAAATATAAATATATGTCTCTTCCTAATATTAGGTGCGATTATAGGTTGAAAAAGAGGCAGGGTTTATCAAATACATACAATCATACTTCCAGTGCAAAAGTGTACGTTTATATGCTGATAAATATATTCCCAAAAACATGACGGTTAAATAAAGAAGAGTATTTTATAATTCTGTAGAAAATACTTTCTTTTTTGCGCATAATTTTGCTAGGAAAAATCCTCAAATTCAGAACTCAGAAACATTTAAACTAGACCATGTCAACTCCACAAGTATTGCGCAAAAATTATTCCTCCTTTGCGAGGGTAAACAGATTAATATTAAGGACGTTTCCTCGCTGAGAAAGAAAATATTAAAATTTACGATGCTTTAGAGCTGAACGTTAATTCTTAGTTAAATATAAAGTGTCCAACAAGAGCTGTACCAAAGAATTACGGAGTTATAAAATACCTCTTAGAATTTCTTAACACTAGACCTTTGAGAATACCGGAAAAATCTCTTTTAGTCATTTCCTGTTCTATTTCCAGTCCATGAATAAATTCTGTATTAGGTTTGTATTCGTATGTGATACTCTGAATGAAAGTAAGAATGTGTATTGTCGTGTGTTGATTGAAACAAAAAGATAAAAAAGAGAGAAACACCTCCGAAACAACGTTTACTTTGCATCCTAAACTTAATTTTATCATATTTATTTATTTTTATCATATTTAAATTCTTATATTTAAATATATTTATATGTTTTAATTTATGCTTAAAATGTTTTAAATACTTTTGATAAATTTGCAAATGATACCAGCAAATAATACTAATAATTAAAATGAAAATTTGATTAGTTTAGGAATCAGTGGAAACCAAATCAAAAATACACAAAATACCCGTTTTCATGTGTTATCCTGTTTTCAAAATATCGTAGGTACAGCTTTAAAATCTACTAAAACTCATTTAAAATTTATTCTACAGAATCTACGTCATACCATCTATATATATGTTTATATGAATTTCACAATTATTTATATGCTTGGCCTAGAGACCAGACGGTTATTTTAGTTATTTAACTAACAATCCGAGAGCTTGCATACAACATTTGAAATTTGAAAACCTCGAAAAATAGCTTTAAAAAAGCCAAATTAGCTGTGTCTCGAATAATTCAGAATTAATACGCGACTTTAATTCTCGAAGGGTACTATTTTTTTTTAAATGAATTAATGATCTGAGCAAATGCAGACCAATTTCAAAAACTTGAAAAATTTTAAATATTTTAATTCACAAAAAGCATCTAAAGAAGTCCTAAAAGTAAGCGTTCATCTTATTACAAGTCCTAAAAGTATGCGTTCATCTTATTACAAGTCCTAAAAGTATGCGTTCATCTTATTACAAGTCATAAAAGTATGCGTTCATCTTATTACAAAGAACATACTTGTATTAAAACTTTGGAGTGTTTTAAAAGTCAACTAAATATTTCAGCATTCGCCGGAAACTTTCGGATATTGAAAAAAATTAATAGATTTTTAATTGTTTATACAAATCCTCTAAATATATTTCCAATACGACATGTTTTGAAATATATCTCCTCCGTAATGTTTTTATTGTAATCGTGCTTTTTTTTTAAAATCAAAACTAAATATGTATAAATGTATAGGTTATAGTTGAACATTAAAAACAAATAAATTATTTTATGTAGATAGACTTTGAAGGAAACTTATTTCTCCATTTTATTTATCGCCTGTAGAATAAAAAATTAACATACTTTCTTGTTTATGTCTACAAACGGAATTAAGGTATTTTATAATAATTTTTTTATAATTTTATAACTGAATTAAGGTATTTTATAATTTTGTGGATATGAAAGAAACTATTTAGAATGTTCAAATTTGCAATTAATACAATATTGTAAATGTTTTCTTTTAAAACCCCTCAAATCTGATGAAAATTGCTATACTTTCGAATATACCCGTTGCACCTTGTTTTTCCATCTACATTTTTATTAACCTTTTCATCTAATGTTCCGATTCAATCTTGTTCACTGATATGCTCAGCAACTCCATGTTTTATCTTCTTAATTCAGCAAACTCATGCGCTAACCATTCTCTACCAACATTATTTTGTTCTTTTTTAAAACCTAGCATTTATTCAGGACGTATCATACACGAACATGTAGTGTTCAGACAGCCATTTAGGGCGTAACCGCTTAGCGTCCTGTGTAACAAAATTTTGTACTAAGAATATGGAGAAATTAATGCATCTAAACTAGAAGATTAACCTTCTATAATAGTTTCTTCCACGCAAAATAACTTCAGAAACACTCAATTTAATGAGCTAATCCACCTGCTCTCACAGTACTAACAATTCCTTCATTAATCACAATTTTCTACCAAGTTTATTGTTCACGACATCTTGAAGGGAAATACCACTTCCAATATATTTATTTCATACAGTGCAAGCATTTACAGCATTTGTGTAAGCTTAAGTGCAAGTGTGAGTCAAAAATTTTTTTAAGAACGAAAAAACATTATTTTGGTCAGATTTTATTCAGTAATTCATCTATTTTGCATTTCGAATGATTTTGTTTCTTATGCTTTGTATTCTGTAAACTGTTCAATTTGAAAAGAAAATATTTTTTGAAGTTAATAATAACTAGTTTTCAAATTCTCAACAAAGACATTTTTTAACATATTCATATTTTAAAGACCTGGGTTTTGATATTCATAGAAACATAATTTCAGATTATACACACAGTCTTGTACGCACCTACTCTTCGACTAATTCTTTTACATCTTGCACAAGTCTCTAATTCCGAGATCGAATCACAATTTCTCGTGAAGATGGTCAGTCAGACGCCAAAGTTTATTGTACGTATTAGAGAGAGTCCATTGAATCAGGAGTCCATAAATCTGACGTAAAGTAGTAATGAAATAGTAAAATGGTAATGAAAGTTTGTTACCCTTAATTTTATGTAACATAATCGGTACATTGGAAAATACAAACTTAAAACAAAGAAAAACAAAGACAGATAATTTTAATCAAATTTTTAATATGTATAATGAAGTAAATATGAAAAAGTGTTAACACTCAAACCATAAACAAAATATGTAGCACGTATGTCTATTTATGAAATGAAGTACACTGCTCACAGCTGAAATAGCAACACCATGAAGACATTGATGTATCCTTATGGAATTTACAGATTATTATTGTAACATGGAGATGTGCAAATATTCATGGAATAGGCCCACGCGAGCGGCTATGCAGGATTGAATACGACGAGACATCCATCCCGTAAAGATGATCATAGGTGTGCTGAGGGATGGAATTCCACACATCATGCAATTGGGCTTCTGACTGAACATGGTTTACTGGAACTGGGAGTTCTCTTAATCGGCGACCCGTGATGTCTCAGATATGCTCAATTGGCTAAAAATCCGGAGAATGTGCTGGTCAAGGCAGGATATCAAAACCTTGTAGACTAGTTACCCGTGGAGTATGTGGCCTGGCATTATTCTGCTGAAAAAGCTGTCCAGGCCTGGTTGACAGATATGGCTGTACCACAGCTTTCACAATGTCAGAGACGTATCGTTTTGCCGTGATACTGCCAGAAACGTGGCCCAAATGTGTTTGTCCATCAAATGTTATATCGCCCCAAACCATGGTACTAATTAGGGGGGCTGTGGGGTGACTAATAGAAAAAGCTTCCTAGTGGCGTTGTTAAAAGTGCCGCCATATGCGAGTACGGCCATCTGGCATGACAAAACATAATAGTGATTTATCCGTGAACAGAATGTTTCGCTATACTGTTGACCAATTGCGTCTCATTTGACACCACTAGATGCGACGCAACCGGTGAAGACGTTAAAACGGTAAGTGTCGAAAATGTCGTCTACCTCGGAGTCCTGCGTCATGCAAACGGTTTTGAATTGTTTGCGTCGAAACCACGTTACCTGTTGAGTCGGATAAATGTAATTGTAACACGGTTGCTGTGGTAAACGGCTCCTGCGCAACGCTTTTCAGAAGCATGCGATCTTCATGTGGTGTGGTGTACCTGGAAGCTCCACTATCTGATCTTCGTGTCGTTTTTTTGTCTCTCACAAACCGTAACACACATCGTTGAACTGTGCTCACACCACGATCCAATATTTCATCCATCCTTCGAAGGCTCATTCCTCCCTCACATAAAACAATGACTTGTTGCCGTTCCGTTGACGACAACTGAACGCATGCGGTACGTCGACGTACACTTGTCATACCGCGATGATTTTTACAACCTGAAACCAATGACGCTACAATTTAGCTGTAATATCGCTCCTCCTTGACCTGACGCTTTTATGCTGCTCGGCAAGGTGTTACGTCACTATACGTAACGAAACTGTGGTTATTTGCATATCTCGCCTTGCTGTTTCCATTGCCTGATTTACATAAAGCTACACCTACAACTTTATGGTGTTGCGATTTCAGTTATGAGCAGTATAATATATATTTGATTGTTCGGGGTAAACAATCGTCTTTTTATGTCATTCTATAATTTAGTCTAATTATTTGTCATTCTATAATTTAGTCTAATTATTTGTCATTCTATATTACTTAAATACATGTTCTGGAACATATTCTACTGATTGAAAAATAAAATAAACTTTGTCTGTCTTAACAAATGAAAGAACTTATTAAGCGATGTTTACAACATGCAACGTCCATAGACCTTAACCGGGAAATTCGTATTTGTACGTAATAACGAAAAATCCATCTTAAACGGTCGCCATCTTAACGAGAGTTCAATGTATCAGGATTGGTGAGATCGAATTATAAGGATTGGTGAGATCGAATCATAAAAAATACATTTTTGCCGAGATTAAATCATAAGATGACTCGAATTTTCTCTCTCATCCCCCCACCCCCCAAAAAAAATCTGCATTTATTGGGGAAATTATGTCTTGTGTTCATTATATTTTTATTTTATAATATTAATGGAAATTTGTTGACTTTCCAAAAACATAGAAATGCGAGATTTTGATGGAAAAAAGATTTTTATGACCTCTGAAGAAATTTTAAACACTTTATAAAATACTTTTTTCTGTGCTTGTGCATTCGTGATTGTGTGTGGGTTTTGTGGCAATTACTCGAGAAAGAATGCATGACCGACTACGGTATTTTATGAGTAGATACATTATACGAAACTAGATCTAGATAGAACAATTTTTATTATTTGCAGATATGGATAAGCCCTTTCAAGACTTGCTAAACACATAACAAACACTTCTTTAATAAAATTCATTACTAATTGGAGCTTATATATACTAAGTATATACTAAGTGTGTATATTCCACTAAGATCGCTCCGTGTAACTCAGTATATGTGCATGTCTACACCAAGCCAAGCGCGGAGATATCTTAATACGGAGCTCCTGCTATCCAATATTCGTCATCTCCATATTACAATTATACTATTATGGTGATTTATACTATCGTGAAATGACCCTCCCTCATCATTGTTTGCTGAGTAATAATCAGTATAAATGAGTAACATAGCATAACTCGCTAAGGAATCAAAGTTCGTTTCAGGATGTTTTCTCTGGGAGGGGACTAATGAAACTTTAGAAAGCCAAGTTTTCTTTTTGTCTTGTATAAGTACATCTAAATTCTGTCACATAAATAAAAACAGTTTAATATAAAATATCTCGGAGGGGCTTCGCCCACCCCCCTACAATATGTGCCCGAAAGAACCACTGCCTGGAGTGGTACAAAGTAGGTAGTAGCAGGAAGAAAAGTTAGGGAAGAATCAGAAATGTAAAAGTATGTGAGTGATATTAGTAAATATCCTAGTCTGGCATCAAATTTGCAAGCTTGAAATATTCATGCCTTCACTTTGATAGTAGAGTCTGGAATAAAAGAAATGGTCTGCTAAGCATTCTGATGTGAACTAGCAGCGTCATCTATATAGTATTCTAGGAAACTTTAGATGAAAGAAGGTTGTACCGGGTACCTCCTATTCAGTACCCTGGTGACCAATTAGACTATGCCGGGACCTGCGTTTCTTATTGGTGGAAGGCGTATAAACATAGTAATCTTGGATGACTTCTACCATATGGGGTTTAATAGAATTTTCTTGTAAAAATTTTGAGTTGGTATGTGTATGTGGTTTGAACATGATAACTCAATAACCGCTATGACATTGTAACCGCAGATACATTTTGTAAACAAATAAGACACTATAGAAATTTATATGATTTAATACCGAATTATTCCCAATTTTACATTTCACAGAATCATTTATTATCGAAAAATATGATGAGTCACTGAATAATAATAATATTATTGTCTATGAGGAAAATTGCGAAAACAAAAAGCAGCATTTTTTCACTTATAGCAAATATTTTCTATTGGATACATTAAATGATTCATCTATGTTTATTTATTATTTTTAAGTTTCCTTTTTTCATCATATAAAATACATTTTTTTTCATTGTTAAAATTCTTTAAAATATAAGCTTTCAAAATTCTTTTCTACAAATTTAATGAAGCAATATATTTTACTAAATTTTTTAAATTACATAGTTGTTCTTTAAAATATGCTTTTTTTAGGCGTGAAAATAATTTACCGAATATTATCATTTGCTATGAAAAGAAAGATTGTTTTTTGACTTTCAGAGATCACTGATTTTGAAACGAATGTTTTTCAACAGTAAAGTAGCTTTGAAAGACCTGACACAGCAATTTCACACTAGACGGTTATGAAACAGGAGATTGTAATACCATTTAAATATTTAAACCTTGAAATGGGTTTGAAAATATATGCTTAGAAGCTCTATATACTTAAAAAATAAATTACATGAATCTATTTTTTCTAAGAAGCTTTTATGCATTAAATAAAATAAATGTTTTTAAAATTAGGAAGAATTAATTTACAGAAATCTGGAAAATTTTTACACAATCCATATTTTGCTACATTCAAAATTTGCCGAACATGTGTGCGTGTATTTTGCTACTACATTAAATACATGATGGAATATTAAAATGATATATACTTTTAAAAGTCATATGTTAGCAATAAATATACTAAAAACATTGTAATCTCAATTAATAATCTAAAATAATTTAAAATTATCAAGAAGTGAATTATAAAGAAAAATATAATAAGGAATATATTAAATAAAGAAATATATTTAAAATTATAAAGAAAAGTGTTAAATTACCCTGGTATGTATAGTAATTTTTCGAATAGCAATTGGATTTAAAAACCATATAGGTATAGCCATATAGGAGCCATATAGCCATAAAGACATAATACTCATACAAATATACTCATAGAAATATATAATGCATACTCATACAAATATATAATGCATTTAATTATGTTTTAACATCGCGTGATTTGTAATATAACAAATTACAATACTCATACAAATATATAATGAATTTAATTATGTTTTAATAATTTCATACTTTTTGGGATTGTATCTCTTTATATATATATATATATATATATATATATATATATATGTGTGTATTAGTTTTGCACATAGACTTATAAAATTCAATTACATTATATATATTTATATTATATTTACGTAATGTGTATTTATATATTATATATTTATATAATATTTATCTAATGTGTAATACATTCGTAAAAAGATTTTTAAAAAATCTGATGTGGACAGCAGATGATTTTCTTTATATAATACAATGAATTTACTACTTTTACAGTTAAAAATCTTATGTGGGCAACACAAGACTTTCCCTATATAATGCGATGAATTTACTACTTTTACAGTAAAAAAATCGGTTATTCTTATATTAGATATTCATATTTTTTCCAAGATATTGAATTTTCGATAATTAGTCGTCATTTTTATTGATTTAGCGTCATTATTATCCATTTGACGAGATTTTCGTTAATTTGGCAACATTTAAAAGTTCGTCAAGTTGGCGACATTCTGCCAAATTCGTCGCCAAAATCTCTCCAAACGTTATGGACGGAGAAATCAGTTATTCCTATAGCAGGTAAATGACTATTAGCGTTCAAATACAATGATGTCAGAGAATGATGTCACGAAATTTATCACATGGTATAAATTACATATGAAAAGTGAACATGTTTCTCAACAGTTAATTTTTTGTTTTAATTTATGGGATTTTTTGATAAATTTATTTTTAAAATGTGCAATATCTCGAGAACGATTCATGCTAGCGTTCTAAAGTTTATGCCACTCGTTTTCTATGGAAAAATTACATAAGAAATGTCTATTGGCGTAACTTTATTAAAGGTTTCGATTTTTTGATGATTTTTTCAAAATTTCACTCGAAAATTTAAGGGTGTTCTGAACATTCGATTGGGTTTAAAAACAATAGGCTTCCAGTATTCACGGATTGTGATTTTGTACCAAATTTTATTCGAATCGCTCCATTCGTTCGTGAGATATCGTCTCCACAGTCTCACTGACACACACACACACACACACACACTTTCACACACACACACACAGACATCACCTCAAAAATGTTTGATTCGTGATCAGGGATGCTTGAAACGTGCTCTCCCGTTGAAAACTCGAATTCGAATTTTCGACCCCGTCACAATACTTTCCTTATACATTATGTATATAAGGAAAGTAAAAATTAATTTTTATATCGCCCCTCTATCGAAAAAAAATAAATTACAAAAATACTGTCCATAATTAGTTTAGCCACACTGAAAGAACAGTTTGATTTCAAAAGTACATAATTAAGATGAAATAAGTTCTCAAATTTTAAGACTTTCACAATTTTATCATGCCTTTTCGCAACACCTGTTATCTCTTCCATTCATGCTTCTAGGGGCCGATCACAAATTGAAGTGATACGCAGAAATCATTTTGCAAAGTTTATCGATATCTTTTTAGTACTTTGTCAATGAATGTATAAAATCAAGATGGATGCTCGAAACGTTTGGGTGAGTCGTAAGGTCAGGGATCTTCAAAGAACAGATAGTTGATTCTTGTTAAATGCCATTTTAACCCTTAAATAGGGTAACAAATGCTATAATTGTGAGTTTGTTTGTCTGTTATATAGCTTCCAAAGGAAGACTTTGGAAATGAGCATGTCCGTTAATTTTTGAAGTCGATTAGAAATCGGTTGCATTCGAAATCATGAGATTGGCTACAATCGAAGTAGTATTATAATCATCTCACAGAGTTCGGCATGACTGAACAGCGCCATTATTTAAAATCCACTTACGTAGCAGAGTTACTTGGAGGCTTAAATGCAAATTGTAAATTAACGTAGTGCTGACGTAATAGCTTCACTTAAATATTTGCATAAAATAAATTTTAATAAGTTGTAAAAATCTAAATTAATTTGTAGATGTCCCCTTATTTTCCAATGAAAATTGTTGTCAGTATCAACTATGTCAAATCTGATCGCATTACAGCAAAGTTTTCAAATTTACGAAATACAGCATGAGTAATATTTAAGGGCTGTATTAAAATTTTCTCTTAAATTTTCACAAAAATATTTCACATCATTTAAATTACAATTTCATAACATCCTTCTTTTTCAAAGAAATTTAAATATTGGTCTTCAATCAACTGTTAAAAACCTCCCGTTATTCCCTTTTTTGTGTATAATATGCTATTAAAACATTTTTGGATAGATAACTGGAATAATTGCAGGCAAATACCATATCTAGACATAACGCAGCGGAAATCTTTTAAGAAAGTAGGATTTTAAAATATGCGAATGCAGTTACTATTAAATGAATGCTATATTTCTTAAAGTACGATGAAACACCTCTTTTAAACAATAGAACTGACACAAAGTTAGCAATTGTTTTCAGCTAAGCTTGCACATTTTTGTTTACAACACAGACTTTACTAATAAATTCTCGTCTTAAAATATGCGTAAAGCAACTAACTTATAAAATAATTTCTTAAACTCATTGTATTTCACGATGTTGTAAAGATACGAAGACAGTTGTTATTCCCAGTTCTCATTGTCGTTATTAAATATACATACATAAACCGTTTGGTTGTTCTTACAATGAGTTCCTTCTAAATGAAGGCAGATATGCTAGTCAGTCTTATGTTTTGTGGGTTCACGCAAGTTAGAATGCATTATGAATGATTTCTACACATGAAATACTAACTAAATATTTATAGAATGTACATATTAGGAAGGAAGGTCTATGAGCAAGTAATTACTAATTATTTAAACATATTTTATAATAAATATTGTATGTTACAAGTTGGGATGAATGCGTAGCAATAACAATTAAAAAATATTGTGAAGATTCAAAGTTGGTATTTGTGTAAATGCATTAATCTCCACAAATTTTCAAGACAAAAGAGATGCATATCGCCGTATTCAATGCACATCGATTAACGCACATATGAAATAATCATTCATGTATAGTCCTTATAGCATGCTTTTGGTTTATGACGTCACTATTTTCTACCCATTTGAATTTCCATGAACATAGTTTTTAAATATAAATACATTAATTTCAAAATTCAAATATTTGAAATGTAACATAGCCATTTATAATTTAAAAATGTGTTTGAACAATCGAAAGTTTTTTTTCTAATTCTATTTCAAAGAGAGGATAAAATATTTAGAAAATTTATTTTGAAATGTAAATTATGCTGATATATTCGTTACTATTTTAATTTATTTAAATCTCTGTCTTCAATAAGTTGCGTTTAGTTATAGTTTACATTATATTCAGATACAGTTTACTGATCATCATAAAATCAGGAAAAAGATAAGTAATCTAACTTAAGTTATCACAGGTACCTAAAATTTAATATCTGCTCTTTCATAATGTTTTAACAACGTTCTGATAGCCATAAAAAATTGTTAACTAATTAACTCTACTCATACCATTGGAGTCACTGTCAACCACAATACATTTTAGAATAATTGCAGTTTGTTTTACTGTGCATTATAGCAGAATTTTTCTTTAATCCAAAATTTACTTCATTCGTAAATTATCTATTCATATAGTAAATTATCTAGTTTATAGTAATTATATATTTATTTGTAAATTATCTGTCAGTGTAATAGTGTTTTTTATTAAGACTGTGACCTGATAATAATCATAGTGGCGGGAATTTCGTGACCTCGATGACACCTAATGAAAAAAAAATAGAATTAGAAGAGTTACATTCTTAGATCGCTTATATTCAACACTTATGATTCCAGTTTAACGAAAATCAATATACCTCTTAAAACGTATTTTATAAGAATTATCTTTTTTCTTTTTAGAGATATTAAATTTTTGCCTACGGAGGTAAATTTGGAATAAAAAATTTAAATATAAAACAAAAGTGCAACTTTGTTATTAATCAAAAGTTGTGATATTCCAATTCATACGTAGTTCTTGGTATCACACAATCCTCCTAAATTTATTAAAGTGTTCAAATACAACAATTACAATTCAATTATCTAATCACATTATACGTAGTTACTGACCTTCTCCACTAATGAAGCCTTAACCACTGTGTTATGCCACCCCCAATTCAAATGCTTGTAAGTTCTGGTGAAAAAGCAAAATGTATTAAAGATAAATAACCTCTGAGAATTGTAATAAAAGAGTATAATACAAGACGAAATGGCAGAACAAAAGAACATAATAAAACACGCGCAAGTCTATTTTCTGTAAAATTAAGTATGAAGATCAGAATAAAATATAATTAATTTCGCTTGTATAATCCTCTTAACTAATTTCTGCGATTAATAACAAACGTTGACTAATAAATATCAATGTTCAAGGTGTAAATCTAGTTCAACAATGATGTTGTCAGTATGAACAAGTTATTCAATATCAAGCATTCCATCTACTGCTGTTCAAACAGTTTTTCTATGAGTTATATTGAAACAATTTCAATTTAACTTTTCTAGTGATTTTATCAAAGACCTAATTTCGACAGAATTTTCAACAGAAAAGGGAAATTATTATTTTGTAACAAAGAAAAATATAATCTTAAGCAAAATTTTATATTTTAAGCTCCAGCAAAGTAAAAACTATAGAAATTACAAGTAATGCAAATTATGCAACTAAAAATAAATATTTATTCAAACGAACGGTAATTTGGTCAGATAAATTCTTATCTTTCAGTGTTTATGTAAAGTTCTAGCTAACCAAAGAAAATTAGGCTGCAACTGCAGAAAATAACTAATTTATAAAAGGATAAAACTGTATTTTTTGCATTCTCAAAACTAAACCAATCTTAAAAAAATTGTATCTGAAGCTAAATATTACAGCGTGTCTTTAAAGTTTTCTATAATATATGGGCTTAACTGGATATTTTTTATCCAGTTAAACCCAAAGTTCATAGAATACATCAAATACACACTATAAAGTTTAGATCATCATGATCATCTGGCAAGCACTTCGTTTTCTGAAGCCAATACAAAATAATAAGCTGCAAACTGTATATTGAGCTGCCATATGACCTGGTCACTGATTTGCATTAGTTGTAATTTGAGCATATGCTACTCTTTAGTGTTAAACTGAATTATCCGCATAGCTAATGTATCCAGTAGTCTTCACTGCTCAAATATCCTGCAGTCAAATGTTTTTTGTCTGATAGTATAAAAATCTTAATGTATATTTAATCTGTACAATTTCTGTATATTTTAATAACTTCTGCCTTTGAAGGATTGACAACTATAAACATTCTACTAATGTTTGCATTATTTCTTGAAGTCTGCATGATATTTCAACTGTCGAGTCCGTCATTTCGCGTATTCTACTTATTATTTATTGTGCACTGCTGTGTCGTTTATTTGCTTTGGATATTTGAATTTCAATCGATTCTAAGAAACAGGATAGACAAAGGAATACATCGGAAAATAACAGAACCAAGTTCAACACCCCTTCTGAAAAGGCGACAATTTGAGTCCGTGTTGAAACATCAACGCCTTTACACAAAACATTGAGATGCTGATATTGCAACAAGGATTGAAATTTTTTTTGAATAACAGGATCAAACCTGATAGTGTTATTTTCAATATATGTATCCACGGATCTAGTCTTTCTAACTTAATTGGGGTCCAAATTTCTAGTGTAAAAGAAATATAATACTCCCCTACAAGCCTTTTGGTTTTCCCCAGTAAGTTATCAGCAATCAAACTTCAATAATAGCATCAGGATAACTCGCTGTCTACATTATGTGGCATGGTGGTTCTGATAATACGACCTCTCGATGCATATACAATCTCAATCACAATTGTGAGTAGGAGTTAATGTAATAAAAATAAAAATTAACGCAACTAAAAGATTTTAAGAAATATGAAACAAATTGTTATGACATTTTTATTATTTTATCCCCATCATGCAAAATTAAATATGTTTTTTTTATTTTAACATCTCAAATTATCGGGAAAGATTTTGGTCTTTATCTATGAATGCGAAATTCAATTATATTACTTTAATCAAACTAAATCCTAAATTAAAGTTTGCAAAATAATCTGAAACGAAAATATTTACTTTTATATCGGCAATGAAGAAAAAACTCTTTTCATATAACTTCAATGTGTATGAAAAAATCATTAAAATTCTTTGTAGAGTTAGCGTAATAAGCAATTCCATAAACATACATGTGTGTGTTAATGCTTAGGAATGGGGATATATTTCTTACAGACTAAGATAATAATATTGGGGAAGTTGTAAAAGAAGAATTTAATTAAAATTTTGCATTCAGACATCTAAATAAATTAAATTGTTTGAAATACTCAATGGACAATTTAACATGCAGAAATATTATTCAAACATTTCAAACATGTATTTTTTAAACATTTAAATTACTTTGAACTATTCAACATCAAATAAATTTTCATTCTGGTGCTGAGTTACTAGCAGTATGATAATACAGAACAGAATAAAAACTAAGTGTCGTTTAGGAAGTCTGTTTTTTAATATATATCGGTTGCAATTTTATATTTTGTCTAGAGAATATATTTGAGATGTATTGCAATGTAGCGAGCGATTTTATTAGAATATTTAGAAATTTTTGTAACCAGAATACGGCAGTAGCATATTTCAAATAAAAAATGCCAGTGAATTTTTTTAGACTTCAGAAATCATAAAGAAAGTCAGCAATCTTAAACGATTTCAAATGAGGCTTCTAAATATACAGGCTGATGAAACCACGACCATCTTTACCCGCAATCG
Organism: Amaurobius ferox; assembly: GCA_951213105.1. Lineage (NCBI taxonomy): Eukaryota > Metazoa > Arthropoda > Arachnida > Araneae > Amaurobiidae > Amaurobius > Amaurobius ferox. The sequence continues at coordinate 72,961,544 of OX578135.1, read as the reverse complement.
AAGCGATTGTTGTACATAGCAGAAAGTGAGGTTACATTCTCATCCTCATCTAAGGATCTTCAGGAAATCTAACAATTCCAGACTTTAATTGAATGATTGGTACAATTTTTTTGCAGCAGAAGCACACATTTTATGACTAAATTGTGTATGAAACGCATTAACCATTGCAATTTACTTCACTCTATATTAAACTTTTCAATGACCTAATGACTAGAGATCGACGAAAGAATCACGACATGTAACAAATAAACAACTAACTTCGCTGGGAACGCAAAACACATTATAAATACAATTCTATATACAAATTATTTACAACGCTAGCAGTACAAATTCTACCCGGGACATACTAATCAACAATGAACTTCAAACGTAACTTATAACAAAACTGAATCTATGATGATCAAACTACGACACAATATATATACTCACAATATTGTAGGCTATAACTCTCGATTCTACCATACATGGACGATCAGAACACACACACGGGCGAACTCGGAAGAATGGTTGATACGTAATTCTAGAGTCTGCCCTTCTTATAGATCTAGCCAATCGTGAGTACTTAATGCTTCGGAATGAAAGTTGAAAAGTTTTGGGACATGAATTAAAATCAGAAAATGTAGAAAGAAACTAAAATGATAATAAATAATAGAATCCTCCCACTCACCCCGACCAGATTCAAAATTTTTTCGAAGCGGATCCTTAAAGCGGACACCGGTAAAAAATTTTCCGCAGAAATCTTTGCCAGCCAAAACACCCTAGGAGCAACTGGAGCAAATTCTTTTCTCTTCCAGTTGTTCGTACTTGCAAATTCAGGTTATTCAGTTTAGTTATGTATACTTATTCATTGAAATGCAAGTTTAAAATACCCAAAATTGAAATATCTGAATATTTGAAATTCACATTGAAATATTAACGTTTTGAAAATTTTACTTTATTACTTTGTTAAATACATTACTCGTTCAAATAACACTATATTCAATTTCACTCTATACACTACTGAAATAGTCAATATTAATTTTAGAATCTATGATATTTGCTCTTACAAAACAGTATAATACTTTTAGAACTTTCAAACACAACATGCACTTTTAAAGTTACATCAGTCTACCTGAACCGTGTATTTCATTCATTAATATTCTTATTACAAGCATCATTCTAGGTTTACTACATTTATTACTACTTTAACCGAGAAAAAATAATATTTTATATATTTTTAATAATTTAAAAACGGTTCATAAAATACAGTTTTATTTCCCTCTTCTGTCTTTCTTCCGATCGTTTTCATGGCACCAAAGGTCAATGTTTCTTTACTTTCCATAAAAATAAATTAAAAACTGTATACCACCATTTATACTCCACGTCCTTCGATCTGCTTCGTCGATCCATTTCTGTCCATCGATGATTTCGATCCATTTGCGTCCATCCAGAAATATGGTCCCTTTCTGTCAATCATGGATGTTAGTTCATTTCTGTCCATCGACGATTTCTTTCGTCACTCGTGACATTTCTCTTCTGCCGCCAATCATTGCTACTTTGCTGCCTCCAGCTATTTGGTCTCCCTATGTATCGATACCGATTATGGTTTTCCTGCAGATAATATTGTTTCTTATGTAGTTTCCTTGGCACTTGATTGACATCGTAAAGTTTCATCCCGTGATCATTATTTATTGTTGTCCTATGCTTGTGCTGATTCTGAAATAATTTTCTTTCGTTTTCATACCCATTCCTAGTGTTATTTTTCATCTTGAACTACATTGAAGCGTGCTTTGTTCTGTGCGCTAGTTTGGCAATATCTTCATCTGCCTTATGCTTTCTAAAATCATATTTTATTTTATTTTACTGTTATTCAGTCGGCTCACTTGTTTCTGACTAAGTTCCTTTTTACCCGTGTATGTGCCTTTTTTTTAAGTGGACCACCGTTTCAAATGCCCCGTTTTATTATAACCGTAGCTGCACTCGTTCCTGCTACTTCGATTTTTTTTACTTGTGCCCCTTTTTGTTTCCTTAATAGTTCCGATCTTTCGAGTCTTTGACTAGTGTCATGTTGTGATTTTTCGATTGTTTCAATTTTTTTTTGCCAATTTGACTTCTTCCGGATGTTTACTTTTAAGATCTTTTAACTCGATCTGTTGACGTGTAAAAAATTTTATTTCGCTTCTTACATAATATCGTTTTAGTATTTTTACGTTTGTTTGAACTTATTTTCTTTCTATTTCTAAGTATGTCACCGATTCTCGTATTTTCCCTACTTTGTATGGACTGTCGAATTTAGGGAAAACATTTCCTACTACTGTTTCTAACCCACGGATAGTGAATGTGTTAGTTTTAATACCAGATCTCTCATTTTTACATCAGAATCTCGTCTTTTGCTATCATAATATGGCTTTTGTACTGTTCGGACTGTATCTCCATATTATCTTGCTTTTTTAGGTAAACGGTCAATGTCTTTCATTGTGAATTCTGCCTGTCTTTCTTGCACAAATTATATTCTATCTAACGGTATCAGTACCTTTCTTCCCCAAAAAAATTTACATGGGTTTTTCCTGTACTGTCGTACTTAGGTGTTCTGAGTGCAAATGCCAGTGCGTTTACGTGTTTAACCCCAATTTTGATGCAATTCTTTAACATATGCTCCAATTAGTCTCACAAAATGTCTGTTTACTCTTTCTGCTATATTTGACTGAGGTCTGTACGTCACTGTTTTGCAATGTTTGATTGACAAAGTCTCACATAATCCTTCCCGTAAGTGACTAGTAATTTGTACCCCATTGTCACTGATTGTCTGTACTGGAGTACCATAAAGTAAAATATATTTATTTACCACCGTATCTGCCACTAGCCACTACTTTAGCTATCGCCTTTCTTAATGGCACTATATCGATCCATTTTGAAAAATGATCTACCGTCACTAATAAGTAGCGATTGTTTCCCATGACACTTCGTGGGTATGAATAGTCCCAATAAGTCAATCCAAAGTATTTCGTTCGGAAATGTGTCCACAATATTTATCAAAAATCCTGCTGGTCTGTAGTTTATGTAATTTATCTTTCGACATGTATCGCAACTTGTAACAAATTCATTTACCCATTCTTTCAATTTCGGTCAATTACTGATTCTCTTACATACGTGACAGTGTCTCTATCCCCATGTGTCCACAAATGGGTAGATCGTGCAGATCTTTTAACACCTCTAATCTCATTGATGTAGGAATTACCGGTCTTTGTTCTCCATTCATATTTTTACACTTGTTTTAGAATAGTAAGCTATCTACTACTTAATCCTCAACTCGATTTTTAACTACGTTATCCCTTCTTCCCTGCAGAAAATTTTATGGTTCAAATAAATGCTCAAATATGACTCCAAATTCTTCATCTTGCAATAACTCTTCCTTCATTGGGTCTTTACTTTCTGGTACTACTGTTGTTAACGTAGAGCAACTAATTTGTCCTTGGATTTGTCCACTGGATTCTGTGATACTGCATCTGCTGCCCTGTTAAATCGGCCGGCTACATGTTCAAATTTCAGATTGTATTCTTGCAGTTTTAACGCCAATCTAATTACTCTAGGTGACACACATTTTCCAGTATATAAATTAATTAGAGCTACATGATCCGTCACTATTTTAATTGGTTTATCTGTAAAATATGCTCTAAACTTTTGAATTGCTGTTAATACCACTAGAATTTCTCTTTCTGTCGCAGTATAAATTCTTTGCGCTCCATTCAGTGTTTCAGACATATATGCGATTGGTTGTCCTACTTGGATTAATATACTCCCTACCCCTATTGAACTTGTATCGGAATAAATTACATATTATTTTGTTGGATCTGGGTGATTTAGTACTGGTGCATTAATTAGTGCATTTTCAATTTCTCAAAAGCGTCCTGTATTTCACTGAACTAAACACATTTCACGTTTTCTTTTCGTAACTCGCATAATGGCTCTGCTATGTCTGAAAATAATGGTTTGAATGTTCTGTAATAAGAATATAATCCAAAGAAAGATGCAAGATGTCTGGAATTTTTAGAAATCGGAAATTCCTTGACTGCACTTATCTTAGAGTCACCATTACCTGATCCTTCTTGCATCATTTTGAAACCGAGGCATTTAAATTCTTTACTAGCAAATTTACATGTATTTTCATTAATCGTTAAACCAGCTTCTTTCAGCAGTTTAGATACTTCTTGCAAATGCTTTAAATGGTCTTCAAACCCATGTGAGGAGATTATGATATCATCCAAATATACGGCTTATCTGATTTTCCTAATACGGGTTGCAAAATTGTATCCTAAAAAAGGTGTGAATGCTCCTATTAACCCAAATGGAATTCTACAAAATGCGTACGTGCCATATTTTGTTGCAAATGCCGTCTTCAAAATATTTTCACTTTTCATCGCAATCTGGTGATACTCTCTTGTTAAATCGAATGTACACATATATTTGACTGCTTTGAGATTATCCAAAATATATTTGATTATTGGGAACTGATAACTTGGATATGTTATATTTTTATTTAATTGCCTGTAATCTACTGCAAATCTTCTAAGATTTAAGGTTTGTAATTGGTAAATATCTTTCCTTTTTACAAAAACCACTGGACTCGCATATGGATTGTTTACTGGTTTGATGGTTTTTTGTTCAAGCATTTCATCTATATGGGCTTTTATAATATATTATTTGATTTGATCGTACTTGTATTATTAACAACGTACTGCTGGTTATTTCCCGTATCAATTAAGTGTGTCGTTACGTGAGTTAACCCTGATTTCTGTGAAAACAATCCCAGGCATTTATTCACAATTTCCTGTAATTTTGATTTTTTCTCCTTAGATAATGCGACTTCCGCCAAATCGATTTCTACTTTTTCTTGTACAGTTTTGGAATTTTTTTCATTTCTAACTTACTGAATTTGATTTAAAATTTATTTCTATATTTGCTTGATTTAAAAAGCCCACTCCTAGGATTACTGGGAATCGTAGTTTTCTAAGCAATAATAGTGTAATCGAATTTTATTTGTTCCGCGATAGGATCCTATAACTTTACTCACCCCACCATGCTGTGTAACCTCTTCTACATCTTTTGCTTTGTATCTTTGTATTTATAATCTTTGTATCGGGCACATTTCTTTAAAGTATTCATCTGATACGAAATATCGTCCACTTCCCGTGTCTATTAGTACCTCTACGGCAAGTACATCTAATTTAATCACTATATGTGGTAGAGTTACATTCTTTAGCTGCACTGTGTTAATACTGATGAGCGGGATATTGTCCTTGTTATAGAGCACATTGCCCCCCTTCAGGGTGCTCTGTTTCAAAGGATAGTTATCCTTTTTACAGAAATAGTTTTGTCCTTGAAGTTTAGGTCTGTAATTTTGTGCACGGGTTTGTTCAAATTCTCCATTTGTATAGCATTGCTCACGATACTGATTATTATATTGAGGGTTTGGAGGGGGGGTCTTTCATCATATATTTTTGATTTGAAGAAGAAACCCTGAACTGAACCCGGACTTCTATCCTCAAAGCAATCTTGTCACCTAATCAACAATCTCTCAAAAATCAACTTTTTCATGTCTACTTCTGAACTTGGCTCAAATCTTTTTCCTAGTTCTACTTTCCTTAACAAAAAATTTGTTATCGATTCATATTGTGTCTGCCGTTTTCCATACAGTTCCACCTCTAACCAAATGTTATCCCTGTTCCTTGGAAATGCCAGCTTAACTTCAAACTCCGAAACATTAGTTATACCATCTTCACCTTCCACATCAAACAAATATTTTGCTCTAACCATCAAAGCATTCTGCGCCACTACTAATTGTTGGGCCTCAATTAACGTATTTACCAACAAATGATTTTCTATATCCTTAATAAACTTTCCGCTAGACGTTAATTCATCAAAAGAAAACTTCGTCGAATTTACCAACGAACTATCTTGCGCTAACATAGCTCCATACCGTTCAATAGAACTACTTGTAGTTACTACAGAAACGTGTACTATCTGAACCCCATCCTTTTCTTGCGACATATTCAACTTTATTTTACTCTCTTGCAACTTAAAATCGGCCATACTAACCAACAATCTTACTGCAAAATATCACTTCGAAAATACTACCATCGTAAAATGTATCTACAACACACGAAAATATTCTATCAAAATATCACTACAAAACTATCATTATTTAAACACCACAATTATCGCAATCCTTCTTAAACTTTCGGGCGCCATTATAAAGTACTCTTCTACTTTCTACCAAAGATCATGATTTGTGTATGAACCATTGCAATATACTTCACTCTAAATTAAACTTTCCAATAACCTAATAGAGTTCGACGGCGGAACCACGATATCTAGCAAATAAACAACTTTATTAACAGCTAACTTCGTTGGGAACTTAAAACATAATATGAAAATAATTCTATATGCGAATTATTTACAACGCTAGCAGTACAAATAATCCTACCCGGGACATACTAAGCTACAGTGAACTTCAAACCTAACGTATTACTAAACTGAATCTATGATGCTCAATCTACGACACAATATATATATATACTTTCTCAAGATTTCAGGCTATAACTCTCGATGCTACCTTACATGAACGATCAAAACACACGCCTGCGCAATCTCGGCAGAATGGCAGATACGTAAATCTAAAGTCTGCCTTTTTATAGATCTGGCCAATCGTGAGTATGCGATTCTTCGGCATAAAATCTTTGAAGTTTAGGACATAAAGTAAAATCAGGAAAGATAGAATTATAACAAAATGATAACAAATATCAATCCTCACACATATATGTAGACAAAGTTACTGAAATTCCTACAAGGTCTACTTTTAACTCAAAAGTATGAAAATGTATGAGATGCTGGCACTCTGTGTTCTGATAAATCCCATTTGGTGAGCAAATAATAAAAATATATATCCTGATTGATGGAAAGTTATTTATGTCAAAACTGATAATTAGTGATCGATCAAATGATGGGAACTTACCATATGATGCACTGGATATCTTGCAATGCTGATCATCTTCTTAATTTTAAGCATCTTATACGTACATTCCACTGAAATTTGTGGAAATAAAATACTCCTCTTGTTCTGCCATAAATGTAAAACTCAACACAATATAGCATTGCCGTCACATTCTGGTGTCAGTAGTACCCATTGTCAAACTCATTGATACATCGGGCAAAAGCACTGGATAATACAGCAGTATAATACACATCTATATAATAATTGCCTAACGTTTATTTGTTTTACTTGATCTTTGAAGACCTCTTCCCTCCCTCCCTAGGACATAGAGGACATAGACATCACTGCTTTTGCACACTTGCACATTTGCACACTTGTGCATTTGTACACTTTTAATGTCAATCTCGAGACAGATCCTAGCTTAGGTAGTTTTCTCATTTCCTCAGTAAGAGTTGAGAAAATGGGAGCGGAGGGTTTGAAAAGTCTCATGATTCTCATAAGAGCACTAGTCACCTAAACGCCTGCATGTTTGGGAGCAGAGAAAATGGAGGGTAAAGACTATTTCCAGATCCTCCAAAATCTCCTCTCCTCGGGAAACCTGAAAGGCCCAATATGTGCACACTTATTACACTTATAGTATCAGCGGAGGCAAAATGCTGATGCTCCCTTTCCCGAGTAGCACAAAAATACGTTTTCAAAAGCCCTTGTTAGACCTCCAAAGTACCCCCTCCAGTGAGAAGGCTGAATCACTGCAGACTTATAGCATCGTCTCCTGTGCCGTGACGGAATTCGTCACTTGTGTGTAAATTGTAAATTTACATTATTTCTTAAACTTTTATATTTGTGCTTATTTTAATTGTGACCCGGAACCCTCTTGTCATGTGTATATATTTTTATCATCTTTAAATGCATTTAATTCTGTTCAGATTTGTAGCCATTTCTTTTATAAAATAATATCTTTCACACACTCGAGGAATAGAGACCGTTAGTTCAGGGTCACCCGTTTTTCGCCTGCGGAGACAGAAGTCTTTGTTTTTTCTGCTTGTTCGGGTGACGCAACCTTGTGCTGAATTTCACGTTGTTAATGCACGTGTCTGGGAGGAGGTGTCCGTTGGAAAGCGACCCTGAAGAAGAGTTTGAATGAGACTGATTTTGGATTGGAGGAGAGGTGAAGGTGTGAACCTTTCGTGGTTTTTGGTTGGCTGGGCTCTGAATCCGTCCGGAATGCATAAAACGTGAATGATTGGTGATTTCAGGCGTACTCTCCCATCTGAACATCTATCGAACCCACGTTCGGCTCGGAGCCCAATTCCAATGTTGGATTACCGTAGCTGTGAGTCGGAGAGTGTTGCCTGTACCGGACCTTGCTGATGCTGAGCCTCGACGTCCCTGCTTGTCGCCGTTGACCGTCCGGGAACCTCCTGTTCCGAATGCCCGAAGATCGTTTCCTGGCGAAGTCCTTAATGAAGCCTGGGTCCTGGGCGGGCCGATGCTGGTACCCTGCCGGCTGTGTGCTTGCCGCCTTACCTTCCGATCGGGGAAGATTCTCCCCGAGGGTTCGTTTGGTGGATGTTCCGACGGCGTCAATCCCTCTCTCCTTCCAGATATGGAGGTAACCGCCCTTTTCGGTAAATGGAGGCTAATGTGCCTTCGACTGTGCTCGTATCATAGAACTGTTTTCTCAAGACATCTCAGGCTCATCTAGGCTAACTCTTAAATTAAATTAAATTGATCTTCTAAATTACCATTAAAGTAGAATTTATACAGTTATTATTTAAATGCTATAAACTATCTTCGAGTGTGCTGCCTCCCTGTTGACCATGCCATATTTAATTAATAAAAGAATATTTGATATTTATAAGTTATAATGGTAATTAATGATATATAGAAATGAATATTTATTTCTTGCTAAGAGTCGAGTTGAATTTGGTAAGTTGTTTGGTCCAATGGTGCGAGAGCTGAGAAAGATTCAGCTGGTGTAACTGCTTTAACTCCATACAAATTGGCTTTAAAATAAATAATGGAATTAAATTAAAATCCTGTGTGGTTATTTAAGGGTATTGTGTTCTTGTATTTGAATTGTATGTTTTCAGCTGCTGAAGAAGTCCTCCAAGGTAAGGGATTTATTTTGGAATTCGTTTGGAGTTGTTTTCGCAGGTCATCAGTTGGGTTTCACCTACTGACAGGAGGTGTGTTTCGAACCTGGGTATGAGAAATTGCGAGAAAGTTAGACTTTCTCGGTCGACCGTGTCCAGCGAAATCCCGCTGCGACACCTGGACAGAACGTAACGAAGTCCGATTTTCATAGTTTCGTCAAGAGAGTGGAAAATATTTTGTTACTTAAGACCCCCCCCCCCCAGAAGTGTTTTGGTGTCTTAGAAGACTGAGATTGTTTACACTTATAGTATTGACCCTTGGACAAAATCTAATACAGAAGAACCGGAATTTCGATTCACCCTTGGGAGTTGTCAAAATAGGGGTTGTAAGTGTTCAAGACTCCCTACAAGCCAGCTGTTGACCTAGAATGCTGAAATTTTGCACACGTATACTATACCCGGCCATCCAAATGGTTTCTCTAAGTCCTCGGACGAGACGGATGGCCTGGGCTTTCGACACGTATACTATCGTAGCCCAGTGGTTAGCGCGCGAGAATTGCACTCTGTAGGCCCGTGTTTGATTCCCTCCGCTGCCAAAACTGCCGCCGTGTTCAAGCAGAGTACGATCACATTAAACATGTGGGTCCGTAAGTCCTTCCGAGAGGTTGGTGGTAGGGGAAAGAGGGTACGGTCCCTGTGAATGCCTCCCCTACTAGGTTCCTGTCTAAATTGGGTTGCTCTTCCCTCCGTTCAAAAAGTTACCTTGTACTTCTTTTGTAGGTCGGACGGTCTGAGTTTCAACAACAACACGTATACTATCAATCACGGGACAGAACCCAGCAGAGCAAATATTTACTTATGTTGGCAAATTTTGACTCTAAGCTCTATACATTGTCAAATAAAATAGAACTTGTTAAAAATAATTATGAAACTTAGACCTTATATAGTTAGTTTCCCCGTCTTAGTCTCAAATACTAGAAATAACATATTAATGTAATAAAAATTTTATATACACTTAAAACAAAATGTTAAAACGTAATAGGTATTAAAATTTAAACACATGACTTAAAATATAACAGACTTTTTAATAGCTCCTGAAATAAAGTCAAATTACATAGGTATATTTCTTTAATACCATCTCTGTTGTAAACACAAAATAAAAACAACTTTAATTAAATTTGATATCCTCAGAAAATTATTCGGAAATTATTTTAAAAGAATCATGTGATTTTTTCACTTCTTGCAGAAATACGTTCAGGTTCCATAGTTGTTTAAAAAAAATGTTTTAAGATTATAATTATCAACGCTGCCTCTAAATTAAAGTTCCTGCCAAATAAAATATTCTGTTGAAGTTTATTTTTTGCTGTAGTGCAGAAAATACTTTTCAAGCTTAGCTTTGATATTTAAAAAATAAACTATATTTTTCTGTTATTAGAGGAAGTAAGCAATCTACCAAAGATTTATTTGTTTTCCTGTTAATTGTTTAATATGAACCTAGAAACTCCTTTTTATTTTTGTCAGACTTTTCCTGGCATCACATTGTTTATTAATTGCAATAACAACTTAAATGCAACTCAGTGCATGATAAAACAAAGCAATCCAAAATTTAATTTGGACAAGATTATTAAAAATGTCATTCTCACAAATAGCATTTGCTACTGTTATTTTCTTTTTTAACACTTTACAACATAGTTGAAAAGTGTTTATGACTTTGTTCATTCTGTCTGTCTGTCTGTCAGTCTGTTCGTTAGGACGATAACTACCGTAAAAAAGACTTTATCAAAATGAAATTTTAGTATGTTATTCAAACGGTCAGTGGGACCTATGGGAATATAAATGTATAATATCACCCAATTAGTTTCGGATTGTACCTGGTTGAAAAATTGAAATACATTGAACCCAATGGGACCTAATTTTTCAAACATTTTTTAAGCGGATTTAAAATTCACAAATTGCTCCGAAAATTTTAGAAAATATTCAAATTACCCCATAAAATATATAAAAAAATCCGTCCTAAATTAATCCAAAATGTATCCGTCCTAAATTAATCCAAAATGTATCCGTCCTAAAACCGCTTTATTTTTGCTTAAATTCTGTGCATCTGCATACTGAAACAACGCAATTACAATATATTTGAGTTAAATGATCATCCAAATTTGATTATTTCTACAACGGAGCCTACTTTTCACGTATGGAAAATGTAAACAGCAAAATATGTAGAATGAGTTGTATAAGAATTGCTGCATTTCTTTAACGCAAAATTATTTAACTCATAGAGTCTGTAATATAGCTGATATGAATGAAATATTCATTGATTTTACAGAGAGAAGGACGATTTTTTCGGCGAAGTTTTAAGCATAGAGTTTACTTATGTGTACCTCCATGGTCCTAAATTTTTAAATAAAATAAATTATTATAGTATTGTGATGAATGAAATGATTGGAAAGTTGTTTATGAATGAAATGCTGCTTTTATAGAGAGAGCCAGGTGTGTTATATTCCGATGACTTTATTTGAATAAATTTCATTTGTTTTCAAAGTTTTCAAATATAATAAATTATTGTAGTATTATGATAATTTTAAAAATATTTCCGAGGAATGTATCGCATTTTAGAGATGCTTAAACCAGGCAATTTACATTTCAATGCCGTCACTTGAATGAAGTTCATTTTTTTTTATGAAGTTTCAAGTTTTCAAATATAATAAATTAATGTAGTTTTGTGATAATTTTCAAAATATTACCTAGGAATGTATCGCATTTTAAAGATGTTTAAATGGAATTGCAGTGAAGTTAGAAAGTGTTTCATAATCAATGCTTTATACATAAATGATCTTTCTTGTTTAATTATTCTTTGGCATGCTCTTTAAATGACCGTACCAAGTCTTGTCACGCATTATTCCCACAATTAAGACAATTACGCTAAAAAATTGTCCTTATTAGCGGAATTTTTAACTATCGCTTTTCATTCTAGTCCTTATTAGCGGAATTTTTAGCTATCGCTTTTCATTCTAAATTATCATTTCCTGAATAAAAATGTTGTCAAATGTTGAAGCTTATAGAAGTATTATCTAGATAGTAGATATGCTATCGACGTTAAAATAATACCTTCCGTAGAGACAATCTATTTTGGCCACTGACTCGCTCTCAAATCTTATTCACTGGCCACCCAAAAATCCATTTCTTTTCAAAGGCGAGATATTTGCATTAAATTTGAAAGCGGAAAATATGAGTTTACATCGCATACCTATGTAGTATATATGGTAAAGAATGTTTTCAGGATGAAGACGTTGGTAAAAGATTTATTCACTTTATCTCAAATTCAGATATTATGTAGAATCTAAAGGATAATGTGATTTATTAAATTCACAGTAGATCTGCATATTATACATTGATCAGCATATTTCCAAAATTTATTAATGTTTTAACTGACGAAAAATTCTTGTAAAATTAAATTAAGTTGATCAGCTTTATAAAAAGTGTCAGCGACATCAATGAGTAGTATGAAGAATTATTCCCAAGCTTATCAAATTTATGAGTAAAAAGTATAGACATCAAAAGTTACTGGATGTATTTCTTAATAAACTTAAAATATTTACTTAATAATGATATAACGATAGAGATTCAAGAGACACACAGATCGTGTTTATTGTCTGCAAGAAAGTGATTTCGATCAAAGAGATAAATTTGCCAAGTTTATAACAAAATGCATCCAAAAACTAATCTTCTCTAAACTTTTCATTCATAAAATTTGATAAACATTTCAATAGTTCTTCATCTCAATAATGTTTATGGCTTTTTATAAAGCCGAATAACTTTGCTTTCCTTTACAAGTTCATTTTATGTCAGATATCAGTCATTTTTGTAGATTCTAAAACGACTGATATCTACAAAATCAGTCGTATCTAGTCGAACACGACATTTGCGAGTTTTCCAATAGTCATAAAGGTTTCGTAAAACGTGAACAGTTCGAATCTTTTAATTTTACACTAATAGCTTAATACAGGATAAACACAGAATCAGACTATTTATCTTGAACCGATTTTCTATAGAATTTTCATTTAAGTTACCTTCTTTGGGAAAAAAAACTGATAAATACGACTTTTGCCAGTATTTGAATAGTCATTAAGGTTTCTTACAATTAAAATTTTCGAATATTTTAATTTTGCTTTAGTGATTGTTACAGTGTACTCAGCATAAGGACACTCAACTGCTTTAATATATTTTCTATAAGTTTTCATTCAAATCACCCTATTTGAGAGAAAAATTGAAAATCATAAATACGATATTTGAAAGATTTAAACCAGTCATCACGATTATTTAAACTTAAGAAAGAAATTAATGTGTTTTTCAAGAAGAGTAGCAGTGAAATACTCTAATGAATGATAAACTTTATTTAGTCGGTTTTAAATTTGGCTTTAAAGTCGGCTTCAATTAGTTGGCTTTATGAGTCAGAGTTTTAGAGGAAAAAAGAAATTCCATATAAAAACAAAATATACTATCTTTGACGCATTAATAAAAAACTGTCTGGGGCAAGATGAACCAAATTATTAACGTTTTATATCATTCCACTCACTTGTTAGAAAAATTAAAAATGAACATTCTACTTATTTTTATTTCTGAGATTTAGCAGCTGTGCAGAAATCCACTTGATGGCTAATGTCCGGCTGAGCGTTCAACATCGTACGTAAAAGTTTCGAACAGAACTTGGATGTTGCCCTGCCGTGCGTATTCAACTTGACATTAAATGTTGTTAGTTTAAATTTACGGCACTAAACCACTCGCAGCGTTTTATACTAAGAGATATATTACTTTTTATACAGACATTTTTACTTTCTCATACTATGTAATATATTATACAGAAAGTATTGTTTTCACGAAAATTTTCAAATTTGAGAATTTTTAGACTAATATATGTTTTAGGACCTCCTGAACACGTTTTGACTATTTTTGGAGTGATCTTCGTCTGTCTGTGATTGATCTCTTCTGTACACCATAGCCGTCACAGATATTAATGGATATCCACGAAATTGTATCCACGGCTTTGTAATTGAAAAATATAGAACTAGATAGATTTTTTTTTTTAAATTCCAAAGAAAATTTCGAAATGTATTCGAAATTTTATACTTTTTTAAGGAATTTGATATAACAACGCATAAAATGGGTTTTTATGACTCAATAGTCTTGAGACTTCATAATTTCAATCATTGTTGTGAAGTATAATTGCATACGATTTTTATGTTCATGACGTCATTATTCCCCTCTTGAGGAGTGGCAAGTTACCCCCGGGGGTACATATTCAAGTATGGTATCAATCTAAATATTTTTAAATCCTTTAAAATCAAGGGTAGCACACGCTATAATTGTAATCTTTTGGTAAAAGGATTCAGATTTTTCAACAGTTTTCCTGTAAAATTTGGAAAAAAAATCTTTAGCTACTTAAAATGGAACGAAGAAGACCAGTAGAGTCACACCGCCGTTTATTTGTCATCATTTCATATATTTCATTCAAATACGTTATATGATTTAAATTATGCATTTATGTACTAAAGTTAATTTCCCTATATATCATTAAAACGACATATATATCTGAAACTGATATAAAATTCTCCTTCATGTGCAGGAAATGCGAAAATAGTGAAATAAATAATTAAATATTATGTTTTCGCGATTTTGAGCTCCCGCGGTATACGGATGAATTAATTATGTTTCCTTCTGTGTGTTCAGGAGGTAAAATATGAATTCTGATATTTTCTGAATTTGAATGGACTGAGTGTTCGGACGGAAGACATCGCATTATATTCAAATACTTTTGAAAGTATTTGAATAAAATATTCATGTTCGCGGGGTTCAAAATATACAGGGTGCCAGGGGAAGACATAGACAAGGCCAATGTCTCGAGAAGTATTAAGGTCATCGTATATTTTTATGTATTTAGAAGAATATATTAAGATGTATTTAGAAACTCCCATGGAGCTGCCTGATGAACAACCGTAGTAAAGCCCCCCCCCCCTTGTACCCATTTTAAAGGTGTAAGTGGGGAGATTTCTCTTCCTGCTAGAGATAGGGAAATATGCAATCACAAAAATCAAAACATTATTATTACACATTAACAGTAGTATTGCAGAATAGATTTTGTTTTGCTAGTATTGTTAACAGGTATATCGGACTCCAAGCAAGAAGGTAAAATAGGATAATCTATAGTATTATTAAGTATTAAACATTTTTGTTCCACTGCAAAAATCTGTAGAAAATCTCTCTAAATAATGATTATAAAGAGACTATTTCATTAATATGCGTGTAAAAATGTAAACGTAAACATATTGTAAGATACATCTTATTACTCTTGTTCAAGCATGCGTCGTTGTGGAAAGTGAACAGTCTGAATTTTGTGTATATAATAAATTCAATTTTATTCTGCCGCATTGTCTATATTTTCGGATGCATTAAGGAGTGGGTTAGATTATATATACTGTTTTTAGGTTCTATTTGTATTTTTGGATATAGGACAAATGTGTTTAATATTAATTTTGAAGCGATAAACAACTTTATAATTAATTTTCGCCTGTCTCTAACAGGAAGCTAGATAGCCCCTCCTTCCCCGCTGTAAAAGGGATCAAACACCTATCTGCCCTGTGTAGCGTCATAGTGGTTTCCTATACATCTGCATAAAACATACAATCATCAGTGTTTTAAAAATAGTTAGTTCCTTTTATTTCTGTGAATTAGTTAGGCATTTAATTTCTGCATTTGGAAATTATTTATTTAGTGAGTTTTTAAGCTAGTTACTGAGATATTCGTTGCATATTGATCCTGTTTACACATATGAGTGCTTTTAAATAAAAGTGTTGTTTATTCATAAATTTGGTCTTATTTTGAGAATACATCTATGTTTCTAGACGATACGTCGTAACACTTATTTATTTCGAGAAATGTGAGATTCATTACACATGCTTTTAGTCGAGTAATCCGCATTTCTTGTTGGAATGAGACAGAGCATTATAAAGCAGTCCCCATCACATTATCCTCATTTAAATATACCCTGATTCAGCATTAGTTACGTTTATGCCAACATTTAAAGCATACAGTAAACATTTTTCAGGCTCTTTATTAAATGATAGTGCCTCTCTACGCAGGTTTGAAGGAGATACTTGGGATGTGTGATCTGCCTTCCAGCAATATTGGTTACTTAATCCATTTTGTTACGTAGGCAGATACAAACATATGGAGTACAAATTCAGGAGGAGTATGAATACGAAGTCCATATGTGTTCAGAAGCGGTTAAAGGCTAAGAGGTTAAGTTTTGAGGGAAGTGAGGAGGTAAATACATTTAATTTCAAGAGAGATGCAAAGTTAAAGAAAAGTGTGACTCGAAAGATATTCACTTGCACTAGAAGTGTAAATGTAGAAATGGTTCACTTTCAGGAGAAATTAGAAGCGAAACTGTAAGAGAGGCCAACTGCATATTTAGCGTGAAAGTGAAGGGGTTAATTTTTAACTGAAGTATAACGTCATAGAATACTGTATTCAGAAGCTTCACTCCCATACGAAACTATGGCAACATCGTTAACATATGATTTCGCATAGACACTAGCGTTCGGCGATTATGGCGATTTTTTTAATTGGCGATTTTATGTTAATGCGGCCCAAAAAAAATTACGGAACTGTACTTTTACAATTTTTTAAACAATAAACATGATCAGCAGTTCAAAATTCTTTTGTCTGTAATATGTGTAAGTTTAAATAAAGAAACATAGATATATATTTAATGCATGTAATCATAAACTAAATAAAAAATTGACGCATTGCATCACTGTAAATCATTATACAACAAAAATTACATGCTAACATACCCAAAAGACTGAAATGTTATGTAATATTTTCAGCCTAAAAATTTTACTAGAGTATTGATTGTTAAATTGCTTATTTCTTAACTTACTCTGGGATGCTGTTAATATGTGTATTTTTAAATACACTCAAACCTGTTTTTGTGCGGTCTTTTTTTTGTGCGATTTTTTATTTGTGCGATTTTTTGTGCGATTTTTTTGTGCGGTATATGAAAATTTCAATCAAATTGGAACATAATTGACGAAGTTATCAATAAAAAAAAATAGTAGGTTTGAGCGGCCATTTAGTTTTTTCGATTTTCGATACGTATTTCATCACATTACATAAGTATTGCGTCAGTCAATTACATTACAGCCAATTACATATGTATTGAATTCTATAATTGCATAATTTAATTGTTGAACGCACAAGAATTTCCATGTAAATAAATGAAATGTGCAATAGCATATTGCGATGGAATTCTTGCGTAGCAAAGCGAAAATGCATTGATCGCAAATAAACATTGAAGGACATCTGCATCGTGTTAGTTCGGGTTTTCCTGAAACGGACTGCGTGTCTCGTTTGGTCGCTGAGTTGGTTTTTTGCTAATGATATACTTGGCGACCGGTCTCATGATTTGTTTTGTTTGTTTTAACGAGTAGGTAGAAGAAATTTACTTGAAGGGAGCAAAGAGTTGTTTTTTTATTCTACTCTGATCTGAGCAAGTGACAAGTCCGCTAAATAAAGTGATTTAATAAAAAAATATTATGTGTGTTTTAATTTTTAAATCTAATATTAATTGACGTCCTTCAAAGTGCTTTCACATTCCTATTATCAGACTACGAAGAATAATGGTTATGCGTTTTGAAAAGTTTTGTATGTGTAAAATAAGTACATATGTAAATAAAATATTTAAAAATGTTCGCATGTGTATTTTCTAAATCAGATTCCAAAAGGTTTGGCGAGATTCCAAGTAGCTGCCAAGCCTCGTATCTTGATTTCGTTTAAAAAAGCATTTACTTGTTATTTCGTAAGGTTTTGAGTTATTTTCTACGTGAGACTTCTTTTATGTGGTCCCTATTCACCGCATAAAAAAATACTTTTTAATTGTGTTGCGAAAACTATTATTTATAGCTACTCGTGAAGTTTTGCGTGATTTTTTTATGCGTTTTCTTTTATGCGGTCCCTATCTACCGCACAAAAATAGATTTGAGTGTACACTAATATTCTTATAATAAATAACAAATTCATATAAATGCATTATCAAAGGTGTCGAACTCAATCGTTAATTACAAAGGGGGGGGGGGATTATTTTCCACATTACGTCAGTTGTTAAAGGCATGTAAAATATATACACATTCAACATTATATTCAACTTACTCTTGAAAAAGCTATCCAAATATCAGTTTTTATACATTTTATATGAATGCGGGAACAATTTTTAACTAATAATGCCACTGATTCTTAGAATTTAGTCGAGTCGGCAGTGATAATGCTGCACCAATTTCTTATGATCAACACGTGCATAGGATGAAATATGGGATGGATAACAAATGACACTTTTATTTAAATAAAAATAAATTACATTCCTTGTAAACGTAATCCCTTTTCTTTTGGTAATCCATAAAAAATATAATAATTGATTATAAAATATAAAATAGCAGCGAAAGTATGTTTTCCACGTGTAAACATGCGATGATAGAACAAAGTTCTTTCAAGTGCTTCGTTCAGTGCCAAATAGGGTTATATTAGCAGAACGTCTTGGCGAAAACCGTCACAGACCATCTCCAAGCGTGCCAACCTTGATATTGGATTTAATTTTGATTGGCGGTTGAGGGCGCTGCGGTCGAGTGAAACGTTTGTATATATTAGTCTGTGTGTAACGGTAAAGTAGTTCACTTTCAAGAGATGTGTAAATAAAAGAGTTTTACTTCCAAACAGGAGGGAAGATAAATAATACACATTCAGGAGAAGTCTGATAGTGAATATGTACACTTTCAGGAGAAGTATGATGATAAATATGTACATTTTTAGGGCAAGTTTTCGGCTAATGAGGTTCATTTTCAGGAGAAATGTGATAAGACAAGAAGCTCACCGTTTATTTTTAGGATAAGTGCGAAGATAAAGGGGTTCACTTTTAATGGAGATGTGAAGGAAAAGGGATTCACACTTTTAGGACATATCTGAAATTACAGTAACTTACTTTCGGTAGAGTTGCGGAGGTAAGGAAATTAACTTTTACTAGATATTTGAACGAAAGGAAATTCACTTTTAGGACAAATCTGAAATTACAGAGGTTCACTTTTGGGAGAGATGCAAAGGTAAAGAAGTTAACTTTTAGAAGATGTGTACAGTTAAAAAATTTAACTTTCGGAAAAGATGTAAAGATGACGATGTTCACTTTTAAACGATTTATAGACGAAAATGGGTTCACTTTAAGAATAACTATGGAATTCAAAATATATGTGAAGGTAAACAGTTCTACTTCGATAGACGTTTACTTTTAGCAGGTTGTAATAAAATAATTGCCATTATAAAATCAATACATATGTTCAGTTTAGGAAAAAAGTGTAATAGTTATTCCTTTTCATGGATGCTTTTGTTTTTAAAGCTACCTCCCATAAAATGAACATGACGTGGGTTTGAGTTTTATCGAATCTATTATTTTTATTTATAGAAATTTACTACGAGAATATTATAAGAAAATTAAAATATATCTGATTTGCAGATGTACATTGCTTAACTTTTAGCATGCACTGAACTCACATCGCATTTCAAAGATTCTCCTCTTACATTATAAATATCAATGTAGCATTCAGTTCAAACACTATTTATCGCTTCATTTCAGAGTAATATTTAAAAAAAGAGTAAATTACTATTTATGGAGTAATCTCAGTTCAATTTCTATATATATATATATATATATATATATATATAATTTGCATCTGTTCTATCTAAATGTGCACGTACGTGAATTTATTTTTATTTACGTACATAAGAATACAGATATATTTGAGTCTGCTTTAAAATGATATTTCTTGCTCAGAAAATACAGAAATATTACAACAAACTGAAGAATATATCATTCTCTCTCGTTCATGTACATTGAGGTATTGGGATTAATTAAGCATTCAGTTTATTTTTGTAGATCTAAAAGGTACAAGATATAGATTCCATACACGAATATTAAAGCTTCCGTGCCCCGAGTTGTGCCATATTGAAATAAAGAATATTTCAATAAATACTTACGTGTATTGGCATTGCATACCCTGTTAATATTATTCATAAAATGTTTAAACGTAGAAGATTAATATCCCATAAATGCAAATTTACAATTCAAAACTCCGAAAATATGCAAAAGTAATAATCATTCATGTCAAAAATTTACCATATTGTTTTTGATGAACAATTTCCATGAAACGTCTATTTCTCAGGATTGACTATAGATAGGGCTTAGGTGGAAACTGGTCCAGATTCGGTTTCAAATTAGTGACGAGAAAGGGGGAGTTCATTAAGCGCTAATACTTACGGTTAGTTGTGCATGTACGGTTAATTTTTTGTTAAGATTATTACAGATATAACTTCAGGTTGCTTCGAAAATCTGCCTGTACAAAAAACTACAAAAAAAAGAATAAAAAGTTTTAAGAGTTCCATCAAAAATGAAGTATACCCATCATTTGCTACCACATGTTGGGTCATTCATAAATGTCATATTTGTCTTTGTATTTATCTCAAATCGCTTTTCAAAACATATCCTGTTACATTTTAGAAATAAATATTAATAGAACATTTAGGCCAAATAAGATCTTCATTTCCCAGAAGACTAAATCCGTATTTATACAAGATTCTAAATTCAATCGCTATCTTTATTTTGCATTCGTTCGGCCCAAATATGCACCTCCGTAAATTTGCATCGTTTTACGTGCGTAAGAATACGGATATTTTTGAACCTGTAAAATAATCTTTCTTGTTCCGAAAATGCAGGAATATTACAACATACTAATAAATATGTAATTCTCTCGCATTCAAAATCATTAACATATGCGATTTATTTTTGTACATTCAGGCGGTACAAGATAAATCAAGTACATGAATACCTAATACTTCGTGCCCTTGAATATTGCATCAACTTCAGGTAAAGAAGAATATTTAAATAAATACTTACGTGCATTGTACTATGGAACTTGTAAAGATGATGCATGGTATGTTTAAACGTAGAAGATGAATAAAATATGGACGCTAATTTACAATTCAAAGTTCCAAAAATGTATAGAAGTATGAATATAATATTCCATTACTCTAAATTTGTATGAAAACATTCATTAATGGCAAACATTTTGCCATACGGATTTGCGAAAAAATTTCACTTGAAACATCCTTTTCTCAGGCTTGGCTATAAATAAAGCTTAGATGGTGAATGATATGGATTTAGTTTTGAAATCTAGATAAGAATGTGGAATAGTTTAATAGGAATTTACATCCCCCCTTTCTTTTTACATGCCAGCCCTTTCGGTTTAATTTCTTCCAAAACATCTATTTATCATGGTTGGTTATAGATAAATTTTATATGATGGCTGATAGGAACTGATATTAATTCGGCATCGCATTTTAGAGGTATTAGGTGTTCACTGAGAATTTCCATTTCTGGCTCAGAAAATGTCACTTCAGGTTCCTTCGAAAATTCAAATGGCTGTACGAAATAGATGTGAAAATGAGAATCAAAATGCTTTGTAGTTTCCTCAAAATTAAAATATAAACATTATTTGTCTCCATAGGCCCATTCACAAATTATTTATTTGCCGAAAACAAATAACAATCTTTATTGCTCGCTTTGTTTTAACTTCTAGTATTTATTAATCACCCACTGTATTTCAAAATATATCATGTTCCATTTTAAAAGTAATTGTTAATGGAATATTTACATCAAAAACAAGCATAGCTTTATTTCCCAGAAGAAGAAATCTTTCTTTCTACATTGTCCTAAATTCTATTGCTATCTTTATTTTTCATCCGTTCTATCTACATATGTACCTCAGTGAATTTGCATTCTTTTACGTGCGTAAGAATGCGGATATTTTGGAACCTGCTTTAAAATGATTTTCCTTGTTCAGAAAATACAGGAATATTACAAAAAACTATTGAATATGTATTTCACTCGCGTTTAAGAGCATTAACATACTGGCATGAATTAAGCATGATATTTATTTTTGTTTATTCAGAAAGTATGAGATAAATCCAGTAACTGAATACCCAATGCTTTCGTGTATTGAATATTGCATCCGCTTCAGATAAATAAGTAAATTTTAGTAAATACTCACTCGTATTTATATTGCAAAGCTTGTGCAGATTGGTCATGGAATGTTTAATCGCAGAAGAGGAATAACACATAAACGGCAATTTACAACACAATGCTAAGAAAAGAAAATCGGATGTGGGCAACACATGACCTTCCTTATATAATGTAATGAATTTACTACTTTTACAGTAAAAAAATGGGTTTATCTTATAGTAGATACTAATATTCTTTCCAAGACATTGAATTTTCGACAATTAGTCGTCATTTTCATTGATTTAGCGTCATTTTTATCTATTTGGCGAGATTTTCATTAATTTGGCAACATTTCAAAAAGTCGCCAAGTTGGCGACATTCCGCCAAATTCGTCGCCAAATTCTTGCCAAGCGTTATGCACTAAAAAATAAGTTATTCTTACAGCAGATAAATGACTATTGGCGTTCAAATACAAAAGTATTACTCAGAGTATCTTTTTTCATGAATGGAACGAGCTAGATCCACGAGAATGATGTCATCCAATTTATCGCATGGTATTACATATGAAAAGTGAACATGTTTATCAATAGGAAATATTTTTTATTTTATTTTATATGACTTTTAGACATTTTTTTTAAAAATGTACAATATCTCGAGAACGGTTCGTATTAGCGTTCTAAAATTTATGTCAATCGTTTTCTAATGAAAAATTACATAAGAAATATCTATTTACGTAACTTTATTAGTGGTTTTGATTTTTTGACGATTTTTTCAAAATTTCATTCGAAAATTCAGGGGGGTTCTGAACATTTGATTGCGAATAAAAACAATAGGCTTCCAGTGTTTATGGATTGTGAGTTTTGCACCAAATTTGGTTCAAATCGGTCTATTCGTTCGTTAGTTATCGTCTCCACAGACCCACTGACACACACACACACACACACACAGACATCACTTCACAAATGTTTGACTCGTGATCAGGGATGCTTGAAACGTGCTCTCTCGTCGAAAACTCGAATTCGAATTTTCGACCCCGTCACAATACTTTCCTTATACATTATGTATATAAGGAAAGTAATACGAAATTAAAACATAGCGTTTGATTGCAATAATTTGTAAAAATACATTCATTTAATCTTGAAATAAGTTTATTTGAAACCGATGGAATGCTTGGAATATCCTATGTCATTGAGAAAAAAAATGTTCCAGTATTGCTGAGATAGAGTTTTGGAAATAGCAAGCAAGCATATGCAATATGCATGGACATGATACAAGTGCGTGTTATTACATTCAGGGATGGCCGAAAGTATATATATATGTATAATAAACTTACTTTCATTATCACAATCTTCAGGAAAGAGCATTTAATACAAGGAGTGTTTAATGAAAGTGTGGAGCAGCAATAATTCCTTTTGAAATTATATCATTAATTATTTAAAATTAATATGATATATTGTATTTAAAGCTAGTACTTGCTATCCTGTCCCCAATAACCCACCATTAATTTACTATGTTGCCCGGTATTTCTTCCGAAAAGAAATTTGATTATTTACTTAAAATCTATTTCACTTATCCAATAAACAGACATTAAATTTCTCAAACTAAACTTTATTAATTATTGTATTCAATATTGAATTTTAGCATATCTTAAATTGAACTCTATAATTATCTTAACAATTTACTATCTTGTACAAAATTATAGTCCCTTTGATATGGTTCCCTTTTCCTGACGATCTCTCGTGGTGTTACGCAATTCCTCATAGTTCATATGAAAACTTTACATTTTTGCTCTTTAGAGTGCGGTAGGTCAACTTCGAACATCCTTCATTAAAAGCATTTTTTGCGCCCAGATTCAACCCCGTAGACATGTCCGTACATTATTAACCGCGATATACTTAGAGATACTTTGAGCATATTTTTCGTGCTTTTATCACATCAATTTTTACTTTCCTTATATACATAATGTATAAGGAAAGTATTGTGACGGGGTCGAAAAATCGAATACAAGTTTTCGACGGGAGAGCACGTTTCAAGCATCCCTGATCACGAATCAACCATTTTTGAAGTGATGTCTGTGTGTGTGTGTGTGTGTGTGTGTGTGTGAATGTGTGTGTGTGTGTGTGTGAATGTGTGTGTGTGTGTGTGTGAATGTGTGTGTGTGTGTGTGTGTGAAAGTATGTGTGTGTGTGTCAGTGAGTCTGTGGAGACGATAACTGACGAACGAATGGACCGATTCAATCGAAATTGGTGCAAAAATCACAATCCGTAAACACTGGAAGCCTATTGTTTTTATACGCAATCGAATGTTCAGAACTCCCCTAAATTTCGAGGGAAATTTTGAAAAAATCGTCAAAAAATCAAAACCACTAGTAAAGTTGCGCAAATAGATATTTCTTATGTAATTTTTTATTAGAAAGCGATTGACATAAATTTTAAAACGCTAACATGAACCGTTTTCGACATATGGCTCATTTTTCAAAAAAATTATCAAAAAGTCATATAAAATAAAAAAAAATTTCCTATTGAGAAACATGTTCACATTTCATATGTAGTACCATGCGATAAATTTTGTGACATCATTTTCGTGGAACTAGCTTGTTCCATTCATGAAAAAATATACTTTGAATAATACTTTTGGATTTGAATGCCTATAGTCATTTATCTGCTGTAAGAATAACTTATTTCTCCGTCCATAACGCTTGGCAATATTTTGGTGACGAATTTGGCCAACTTTGACGACGAATGTCGCCAACTTTGAATTGTTGCCAAATTAACAAAAATCTTGCCAAATGGATAAAAATGATTTCAAATCAATGAAAATGACGACAAATTGAAGGAAATTAAATATCTTGGAAAGAATATAAGTATCTACTATAAGAATAAAATTTTTTAACTGTAAAAGTAGTAAATTCATTGCATTATATAAGGAAAGTCATGTGTTGCCCACATCAGATTTTTTTTAATGTCTCAGGAGAACATTTTTGTGGGCTAATACCACAATAAATATATCAAGAGTTATAGCACATTTGTGACGTGCGTTTTCCACAATAAATTTATAGATAAATTTTATCCTTCCTTGATGCACATGGGTAACTTCGATTTTCCCCTTCGGTTCTATCGCTGTAGTCTGTTGGGTGTGGTCTACATTGGCATTTTACTTTGTGATGCTCACGGGCCGCTTGCTCCAACGTTGTATCTGCCATGCTATCATGCTTCATTTATTATTCATAAATAAATTATCTAAATTATCTTCGCCTTATAATATTAGGCATCGCCCAGACTGTGACTGATGTCACCTTGCCATCCAGCCATATCTGGAATATGAAACTATCTCAACTGTATCACTACAAAAACCATCATTTGCGATAAAGTAAAATGCACATTCTGCATAAATTATTTAAATGATATAAAATAATGCATAGTATTAATAACATAATATCAGGAATAAAAAACAAAAGTAATTTGCTTGATTCATATTCAAGGATACCACGATGAATATCTATTAAACTTATTTTCATCAACATCTTCTTCAGAGAAACAGAGGTTTAATAAAACAAACATTTGTGTGGTGCACAAAAAGAAAATGAAAACGTATCAAGCAACTTTAAATATTAATTACTGTGGTGATTACCATTAATATCGCACCTTTGAGAATAAAGCATTGAAGTTGATTTATTCTTAGTTGAGTTGATTATTTAATAATGCCGTTTTAATCACCATACAAGAATTATGCAAAAGCATACTATTAAATTGATTTATCTGAACATTTGCGTAATACATCGTGGAACTGATTAAATTTTGCGTTGTGCCGCTGATAGCCCTCCAATTTTATCTTTAGTGCGAGTTCTGCAAAGGAACATTTATTAACATGCTACTAAATTAATTACATTATTTTAACTTTAACAATAAATCATTTATTAACAACATAGATCACTTAATTACTCAATTACAATAATTATTCCTCTTATTCGCGCTGGAGAGAGACAATGTGAAACCACTAGTTAAAAATGCCTAAAATGTTATTGAAACCAGAAGCCAACGGCTGTACCGTGCTGAAAACACAGGTTCCCGTTAGATCATCGAAGTTAAGCAGCCTCGGGCGCGGTTAGTACTTGGGTGGGTGACCACCTGGGAACAACGCCTACTGTTGGCTCATTTCAGTCGACGTGGTGGTCGAACGGTCAAGGCGAGCGTTTACAGCAATTGACCGGCCGCCACGCTGTGGGTTCGAGTCCCACGTAAGACATGGATGTTTGTGTTGTTGGGCGCAATGTGTTAGCACCCCCACTGGTGCGCTGCGGCAACGTTTTTGACGGGTAAGAGGTTCACTGTTCTGGCCGATGTGTAGACGAAGATGAAAGAGTCAATGCCTGGACATTGGAAAAAATATTAAAACCATCAACAATGCTCAATGGGAACATACCTTCATTTTCGGCTTTGGCCATAGACCAAAATTCTTGCATCAGCATATCGTACTGGCCGTAAATGTACGTGTTTGGCTCGAACTCGTACTGCCACTAGTACTGCAATTGATCTAGCCATTATTATGGAATCTCTACGGAACACTCTACAACACTTGCGTAACACTTCTCTACTGCATCTCTCTGCTGTGCGGTTTCATAGAAAATACTCGGGAATCGTCATGGCATTCTGTCCTCCTGCTTCGGATTTTACTAACTACTTTATTGGGACGATTTTCGTCACATTCTCAATACTTCTAGTACTGCCCCCCCCCCCTCTCAAAATTACCAGCACGGACGATATTGATAATAGCGTCCAAGATTTTAATCACTTACTGCTAGAAAACGTATGAGGCAGCATCGAAACCAAATCGTTCTCGTCTGAACTATCACTCACTCCCGAGTGATATCAAAGCCAAAATTAAGCAGCGTAACCGGTTACGGAGAGATTGGCAGCGCAGTAGGTATCCCCCTTTGCAAGCGCAACTGCGTAATCTTCATAGCGAGGTCAAGTCTATGATTCGAACTCACACCCAGCAACACTGGCGTACTCACCTTGATTGACTTACACCCACGAATCACAGCTAAAAACATGAGAACCACGAGAACTTCAATTCCGCCCATTAACGGCCTACACTCTCTCGCCCAGACTGCGGAGAAAAAAGCCAATGCTATTGCAGACAGCTTGGAACTCCAATTTTCACCACACGAAGACCCTAACTTCAGCCATCTCTACACAAGCACTTTACACGATTTCCAACAGACCAATCAGAATATACTTAACGCACAAGCACCTTAACGCACAAGCACCTTGATTCCATACACCTGGCTGAAGTTCATAACATTATACACAGCTTCAAAGTGAAGAAATCGCCCGGCTCTGATAAGATCAGCAACAGAATGCTGAAGAACCTTCGCATTTCTTATGAGTGCTGGCTCACCGTGCTCCTTAATCATATGTTGAATCTTCGTTACTTTCCCCAGAGTTGGAAAACTGCTGACGTTATCCCTCTGATCAAAATTAATCAAAATCCCAATTTAGCAGAAAGCTACAGACCCATTAGTCTTCTTTCTAGCCTCTCCAAAATCTTTGAGTTAGTGGTGCTTAGACGTTTGACTAGTTTCTGCAAATCGAAAGACATTTTAATTCCTGAACAGCACGGCTTTCGATCTGATTTTTCCACGCATTCCCAACTCATGCGTGTAGTGGAAACTATTCACAAAAACTCTACCAACAAGCAGTATACCAGCATAGTATTTTTCGATATCAGCAAGGCTTTTGATAAAGCATTTATCCCGGGTCTGCTAACCAAGCTGGTCCGACTTGGTATTTCGACACAACTTTTGGCTCTCATCAACTCGTATCTCGCTTATCGTTCTTTCCGCGTACGAGTTGAATAATCTTACTCTTCTCTTCAGCCAATCAGAGCCGGGGTCCCACAGGGCGGAAACCTCACTCCGCTCCTTTTCAATCTGTATTTCAATGATATACCTAGGATCCCGCAGGTACAGCTGGCCATCTTTGCAATTGACACGGCACTGATATCAAGAAGCTCTTCACCACACAACGCTATCAAAACACTCCAAAGCTACATAAAGAATAGTCTTGAGCACTGGCTCGTGACCTGGAGAATCAAAATTAATCCGTCCAAGAGTGCAGTCGTCATATTTCGTCCGAACTACCGAGAACTTAGTCTTAATTTTTCTCTTAACATTTTCAGCGATCCGATCCCCTTTTCACTGTCCGCAAGGTATTTAGGCGTCACACAGGACGCCAAAATGACCTTCGCAGAGCACATCTCGAAAAAGTTTGAATCAGCCAATAAAACGTTTAAAGCACTCCTCCCACTTCTCGGTAGAAAATCGCATCTCTCCCTCTATAATAAACTGATCATCTACAAAAAAATCATCGCACCTGCGTTTTTGTATGCCTGCACTGTCTGGGGTTTGGCAGCAAAGACGCACATAGAGAAACTGCAAGTTTTCCAAAATAAAGTTTTGCGCTGTATTGTTAACGCGCCCTGGTTTGTTCAGAACGAGGTGAATCACCATGATCTCAAAGTCCCACACGTTGCTAGGCACATTCGGAAAACCTCTCGAAATTTTTTCAGGAAGAACTCTAGTAAGCCCTGCCTGAGAAACGTAGATAGTCGCTACAACAACAACAACACCCTCCTACCTTAGGAAAAGAAGGCCTAGACACCTTCTTTTCGGGCCTACGTTTCCCCCGTGGAAGCTCCCCAGATATACTACGCCCCAGGCAGGAGTTTCCTAACCTTGTTTGCCGGACGGTGGAGACGGCGACCATTCCACCTTGGGGTTGCCTCGGCAATCCCGGAGTGAAACGGAGAATCCTGATTCGTCCTCCCCGGCGAGCTCTCATTCCCATGTAGTTAATTTGCTTTGCCCGCGTCTTTGATGCCAGACTGGTCCTCTTAGTGTGTCAGCAAATGCTGACTCTGGATAGCCTTCATAGCATAGTAGCACTGCTACTTTATCTGTAAATAATCTGAACTGTTTTAATTTAATTGTATTTGTGTGCCTGTTAAGGACCTTCTTTTTTCGCAACATGAGTGTCAATCCCTTCTTGTAAAAATTAACTTGTAAACCTTTTTGTAAATAGTAATCTTAATTCATTAACTTGTATTTATTTGAATCTCTTCAACTTTACAACTTAAACTGTAAACTCAATTCATAGTCTGCAGTGTATATTGTTTAAATTTAAATTTAAAATATTGCAAACTGTAACTCTTGTGCTGCACATCTGCGAGATTTCCTATTGGCCCGTCAGTTCTTTGGCCCTGCCCTCCCTTTCTCTTTCAGCCACCACAGTTCAGTACCCAGCCATGCAGCCACTCCAAGACGAAGGCGGCACTCCATCAGCCGCCTCTGACTACTACACAGCACCCTCTCAAGAAGACGAGTGCATATTGCTATTGGAAAGTGAATGAAATATTTAATTACAGAGACATTATTACATCCTGATGTGGGCGTAAGGGACCTTCGGTCCCGTGGTAGCCCGGAAGTAAGCGTCTTGGCTTGGCTAACTACTAAGTCATCAACTCAACAGATTATTGTCGTAGAAATTGTGCAATATCATCTCGTGGTTGCCGCCTTTTCAGCAGCAACGGACGCGGTTAGTACTTGTGTGAGTGACCACCTGGAACACCGCGTGTTGATGGCACATTTCGGGTGCGGTAGCCCGGTGGTTTGCGCGCTGGATTTGCACGCTGCCACAACTGCCACCATGTTCATGCGGGGTACGATCACGTTAAACATGTGGGTCCATAAGTCCTTCCGAGAGTTTGGTGGTAGGGGAAGGAGGGCACGGTCCCTGTGGATGCCTCCCCACTGAGTTCCGGTCTAAATTGGGTGGCACTTCCCGGCCGACCAAACGGTTACCCTACACATTTCCGGTAGGTCGGACGGGCTTGGTCTCAACAACAACAGCACCTCTTTGGTTCTGCTGCTCATGCCATCGGACGAGTCAGACGGTCTGGGTCTTCAACACCTCTTTGGTTCATATACGTAGCCTCCAGGGCGAAGCTGCAACCATTTTCTCAATTGGTCAACCTTTTTACCCAATGTCGTTGCTTTACCTTATCCTTAGAGTCCTCTAACCAACCTGTCTTGATGTCCCTAAATTTATGGTTTCTGCTGACCTTTGGGTCAGCGTGTTGTAAAAATTGGCGGCATTGAGACTGAGGGCATTTTCTGACGTTTCAAACACAATAAATTACGTACATATATATAAAGGTGTCTCACAATAAACTGATGGGAGATCGATTTCTGGTCTCACAATTTGCAATACTACGAAACTTGTGTATACTTCATGTATATGAAGTATACACAGGAATATTAGTAATATTATACATAATAAAATTTAGTGATTTATATTAATGGGATGTTGAATTTTGTATATCATAGAAATTCATTTTCATCATCATCATCTTCAGAGAATGGCTAATTTAATAAAACAAAATTTTGTAATACTTCAAAACATATAAAAACTATTCATGAAGTATTTAACATAAGTAAATGAATAAATAGTGTAATAGTAAAGAAATAAATGTAAAAGTGTATTAGAATTAATACATATACTAAAAATGCGTGATTTCTATTCAAGGATGCCCAAATATATATGTTTTTCAAACTTAATTTCAGCAACCCCATCATCAGAGAAGCGACAGTTTAGTGAAATAAACATTTGAGATACTTATAAACATTGTACATAGAGTATTTTAAGGATGCAAAGAAAGAAATTGTACGTGCTTGTTAATTTACAACAAACTGATTAGTAATTTTACGAATTAAATAAATCTAGTATAATATTGCTCTAAATGTTTAACAAACACAATTTACAAATTATGTTCAAAGGGCAGGAAACTGAACATAAATTTCTCTAAAACAAGTTGGCAGTATGAGATATTAATTTTTATTTTTATTTACTTTCATTATCATTCATTTTAAGTCAATACACTAGACATAATTACGAGTAACCACGAAAATGTAAAAGTACAGAACATAAAATACCAAACAATAAACATGTGAAGCACATTAAAACAAGATCTTTTGAAATTGGTTGGACACAAAATAAAAATATCAACTTCGGTACAATAAGTATTGAAAGGATCAATAAATTTATAAACGGGAAAAGTTTCGCATACTTGCGTTTAACAGTAGTATTGCAGAATAGATTTTGTTTTGCTAGTATTGTTAACAGGTATATCGGACTCCAAGCAAGAAGATAAAATAGGATAATCTATAGTATTATTAATACTTTGAAGTAGAATAAAAGGCAAAATCATTGTTCTATTTTCTTGAGAGACATTTTTTTATTAAATGGCCAGGCACTTGACTTCCATCATTCGCCTATACATCGACAGGAACGTGAACCATTTAGCCGTCCTAGGACGTTGCCCCAGGCGCACCACAGGGGGGCGGGACACATTGCGCCCAACAACACAACATCCATGCCTTACGTGGGACTCGAACCCATAACGCGGCGGTCGAACGATCGCTTGGAAACGCTCGCCTTGACCGCTCGACCACCGCGTCGGCTCTTGAATGACACTAAATTACATTTTTAGCCCAGATGAACGCTATGCTTTTTATATTGATAACGTTCTGAAACTCTGTAATTCAACACTTAAAGTGTTATTTTGGACTATATTAATTGTTGAGAATGCAGGTGGTAAATAGAATTCTGAATCATAGAAGGATATTATAGAACATCTTGAACAAGATTATTCTAAATACAAATAGTACTAGCAGTATAGATAAAAACAAGTATTGTCTTAAAGCCAGTCTTTATTAGGCTCTTTTGACAGTGTTATCAATATGCATTTGAAAATTAAAATAATTATCAAAATTGGCACCTAAATGAATATAACAAACTAAAGGAAAGTTATGGTTTTAGATGTTATGTTTCCTAACAATATTATTAATATAGCACTTGAAAATATAAAAGATGAATTTATTTAAGATATACAAATTATACAGTTTATGTAGATCATTCTGTAGCAATACACAATCAGTGAAATAAGGGATTTTCATACAAGATATTACACTAATGGCAAATATACATATAAACAACACACAAATAAAAAGTTAAGAGATTATATTTCATTGAAGAGCAATTTTATTCTAGTATTGTTCCATGGAATTTTGGATATATGCACTCAGTTCCGTAGAAAACAGAAAGCAATCTGCCCTGTAAGTAGAAGGAAATTTTCTTGTAAATAATAATTTAATAAGAAAACTGTGGCGTGTAAAAAATCTATATTTAATTACTGAACTTAATTATAAGATTAAAATTTACCACTAATCGTAAATTTCTTTACATTGCGAAAGTGATAACGCACCATAATTAATTTATTGTGTTGTCCGGTGTTTCTTCTGAAAAGCAACTTGATCTTATAACATAAAATTAATTTTACTTATACAAAAAACATACATTAAATTACTCAAAAAAAATTATTAATTATCATGATCATTAAATTTTTGCGTATCTTAATTTCAACTTCATAATAATTTTAACAATTTACTATCTTGTATAAAATTATAGTTTCTTTGATTTCGGTAGTGATACAGCACCCTTTCTTACCGACTTCTCGTCGTGCAACAAACTCCCTAATATTTTATGTGAAAATATTACTTCTTTTTATTTTTGGAGTACTGTAGGTCATCTTTGGACATCCCTCACTAAAAGCACATTTTTCGTGCTTAAATCACAACAAAAATATCAAGTGTTAGGAGCACATTTTTCGTGCTTATACCACAGCAAATATATGGAATGCCAGAAACACATTTTTAAATGCTACTACAACAGCAAATATATAGAATCTTTGGAGCACATGCTATTACAACCGCGAAATATATCAAGTGTGTCATGAACCTTCCCTGATGCACAGGGGTAACTTTTATTTACCCAAGTAACTATTATGTTAATAATAGAAAAATTTGGTAAATGATTGTTAATGATAAAATTAATAATAACTAATGAAGTTTTGTTTGAGCAATTTAATGTCTGCTTATTGGATAAGTAAAATTAATTTTATGTTATTAATCAAATTGCTTTACAGAAAAAAACACCAGACAACATAATAAATTAATAGGATAGGTTTTGCGGCCCCATGTAATAATCACTACTATATGAGAAATCCATAAATTAATTATAGTGATTTATAACTTCGGCAATTGTAGATAAATTCAAATAACCTTTTTTAGTGAGCCACAAAAACTTTCTGCAGTTAGAGATTGTAGCCTTCAGATTAGATTTAATTGTTTAATTTTTTGGCGCTCAACTATTTATTTATGAACACCCTGACCGCTTTCATTAGGATTTCATGTTCAACAATAATGTTTTAACTGTTTCTGAACAATTGCGGGAATATATGACTATAGTTATTCGTATTTCTCAGCATCAGATACTATCTCTACCTGTAGTCAAAATTCGAACCGATCTGAAGGAATGAGAGTTTGCCGCTTGACACAGATGTTCTTGCAGGGCGCTCTAATTCTGCTATTAGTAAAATGTCTGTGTTTGCGAATTAAACAATTGCTTAAGAGTTTCCTTGGCTCGAATATCATTGTGTTTTCTAAAATAAAGAAAAATGCTGACTTTTTCAATCATTTCTTTATCAGTTGAAAAGCTGCAAGAAAATATTTTACCGTCTATTCATAAAAGCTCAAAATACATTAATGATCAGATATACCCAAATGCATATAATAACTAATATATGATTGTAAAATATTTACCATGTGACAGTACTTACTCTTTACACATAGAATTTTACTGAATAGAAAGTACAAAATACGTATTTTCATTCTATTATTTGTGAAAAATAAATTTACTGATTAAAGGCACAGAAAGCTGGCTCCATAAGTTGTTCACATCAGATTTATAATATGTCATTTAAATAAATGGCCAAAGAGTTTTTAAAAAAAACGTCCTTATTTCAGGAAATTTGAACGAGTTTTACATGTAACAGTTGCATACATTACTTCCCCTAGATGTTCTCATTTAGTGCTAATTTAAATGTATA
The DNA here is from genome assembly GCA_951213105.1 of Amaurobius ferox. NCBI lineage: Eukaryota > Metazoa > Arthropoda > Arachnida > Araneae > Amaurobiidae > Amaurobius > Amaurobius ferox. The sequence goes on along the minus strand of OX578135.1, from coordinate 72,927,378 downwards.
ATGAGCGAATGCGTAGCAAGGATAAATGAACAGAGCAATACATTCATTTACATACTTCAGTGAATTATCAAAGTAATCAAACGGAAGTCATTCCAATTTTAAGCAGCATTAATCGGAGACGGCTGTTGCTAATATGCTCCTCGCGTTTTGTTTTGTAATGTGTAAACTTTCTTTTTTCAACAAATTATCTTTCACCTCGCATCATTCATTACAATACTAAATATGTTTATGTATGAATTTAACTAATTAACTTAACAGTTAATTGAAGAATTATATGAAGTTCAGATAATTAAAGATAAAATAGTATTTTTAGGAAATTCTAAGCCAGATTTTATGAAATAAATATAATAATGTTGTTGTTGTTACCTATTTAAATAAACTTGCTAAATTTCAAGTGATTCGTTTGAACATTTCGAAATAAATCGTGTTCCCTTCGGTAAAGTAAATTTTTTTAAATATCGATAATAGATCGTGATAACTACTTAAAAACGGTGGCCCTGTATTAGATTTTAACTTTTTGAATTTACCATGTATCTTTGCATTAAGTTAGGTAGGTCGAAGAATGGTAGATCCTAGAAAGACAGTGCCTTTGGTGGCAAAGTTGCACTATTTCCCACAATCGTTCCCTTCTTAATTAGTTAAAGTTATAAGTTCCCTTCTTAATTAGCTAAAATTAGTTCTTTGTACATGATTCTTGTTTTCTTTAATGCATAAACACATTTGCTACCCCCATGTACAATTTTGAGTTAATCAAAGCTTCTACTTTCCCATTTTTTGATGATTTTACCGTCCGTGCTTAACTTTTGGAAGCCAGTGTATCAACATCAACTATGATACAGAACCTTCTGGAGCCGAATGTTAGACACCTGGGACGAAAAAAATGGAGTGTTTTCGGAAAGTCCTTATAGACCTTATATTCCTTAGGATTTAATAAGTTAGTTTTTACTAACACCCACACTTCAGCTAGTCCATACAATACAGACACCATCTTAAAAACTTCTACTTTTCGACAGAGTAGTACATACTCGCAACTATTAATATTGTATTTCAATAATATTGATTTTTTTTATAAGCAACCCCTGTCAAATTTGGCGTTATCTGTTGGACAATATTTATAAGATTTGCGAATACTTACGTTGGACAATGTATTACAAGATTTACGATCATCTATATAAAGAAGCGGTTCACGGGAAAACATTAATGTCTTTGATAAAGATAAAGTAAGATTTAATAAGTTACTTTTTACTAACGCCCACTCATCAGATAGTTCAACACAATCTATTAGCCAGGTTTTCCTTAAAGAAAAACAATGTTTTTCTTTCCACCAATACTAAGTAGCAAATCGAAATGGAAATTAAGAAGATACTTACGTAATACATATGCAAAAAAATATGTTTACAGTGTTCTGGAAAACAAGTCTGTCACAACAAACGCATGCTTATTTATAAACATACTATTATTATTAAAAAGTTTTAACTTAATAGTCATGGTTCAAAGGTTAATTTGATATTGGTGATTGGAGTGTGAAGTTCGACTTACAAGTAAATGTTGCTGTCTTTGCTTAATTGCTAAATTCACAACATAAAATGAATAACCTAATAAAAAATAACCTGCTGCGAACAGCTCATGACTTTTCTTACAGACTCAAACTCATTTCCTCTTACTTTCTTTTATAATTCATTAAATTGAGTCCAATTGCACAAAATAAAACAGGTAATTATTTGAAACTACACAGACTTGACATTTTTATTTCAATTACCTTTTCATTTGACGACTGGATATATTTTCAAAGGCTGCGGGGCAAAATTACAAAAAGACTAAATTATCTGGAGATCGGTCATAGAGTTATGCTGTTGTTTATGTTGTAAACTCAAATATTGTAGCCGACATTATGAAATGGAAGAATTAAAATATCGCATTGTCACATATTTGCGGATTTTAAAGTAACTGGTAAAAAGTATCGCACTTTCAGGTATGATTGTTAAATAGCTTCAAAGTCGACTATAAATGAACATGCAGTGGTCAAAAATTACAGTGGTCTTACAGTGGTCAAAAACTACATATAAAACAAGCATTTGCTTCATACATTTGAGCATAAATACTCTTTTATTATCGATCTTGATTATTTTTTGCAGATCATTTGGAAAAATAAATGTACAATAAAGCGACAGTCCTTTTACTTTTCGAATTGCACCACTATCAGCGCCAGAGCATCTTACAGATTACTCACATACCGATTTGAGTGAAATTTGGTCAATTAGTTTTTCAAATAGAGTGGATGCACACATTGCACAGACAGCCAGACCTACATGCACACATACGCCACGTCAATAATAATTTTTTCGGGTTCTAGAGTGTTCGAAACGTGTGGATCCGTCGAAAACTCGAAACGTCGAAAATTTTAAACATACGTAATATTTTTCTCTCTCTCTCTCTCTGTATATATATATATATATATATATATATATATATATATATATATATATATATATATATATATATATATATATATATATACATATATATATATATATACATATATATATATATATATATATATATATATAGATATATATATATATATATATATATATATATATATATATATATATATACATATATATATATATATATATATATATGTATATATATATATATATATATATATATATATATATATATATATATATATATATATATATATATATATATATATATATATATATATATATATATATATATCCAAATATAAATTTATCAACTTCTCCGAAAACGGCCAACAGAAAATATACCCTTAGCCGCGATGCAGCTCAACCAAGTACATTTATATAATTATATAATCACAATCCCCCCCCGGCGAATTTTTGATCCATTGTCGTTCTTTCTTATCTTCATGTTATATATATATATATATATATATATTAGAAAAATATCTGAAAAATACTATACATAAAAAATGCATGATCATAACACTGTAAATAAAATCATAATCATAACCTCCCTTCTTTTTCCCCCCTTCCTCCTCCCCCCCCTTTTTAAATCTGTTTTTGCATTTACTACAATATATATATATTATTTTTTTAAGATAATACAAATCTACACTGAAAGAAAGATGTATCTCTGTATGTTGCGTAGCTTGTAAAGGAAAATCTAAGCTGCTTATAGCCATTAAAATTGGTATAGGTGTACTTCGACTCCTGAAAGGAAGAGTCTCGTCGATATTTTGCGGTCTCTTCGATATCTCGTCGATATTAGTGGTAAATATAATCACATTGTTTATATCTTAAGAAAGATCGAAGAATTATGTTTCAAAAAACTTTAAGCAGCTTCCAAATCCGTACTGATAACAGACACATTTTCATGAATTTAAAAAAAAAAAAAAATTTCGAGTTTTGAAGATTTTTTTAAATTTCAGTATAAAGAAATTGACTGGCAGTCTAACCTTCATAATTTAACAGGATTAAAATTGCATATTACACATTGTAGTAAACAAAAAACAACCTAATGTGCGCAGCACATGACTTTCCTTATATAATGTAATGAATTTACTCCTTTTAAAGTAAAAATTATAATGTATAAGATTCACGATACTGTCTATCTAACGTTGAATTGTGCATTTTGCGATTTTCCGGATGACAACATGTAAAACTATTTCAAAGTACCCAACTAACTTATATTTCGCGCAACTCTAAATAAAAAATTGGTGTCTTCAATAAGCGATAGCATCCTCAATAATCCATATATTAAAATATTCTAATAATTAATTCACCAATTAGGCCTCATTTTTATTAATTTCGCTTCATATTTATAATTTTGTCAATATTTCCGTCAATCTGGGGCGAAATATCGGCAAGTTGCCGATACTTTGCATGATTATTTTGCCAAGTTAGCCAAAATGCATCACCAAGTGTTACAGACAACTGGAGAGAAGATCATTTCTTATATACTGGAAGGTATTCTCGTCATATGATGGAAGTCAGAATTTGCAAAACATTACTTTCGATTTGGCGTCATTTTTTTCAATTTGGTAACATTTTTTGTCATTTTGGCAACGTATAAAATAGTCGCCAAGTTGGCGACGTCCCCTAAATTCTTCACCAATCGTTACAGACGGACGTACGGACGGACGGAAAACTGGGTTATTCTTATAATCTACTCTAATGTTCTTTCCAAGATATTGAATTTTCATGAATTAATAGTAATTTCATTGATTTAGCATCAGCTTCATTAATTTGGCAAATTTTTATCAATTGGGTAGCATTTTCGTCCATTTGGAAACATTAAAAATGTCAGCAAGTTATAAATATTCAGACAAATTCGCCACTAAAATTTTGCCAAAACTTTGCGGACGAAGAAATAAGTAATTTGTATAGTTGATACATATATTCTTTCAAATATATTGAATTTTAGTCAATTAGATTGATCATTTTAGTCAATTTTAGACAATTATATTCGTTATTTTCATTGATTTAACGTCATTTTTATCAATTTGGGGACATTTTTGTTAATTTGGAAACATTTAAAAAAGCCGCAAAATTGGCGACATTTCGCCAAATTCGTCGCCAAAATCTCGCCAACCGTTATGAACGGATAAATAAGTTATTCTTATATCAGATAAATAACTATTGGCGTCCAAATACAAAAGTATTACCCAAAGTATATTTTCTCATGAATGGAACGAACTACATCCACGACTTGATGTCACCAAATTTATCGCATGATATTACATAAGAAGAGTGAACATATTTTACAATAGTTAATATTTGTGATTTTTTGATAAATTTATTTGAAAAATGAATAACATCTCGAGAACGATTCGTGATAGCGTCGTAAAGTCTATGCCAATCGTTTTCTAATAAAAAATTACATAATAAATAGCTATTTGTGTAACTGTATTAAAGATTTTTATTATTTAATGATTTTTTCAAAATTTCAATCGAAAATTCGAATCGGGATTTCTGACCATCCGTTTGCGTTTAATAGCAATAGGCTTCCAGTATTCACGAATAGTAATTTTTGTACCAAAATTCGTTCATATCGTTCCATTTGTTCGTGAAATATTGTCACCACAGGCTCACTGATACACATACACACACACACACAGACATCACATCAAAAAATTTTATTTGTGGTCAGAGATGCTTGAAACGTGCTATCCTGTCGAGAACTTGAATTCGAATTTTCGACTCCGTCACAATACTTTCCTTATACTTTATATATATAAGGAAATTAATTACGTTCCTTGGGTCATTCTTTCATTAATTTAGATTTGTATAATGTATTTATAAATCGGTAGTTTTAGCACTCCTCAGTGTTTCGGGAATGAGCGAGGTCGATAATTATTTCCCTTCGCGTATGCACTTCTAGAAAATGTGTTCAGGATTTCTATGACGTTGTGTCTCTCGCATTCTAGAAACTTTGTCACACAAATTGGTGATAAAATAAAAAAGTGGTGTTCCCAAGGATTATTTTGGGTTGCAGATATTTTCATTTAGAAAATGCACTGTTGATTTTTGGCAAGTTTAACATCATCTACTTTCGTGCACCCCTTACGTTTATTTAGGTATTATATTAAAACAGATTATTTAGTGCGTATTACGTCCACGCAGAGGGCGAAAGTCGTATTCAGAGTGAAATATACAGCGGCATTGAGGGTAGCAGTCAATGTGCCCAGCGCCGGGCCTAAGACATACTTCGCGCCCGTACAGAGGGCTATGGCATATATAGGCGTCTATTAAAAGTGTATTTAACGCAAGGATTACTTAAACTCATTCATTAAATAAATTCAATCATTCAGTTTTTCAAAAGGTGCAGTCGCCCGCTGCGCAGCTTATCACCGGCTATACACACCTGGTAACCGAGCGTGTATAGCCGGTGATAAGCTGCGCAGCGGGCGACTGCACCTTTTGAAAAATTGAATGATTGAATTTATTTAATGAATGAATGAGTTTAAGTAATCCTTGCGTTAAATAACTGATATTTATTGAATGATTGATTTAAATTAATCCCTGCAATAAATACCGAGTGATACTTGCCACATTTTCTACTTTATTAGAATATACTTCAAGAAAACTAAAGCATTTAAGAGTATTTAAATAAAACGCTACGGTCATGGGTGTGCTCCTTTTTTAATTTATTTTAATACAGTATACTGTTAAAGCATTTTTTTGTTTCCAATACTTTGCAGTGAGTTCCACTGCGTATTTAATCAGAAGTTTGCATCTTAAATCTCGACCAACGCCGGTACATTATCTAATCCAATATAAGTACGATTTGATGTTTTAATACATGCTTTACATATTTTTTCCTATACGATGCGGTAGAATATTTACTTTTATGGGTGATTTCAAAAGTACCATTTCCTTTTAAAATGTACTTAAACGTAAAATTAAAAAATCAAGGGAAGAACTTAATTAAATAATTTTCATACTTGAACTTAATGGATGTTTAGTTCTGGGTAAAACGATATGCACTTAAGACTCAATTTACACTATTTCAAACATCTTACTACTTCTGTAGCACATTTAAAGTACCCACTAAAATTGGTACGTAACGGCTTTTCCAATTACGAGTAAAACTTAAAATCCTATCAATATATGTTTGCAAATTTAGCGCATTAATGTTACAAATTTCTTTTTCTCATTCGAAAGTATTTTAAAATGTGTTTAGTTTTTGTGAAAAAAAAATCATATTTTTTTTCTCAACAAGTTTCTTGTATGGCTGTTCAGGAATACTTTAATCATAAGTATAAGTTAATGGTTGCTGTAAACATAAGTATTTATTTCTACTCTTATATATATTAGACTTAAAGCGCATTAATTTCCATGTAGCTATTACTTTCCATGGTTTGAAAATTATAATTCGAGTTTTCGACAGAAGAGCACGTTACAAGCATCCTGAAGACGAATCGAACGTTTTTCAGGTGGTGTTTGTGTATGTGTATGTAGGTGTGCGTATGTATGTGTTATTATGTGTGTGTGTGTTTGTGAGTCTGTGGAGACGATATCTCTCGAACGTATAGAGCGATTCGAACAAATTTTAGTACATTTAGCGCCAAATGTACAATTCAGCGTTTAAAGCACTGAACCGTGAATATTATACATTGTATTTTCACTGTAAGTGAAGTAAATTCAATGAATTATATTAGGAAAGTCATGTGATGCCCACATCGGATTTTTTAACATGGTATCAATTATTCTGTCTATTTGAATGCTATATACACTTCTATTATTGTATTCTCAAACCATAATAATTGACATGATGCTACTCTAACACTGAATATAATTACATCCCTTGACGATGTTACGCTTTTATGTGATTTTCAGCATAGAATATTATACACATGCAATGACAAAAAGAACGTTCTAAAATCAATAAATGTCGGAAACGTATTTATTATCGAGAGACTCAGACTATAGAAACACTCTAAATTTTCTAAATATTTTTGCAAATCGAAAACTTTTCAAAAACACAACCTTATTAACCTTTGTCTCAAAAATATCCGTGTTATATACACATTTTTTATTCAGAAGCAAATGACGAGCCTTAGAGTATGGTAACGCGCCTTTATTGCAATATTGCAATTTTTTCCAAAATGGCGAAAATCAGAGAAACACAATTTTGAATTTGCAACTCAGGCACAATATTAACTGTGCATTTTATCGTTTGATCTATATATAGTGCAAAAACCTGTCTACGAGTATAGAGATATTTTAGGTCTCGTAAAAATTCGTTATATGTATTTTATCGTTATAAATATGGTTAAAAATGATTCACTTTATAATGGAAGTTCTATTGTTTTAAATAGTACAATATTATTTTTAATAATGTGATATAAAATTTACATTCAAAATTAATAATACACATTATAAATATGGATATATATATAAATAATAGGAATTTAATACCCGTTCAAAAATTTAACACTTGTAATTTTACTACATTGCTATTAAACTAAAAATGCATTTGCATAATGATAAACACAAAATAGAGAATTATTTTTGTTTACTAAAATGTGTGTGTGTACTAATTCCCCCGTGGTGAAGGGGCGCCTACGCACCACGTCCGCAAGACCCCCCCCCCCCCCGGGTGTCCCATGGCGAAGGGAAGGAGATTTGCAGCTTCACATTTATGGAAGCCCCCCCGAAGGGTAGAAGTCTGACTTGGCTTCGACATGACAACATCCATGAACCCTGACGGGATTCGAACCCGCCACCCGGCAATCCAGCGATCAGACGGAAACGCACTGTAAGTGGTATATGCTATAGTTGCGAAAAAGGTATCTTCATATTCCCAAAATAACTCTGCGACAAGGCGACATCAGTCACAGATAAGACCACGCCTAATTTTATAATGGGCAGGCAATTTATTTACCAGCAATAAATGAAGAATAACAACATGAGAGATACAACGATGGACGCAAGCGAGTCAGTGGGCTTCATGGAATAACCAATAAAATGCAAGGTAGACCACGTCCAGATGACTGGAGAAAATTAGCAAACAGATATGGTGGAACCAATGAAAGCCAATAGAGAAAATCAGAATAACAACTATGTATCAAGGAAGGTTTGAAACACTCGATATATTTGCGGTGGAATAAGCATGCAAAAATGTACTCCTAATTCGCTATGGTATAAGAGCTTAACTATGTGCCCCTAACACTTACGACGAATTTTGCTGTAAAATAGGCACGTAAGAATGCGTTCCCAATTTTATCTATGAAGTTGCTGTAAAATAACATATCAAAAGGTGCTAATAGTCTCTCACTAAAATATCGCGGTTAATGATGCATGTAAAATGTATATGTGGTTGAATATGTACGCAAACAGTGCTTTTAGTAAAGGATGTCCTACTGTAGCTCCTTGGAGTACAGATGATCTACTGTACTCCAAGGAGCAAAAGGTAAACTTTTCATATCCTAATATGAGTAATTTTGTAACCCAACGAGAAGTCGGTAAGAAAATGCAACTGTATAAATACAGACTCAGTTAAGTAAAAGAAACTATAATTTTGTACAAGATAGTAAATCGTAAATATAATACTGATTTGAGATTAAGCCATGCTGAAATATAATATTAATTATAATAATTATTAAAGTTTTGTTTGAGAAAATTAATGTCCGTTTATACGGATAAGAAAAATTAATTTTATGTTTATTAATTAAATTGCTTTTCAGACGAAACACAGAGCAAAATAGTAAATTCATATGGTGTGTTTTGCGGCCATGATAGCAGGTACTAGTTTAAATGCATAACAACATGTTAATTTTAATAAATGAATTTATAATTTTATTTTATTTCACTTCGCCACAGATACACACGCAAAAACAGGAAATGATTTTATATATTTATCTAGGACATTCGGTAATATAGGAATAAAATTATACATTGTTTAAATTAATGTAACGACATGCACAGCCGTTAATTTGAAAAATGATTCCATAGAACCAAATGCATTTGCTTATGATATCCTTTAGCATTAATAGGTTGTCAAATGTTCTATTCCTTTGAAAAGTCTTGAACATCTTGAATGTATTGAAAGCCAATGTTTGTAAAGGGCACATATTATCGTTACATACAGATTTACAAAAAAAATATTATTATATACAAGCTCGATATACATTAGTGATAGAGTCAGAATCATAGAGAATATCAATATAGATAAGTATATTATTATAAGGAATATCGTTATTAGAAGGTTTCAATGTACTGCGTACTGAAGTGAAAATAGAGAGTGTGAAACAATTTTATCTCTATATTAGGAATTTCTCCAACGACAAAATATAATTTCCCAATCCTTTTATATCTTGTCAACTTAATCTTTTTCTATATGATATTTTCTCAGAAAACATTACTTTAAGATCAACGCATAGTATTGAGCTGTATTTATGGCTGGTCTCTTTTTCCTTAAATCCTCTTAAAACCATTCCCCAACTTATAAATCTGCTTTATGTTTGGAGATAAAAATATAAAGATTCTTTTACCAATGTAAATATATTAGTTTAATAAACTCGAAAGTTTTGCTGAAAAACTTTCGAGAGTGTTAGAGCACCGGGGATTAAGATTTAACGGGTACTAAAAAATAATGAAAACTTTAGAAATAAATGCTTCAGCCTTGTGTAAATATAGTTTTAGTGCGTCATACAGAAATTTAAGTGAATGAGCTTTTTTGCGAAGAATTTCGCTAATACAGGTGAAATAATAAGTTTATCTTTAAATGTACAAATTTGGATTTTTAATAAAACTTTTCTAAGAAAGGATTATAAATTAAAATAAAAATATTAATTCAGCGTGCCGTTTTATCAAAGCTAATCGATAATTATATTTCAACTACAGTTTCTGTTATCTTTTGGGTTATCTAAATTCAATATTTTTCTAGCTTAATCGAAAGTGTTAAAATGGTAAAATAATTTTATTTTATTAAACATAAACAAGAGTTATTTCAAATCTTTTATTAACTCAAACAATATATATCTGGCGTTTGAACTTGATAATGCTTTATATTCGAATTTTATATTTAAACTATATTACTTGTGCTATAATCATTATTAAAATAAAAATAAAATCACTTATCTGTTTTCGATGTCAAGTTATTCTTAAAAGAATAACTAATAATAAATATTCGAAAAATTCTTTGAAAATATGTTTTTTGTAAAATTGAAAACATCTAGGTCACGCCAATGGATTGAATGTATTTTGCTAATATGTATTACTGCAAGCTATTTGAATACCCTTGATATCCATAATGTAGTTTTACGTAAATGTCCCTTCATATATATATATGCTCTATAACAAAAAAATCGACGCACCAAGAAGGAGTTGTCCGATTGTAATGCAATTTCGTATACAAAGACATTTTGAGCGAACATGCAAATGAATAAAATTTGGTGTCCAAAGAATAAATAGTGGGAGCTCCAGCGCATCGGAAATGTGCATTCAGTAGGTGTATATATGGAGCGATTCTGAATCTGTGGTCAAAATTTCTGTTTCATTTCGACTGCGGATATCTTACGTCTTGGTAGTCATTTCTGGCAAACTGACAGCACAGCGGTACGTAAACAACATTATACGACCGGCTGTGTTACCGTTCCTTTTGCGACACCCCGGACTTACTTTTCAACAATATAATGCCCGGCCGCACACGGAACGTGTTGCTATGAATTGTCTTCAAGCTTGCCCAACACTTCCTTGCCCAGCTAGGTCTCCTGATCTCTCTCCCATAGAGCACATTTAGGACGTTATGGGAAGGCGATTGGAACCATCCCAAAATATTGAAGATTTAGCCCCACAGTTGGAGACAATTTGGCAAAACATTCCGAGGACACCATCCATGAACTTTATCAGTCTATGCCACGCCGGGTGACATCTTGCATCCAGGTCAGAGTGGACCAGCGCCTTATTGACTTCCTTCCTTTGTATGCGGTCAAACTCTAAATCATTAAATTGTTCTGAAATTTTAATCGTTTCTTTTTCTATGTATGTTCTTCACATCCACCAATTTTTATCACAATCGGACAACTCCTTCTTGGTTCGTCGATTTTTTTGTTATAGAATATACTTTGGCGAGAAAGGTGACTTATTGAATGGTCAAGCTTACTAAAATGTTATGAAATTGTAATTAAATATATTTATTTGGTGGCCTTGAAAGATTTTAAATAACATATCCGTGCGTATAGGGATACGAGATTACATTGCATGTGTTCCAAAAATACCCCTTCAAAAATACCTCAAAAGGGCGAGTCAATATCTGAGAAATAAATTAGTAGTCATTGAATAGAATGCTTCTCTTTTACATTAACATATTTATTTATGTAGCACTCAGTTACTGAAAATACATTTACAAAAAATATTTTGCACAGTAACCATCAATATAATCTCTTTTGAGAATATACCTAGGAGGCGATGAGAGACCATTAATAATTACTAAAACATCAAAAAAGTTCTGCTTCAAACCTTATTATAAATATATTTAGCTGGCACATACCTTTTCATACATTTATGTTGTTTTAACGATCACTGACTTTGCGTGGAAGTACATTGCACGTATCGACTTGAGTCGATGTCTATATCACTAATTTTAACTTCATCACAGCTTCTTCTAGACCCAGACTGTTCAACTTACTCGAAAGTGTAAGATATCTGTTTTGATGGGGTTAAGTACCACCCAATTTAGAATGGAACCCAGTGGGGTAGGCATGCACAGGGATTGCACTCTCCTTCCCTACCACAAACCTTTCGGAATTACTTACGGACCCACATATTCAACGTGCTCGTAATCCACGTAAACACGTGGACAGTTTGAGCAGGCCGATAATAGTAGCCGAGTCGCCCGAATGCTAACCCCACGCGTTAACCACTGGGCTGTCTCGTCCATGCTTACGGTCTTTCTTCTTCTTCGACCCAGACTTACCAACCTACCCGAAAGTATAAGGTACCTGTTTGGAAGGCCGGGAAGTCGCACCCAATTTAGACCGGAACCCAGTGTGTGTGGCATTCCCATGGATCGTACCATCCATTCTTCTACCACCAACTTTTCGGAAGAAGTTACAGGCCAAAATATTTAACGTGCCTGTATTCCGCGTAAACGCAGGGACAGTTTGGGTAGGCCTCGAATCGAATCCGGGTCGTCCGAGTTCAATTTCCTCGAGCTAACCACTGGGCTGTCCCACCTTGATCACCGTCTTTGCATCTCAAAGCATCTTTTCAAGACTGATGTCGCCTTCTCGTCTGGTAATCATAATTTAATTTGTATCTTGTTTCAGGAAAACACGCCTTCTTCGTCTTTGATTGGCCTTGCTCTAAAGATAGTCTAAGGCCGATCCTGATGGATCCCTGTTTGATATAACTTGTTCAAGTCTTGCCCAAAAACATAGGTTACGCCCATCTAGATATCGTGTCTTTCCCATGATGTCAATTTGTGAATTTATGAGTCGTAAATGTCTCTGAATTGTCTACCTGTCAACCCTGGTATCACTCGTCTGACCACTTTGTTTAATTAGTTTTCGCTTGTGTATTATTTGAATTAAACTTTGCATATTTAGTCTCACACATACTACCACAAATATTTCAGATATTATCACTGATTCTAGTATTAAACAAAGCTATAAAAATCTGAAATTTAGAACAATTTGTGTTATTTTTAAGTTATAGGCGTATGCACCTTCTAGATAATATGATTTTGAAAAAAATATTAAAGGATTTCTCATGTTTGTTTATTTTAGAAATGTAATTGATATTTGTTTTAAGCTTTGCCCTTCCCCCTATGGATTATAGAATGCTAAAGTAATATTTTTATTGAAACCAAGTAAATATCTGTTCCCTTGTACGGCGAAAAGGTTGATTTGTTTGAAACCTACGCTGAGAAATTTTATAGAGAAGGTGTTTATTAACAGGTTAGTCTACTTGATTGGGTTCAACGGTATTCTTCATGATAATCAATTCTGATAATCGATTTTCATGATAATCAATTTTTCTGAAATTCGAGTAATCAATGATCCACCCAGTAGGTTTATTGAGAAAATTGAATTGCTTAATGTGGATAAATATCTTTCTATGGTTACCATCAACATTAACGGAGCGTTCAATGATCTTAGCAGGAATGTGTTGTCATGTGTCCTGGCTAAACTTACATTCCCTCTATGTTTCAAAATTGTATTTTTTCTTATTTAGATAGCAGTTCGGTCACGTTTCTTAAGACCGACATTTCCATTTCCAAATTTATTTTGACAGGTTGCCCCCAAAGTTCAATTATTGCCCTTGTTTTATGGTTGATTTATTTTAATGGTATTTTATCTCAAAATAGTCAGGTTCGTTATTCACAAGCATATGCTGATGATTTAGCTTTCGTTATTTTGGGCCATACTCGCAAGGAGCTGGAAATTAATGCTCATGCATTATTGAATATTATCTACGCTACTCTCGAACATCTTACATTTGGGATTTATCTTGATAAAGTAAGATGCATTGTTTTTAACAAGAATCTTTCCTTAAAAAAGAATCATATTTTCAAGCTTCTAGACAAGTCGTTGAAAGTAACTAGGCATTTAAAGTTATTGGTATTAATTATAGGTAATATACTGTTTCGAAATCCTCCTATTTACTACCTCAAGGAAAAATGCTATATATATGGTTATCAATTTTGGTAAATTATTTGGTTATAATTGGGATATTAATAACAGGCTCTTCAAAACTTGGTATTAGGTCGCCATTGAAAAATGTTGATATTAGATGAAGGTGTTTGGGCTGGTAGATCACTAAAGACCAATATAGTAATATAGTGAACAGGTCTACTTACCAAATATCTTTCTTTTAAAAATCATCTAATATGGCGTTGTCTTTGATCCTGGAAATAGCTATTATTGATATTACGACCAAATTGCTAATATGGTATTGATAGTTTTGATGACTTCACTAGCAATTAGTGAATTGATTGTTATTAGTGAATTGATAGTTTTGATCACTTCAACTTTTATGCTCCATAAAAGTTCAATTTTAATCGTCTTTTTTGTTTACCCCCTTTCCCCCACCCAAAGGACGATCTGTTACTTTGAATGTTTATATTGATGAATGCTTGATAAATTGAATAAGAATGCTTCTAAGAAGGAAAATGAGGTTAGTCTTGCTGTGTGTCTCTTAAATAATGACTATATAATTTAGGCATTTATGTTGCAACTTAATAAAAATAATTCCATAGTTCAATTTGAATTGATGGCTATTAAGCATGCTATTATGTGGGTTAGAGATAATCTGTGTCATGTCTATATTTCAGTGATATTTGTATGTTATAATTCATTGGAGTTGCACCGCAAAAGAAAGCAAATGCTTTCGAGGGAATCAAATTATGCTCTATTATGTAATAAAGCATTTCAGATAAAATACATAGCTCTAAATTGAAACGAACCTGAAGTATCCAATATTGAATTCCAATATTAAACAGTGCTATAAAAATCTGAAATATAGACCAATTTATGTTATTCTTAAGTTATGCGCTTATGCACCTTCTAGATAATATGATTTTGTAAAACTTATTAAAGGATTTCTCATGTTTGTTTATTTTAGAAATGTAATTGATATTTGTTTCAAGCTTTGTCCTTCTCCCTATGGATTATAGAATGCTAAAGTAATATTTTTATTGAAACCAAGTAAATATCTGTTCCCTTGTACGGCGAAAAGGTTGATTTGTTTGAAACCTACGCTGAGAAATTTTATAGAGGAAGTGTTTATTATCAGGTTAGTCTATTTGATTGAGTTCAACGATATTCTTCATGATAATCAATTCTGATAATCAATCTTCATGATCATCAATTTTTTTCAGATTCTAGTAATCAATGATGCACCCAGCAGGTTTATTGAGAAAATTAATTTGCTTAATGTGGATAAATATGTTTCTATGGTTACCATCAACATTAACGGAGCTTTCAATGATCTTAGCTGGAATATGTTGTCAGGTGTCCTGCCTAAACTTACATTCCCTCTATGTTTCAAAATTGTATTTTTTGATATTTAGATAGCCGTTCGGTCACGTTTCTTAAAACCAATATTTCCATTTCTAAATTTATTTTGACATGTTGCCTCCAAAGTTCAATTATTGCCCTGGTTTTATGGTTGATTTATTTTAATGGTATTCTATCTCACAATAGTCAGGTTCATTATTCACAAGCATATGCTGGTGATTTAGCTTTCGTTATTTTTGGTCATACACGTAAAGAGTTGGAAATTAACTCATGCATTATTGAATATTATCTGTGCTACTCTAGAACATCTTACATTTGGAATTTATCTTGATAAATGAAGATGCAGTGTTTTTAACAAGGCTTCTTCTTTAAAAAAGAATCATATTTTCAAGTTTTTAGACAAGTCTTTGAAAGTAACTAGGCATTCAAAGTTACTGGTATTAATAATAGGTTATAGAATGTTTTGAAGTTCTCCTATTTACTACCTCAAGGAAAAATGCTATATATATGGCTATCAATTTTGATAAATTATTTGGTTCTAATTGGGACATTAATGACAGGCTCTTCAAAACTTGGTATTAGGTCGCCATTGAAAAATGTCGATATTAGATGAAAGTGCTGGGGCTGGTAGATCACTAAAGACCAATACAGTAATATAGTAAACAGATCTCCTTACAAAGTATATTTCTTTTAAAAATCATCTAATACGGCACTGTCTTTGATTCTGGAAATAGCTCTTATTGATATATGACTATCAAATTGCTGAACATGACATTTTTATTTTGAAAAAGTGAATTGATAATTTTGATTACTTCAACTTGTATCTTCCATGAAAGTTTAATTTAAATCGTATTCTTTGTTTGGACCCCCCCCCCCCCCCAGCAATGGACGTTCTGTTACTTTGACTGTTTATTGTGATGAATGCCTGATAAATTTGAATAAGAATGGTTCTGATAAGGAAAATGAGGTTCGTCTCACTGTGTCTCTCTTAAATAATTATATATATAATTCCGGCATTTATGTTACAACTTAATGAAAAAAATTCCGCAGTCCAATTTGAATTTATGGCTATTAAGCTTGATATTATGTGGGTTAGAGATAATCTTTGTCATGTCTATGTTTCAGTGATATTTTGTATGTTATAATTCATTGAAGTTGCTCCGAAAAAGAAACCGAATTTGTTCGAGGGAATCAGATTATTCCCTATTAAGTAATAAAGCATTTCAGATAAAATATATAGCTCTAAATTGAAACAAACCTGTAGTATCTCAGGAAATGTCACACTTTCCTTTAAAACCAGGAAAAAACATGTTTCCTTTAAAATATGTCTCAAAGGCATTTGAAAACTAAAAAGGTTATCGAGGCATTTGGAAAATAAAAAGGCGTGATTGCAACCCATTTCCGAGAACAGCCTTATATAAAATACAGAAGATCGGGACATGGAGAAGGCCGAGACAAAAATTCTTAATTACAGCATCAACATTCAAACGGAAAACACATTACCTAACACTTCGTCACGCGGGGAAACAGGGACATCAAAATTAATACGGGGAAAATTATCTGAAATATAAACGGACGTAAGAACATATGCAACTTTATACATAAATATTTTAAAGTTAATAATTATCTGTTTCAAATCAAACGTTTCCCGTGGGTTTCGGTACATTTATTTCTTTGTGGTATTATATTGTGCCTGATAATATTTTAGTCCTGAAAAGAAAGGAAAGCTAGAGTTAATTTAATCAGGAATGCATTCAACATATGGAAGATCTTTCTTTATTTGCATTAACAACAGACCTGATGAATAAAACATCGCCTACCAGTGTTTCATCGCATAGTTCTTCACTACCTTCAAAAGAAATTTGTCAATACTTTTGTTATATTAAGCTTACTTATGAAAACAATAGTAATAGATAATTTATGAGTATTGTTTACATCAGTGGTTATGACAATATTTGCCCACCGCCTTGATAAAATCCGAGAAACAACTATACGCTTTGTATTTTATTTATGTTTTCTAATTTATTTCGCTAAACAAAACAATTAAATTAACACAAATGCAATTATAATTATAAAACATGAAAATCGGATGGAATAGCCTAAATTATTACAGTGTTAAAATATGTTATGCGCATATATGAAATGGAACAGATAAGCAAACAAATTAAATATAAATGTTTAATTTGATTTTTTTTTTAGGATTTATGTTACAGATTTTTTATTGCTTTGTATATATAGTGACAGAAATTGGATTGGAAAATTCAATACTCATTCCCAGGTTAATATCATTTCTAATATTTTATTTGGTTAGTATGTATGTGTGTATGTCTGTCTGTAATCCAGTATTACATAAATGGAAAATTGAAAGGGGGGGTCGTTGTAATCACACGCTTAAAACGTTTCAATGCTCTTTTATTTTTACTAAAGCGAAATAATTATTTCTTCTATTATCTATGTAAATAAAATTGAAATATATCTATCGTTTGTCTCATTATCACAGGAGTGTGCTGTATAAAATTTCCATAATTTTTATGGGTATTCTTGTAAGGTCCGACATAAAATTTAGGCGTCCTTCTGTCTGTCTATCTTCATGTTCTTCTGAACGTTTGTGAGGATTTTATTATTCATTATTATTGGATGGTAATTTTACTTTTTATTATGCTAATTTATGTGCGAAACGCCTCAAATCTGATTTGGACAATCACGTACCCACGCCTGGTCAGGAGTATAAAAGAAGAGGCAAATGTTAGACAGACGGAAATCGAATATTCGTATTGATATCAGAGAAAAGTGAATGTGTGAATAGTCGACGTGAAGCTTCGGCTGTTATCGTTATACGAGAGTTCGAGGGTGTGTGGCGGTGGCTCTGTTCATTACAGGAAGTTCGCTGCAAAGTTGTTGCCCCTACAAGATTGTGAGTATAGACATATATTGTTTAATAGTAGACATATATTTTTTAATAGTTGATAAGTAGTTCTAATTCAGTTCAGTAAGAAAATGTTACGGTTTAGTCTCGGCATAGATATGGTAGTGCTAGCTTTTTACGTTGTCAGCGAAGTTAGCTGGAATTAAGTAAGTGTTTAAAAAACACATACTGTAGATCATTCATCACACATACTGTAGATCATTCATCGAACTCCGGTTAGTAGATTTAAGATTGAAGTGAGTACACTGGTGAATAGAAGGCATGTTTTTAATGTTATTTAAAAGTAAAGTAGTTACGAAAGAATTTTATTATTATATTTTATCCATGAATTTATTTACAGTTTTTGATTCCATTATGGTAACTAAGACGACCGAGCTCCGTTTCAAATATCGAAATCGTCTGCTGCCTATTCTATTAATTAAATACTTGAAACCATGGAGTTAGAAAGAAGGAGATAAAATCTTATGAATGAAAATGTTATAGCGCTTGAAAATGCTATAATGTTTTGAGAATTATATCTAGGTGTCGCTAGTGTTAGTAAAGTAGTTGTCATTGTCAGTTGACACAACAGAAGGGCGTAGTATTTAATATATGTATTTTTATTATTTTTAAATTAAATGTTTCCTAATTATGAGTATAAATAACCAGTATTTTTTCATAGTTGTAGGATAGAGTACAGAATATGTGTAGATGAAAATAAATTGAAAGGTGAGACAATTTTGAATACGTAGGAATATTATTTATTGTTTCAATTCTACTTCACATTGCACTAATAATTTATTTTCACAAAATTGACAGTTTAAATAAGTATTTTAGTCTTTTCGCTATAGAAATGCATACAATGCAGGTTTATTTATCTTATCCCAGTGCCACCTGAATTATTGTCTCAAAGGTTATTTTTCTTAATAGGAAGTTTACCTCCATGATTGAAACATAATGCTATAAGTAAATTATTATTACATTTAAATGTCTGAAAACTTTAAAAATAAACTTTGGAATATTAATTTAAAAATTATTATTTCAGTGTTAATAAAACTATAAAATCTGCGCACAGGTGTAAAACGAATTTAAATAATTATAACTTTTAGTGTGTGCAGGTGTCACACTTAATGAACTGTATCTATATAAATAAAATTGAATATCCATCTGTTTGTCTCATCATCACAGGAGAAAGGCTAAACCGAATTCAATGAATTTTTCAAGGCTAGCCTTGATAGGATCTCATTTAAAATTCAAGCGTCCGTCTGTCGTCCTGTTTCTCCGTCTCCATGTTATTCTGTGTATTTCCTTATTTGAAGTATGATTTATGCATTATATAACAATCTAAATAAACGGGACCTAATCGTTATTTCCGTAAACAAATTTATGTGACCTAACTGTTTTTAGCATCCCTACAATAAATGCAATTCAAAATCTAAAAATGTCAGCTGATCGTTGTTTGTGCTTGTATCTTCAAAATTATGGAAGCTTTTATAAATAAATGAAATAAAAAAAATCTGATGTGGGCAGCACATGACTTTCCTTATACAATGCAATAAATTTACTTTTACAGTAAAAAAAAATAGATTATTTTTATAGTAGTTATTTATATTCTTTCCAAGATATTGAATTCTCGTCAATGAGTCGTTATTTTCTATGTCGTCATCATCAATGAGTCGTCATTGATTTAGCATCATTTTTATCCATTTGGCGAGGTTTTCGTTAATTTAGCAACATTTAAAAAAGTCGCAAAGTTGGCGACATTCCACCAAATTCGTCTTCAAAATCTCGACAAGCGTTATGGACGAAGAAATATGTTATTCTTACAGCAGTTTAATGACTATTGGCGTTCAAATACGAAAATATTACTCAAAGTATATTTTTTCATGAATGGAACGAGCTAGATCCACGAAAATGATGTCACCAAATTTATCGCATGGTATTACATATGAAAAGTAAACATGTTTCTCAATAGGAAATATTTTTTTTTTTATATTATATGACTTTTTGATAATTTTTTTGAAAAATGTGCAATATCTCGAGAACGGTTCGTGTTAGCGTTCTAAAATTTGTGTCAATCGTTTTCTAATGAAAAATTACATAAGAAATGTCTATTTGCGTAATTTTATTAGCGGTTTTGATTTTTTGACGATTTTTTCAAAATTCCACTCGAAAATTTAGGGGATTCTGAACATTCGATTGCGTATAAAAACAATAGGCTTCCAGTGTTTACGGATTGTGATTTTTATACCAAATTTCTTTCGAATCGGTTTATTCGTTCGTCAGTTATTGTCTCCACAGTCTCACTGACACACACACTCACGTACTTTCACACACACACACAGACATCATTTCAAAAATGTTTGATTCGTGATCAGGGATGCTTGAAACGTGCTCTCTCGTCGAAAACTCGAATTCGAATTTTTGACCCCGTCACAATACTTTCCTTATACATTATGTATATAAGGAAAGAAATATATAATGTTTTATCACAAAGGTTATAAATGCAAGTCTTTTGTATAGTTTTACCACTAATAAGAGGTCCAGATGCATAGTATGGAAATAATGTATTATTTAATTGTAAAATTCTTATGTTTATGAATAAAATTGTAAGCTGTGCTTTAATCTGCTGTATTTAGCACGGAAGAACTAGCATTATTTGAGACAATTATGGTAAAATCCTAAAGAAACACTCCAAATATTAAATGTTATTGTGAATTTTGTTTCCTGTCTCAATATAATATTCCGTATAAAGAAAGGGGATAATGTTTGTCCTTCAATGATGTTCATCTTTTAACCAACATACTCATCGCTCGATATAAGCATACCTCCGATTTCAGATCAATAGGCACATTCTAATACGTACGACTTTCCTAATGCGCTACCCGTTTTAACCTTTTGTTTGATATAACTCTTTCAAATTTGAAGCGCCGCCATAAATCGCAGTGTTCATTCAAGAATGATTCTAATTTTGATATTACTCTTACATTTATTGTGGACTGCTCTTTTCTTGACATGTTTCTCAAGTTCTGAGTTATGTATCTCAAGTTCTGTTTAGATGTCTTACATTAGCTAAAAATCAAGCCATTTAGCAAGACGACGCACTTAACCACTAAACGCATCAAACGATTGTCTTCTATGCCATCTTTGAAGCGAACACTGAAATCTTTAAAATAAAAACGCTTACTGCATTGCCGTCTTTAATCGATTGAAAATATTTCTCAAGTTTAAATATTTTTATCAAAAAAATTTATTTTTTTTTTCATTTCAAATGCACACATGTTTGACTACAACTTTGATCCGCATTTTGGAATTCGCTGACTGGAAGGAAATGTTAAGCCTGCGCAAAAATAGATGAAATGTCAGACGGCAAATCCACTTTTATGAAAATGTTAAAAATCTTAAATATTTTTAAAAAGGCCACACAATATTCGTCTTAGGTACTCTGGAAGCTTTTGATGCTACTTGAAATTCTTTATATAATTTACAGCCGTAAATGTTTAAGCTACATTTCAGTTTACATAAAATGTTAAAACTACATTTGAAGAGCGTAAATTGAATATTGGAAATGAAATTTAAGCAAATTGCATACTCTATAAACACATTGTTTGATTCTGTTTATGCAAAACCCGGTAGCGAAATGTGTTATTAGAAATATGTATTCACTCTGAAATATTTATCAATATTACATACATAAGATCTTTAACTACATGATTTGCTAGTGCATGCTCGGAAAATGATATATCTCAATTACCATCTATGCAGGCACAGGCATATTTGGCCTTTTCGAATTTATATAAACCCTAGCAGTATAAGAAGCGGCTTCATCATGTTGAAACCAGGTAATCTGAGGAATTCCAAAGCTCCATTACGACTAAATAGCATAGTATGAACAGGATAGACGAGCAGTTCTTTAACCCACTGCCTCACTAGTAGAGAAAACCGTTATTTCGAAATCACACTTTCCTTCCGGAACTAGTATATATATATATATATATATATATATATATATATATATATATATATATATATATATATATATATATATATATATATATATATATATATATATATCACACCAGAAAAATAGACAAATAAATGGAAGCAAAATTCGTACCAGATAACATGAAATGATTTTAAATTTGAAATAAATTACATTGTTTCTTGGCATTCATGTTTACATCGAAATGTGTACAGAAAAATCATATTGAACCAACTTATACGAAGCAAAAGAATAAACAGTAACGTTAATGATCATTATAACTGCGATATTTGCTTCCCCCATGGTTCAATTGCACAAGGATTTCCGAAGCGTTTTCTGAGCAACATCATATGTAGATTGTATGGTTTAACCGTAACTGAAAGCTACCTTATCATGACTTAGTGTCTATGTCTTCCTTGCACAGGCATATGCCGTGTATACTTACTTACATGATGAATATAAACGTGTGGATAGTTTGGTGCGTATTCGTCTTGCTTGTTGAGGTATTGAAGTCATGGTACAGTATCTGATTACGTGTTTATAAACTATACTTTTTAATTCTTATTGTCTTTTAAATTGTAGAACTACCACACTTTAATGCAGGTTTTTGGTTTCGAGTCATGTGGGTTATTCCACGATTTCATGTTATCTGGTACACTCTTTTTACATTTTTGATACTTCGGTATTAAATTCTTATGCAATATATCGGCTTCCGGGAGTGTTGTCTAGACAAAAAGCTTTCTTAACCGGGGAGTGGGGGTCACAACGCCCCCCCCGACCAATCTTTGGTATATTGCTTCCATTTATTTGTCTACTTTTCTGGTGTGATATTTGAATCCTCGTTGTAGTGCAGCTTCGCGCCTTATTCGTGTGATTTCTGGTATTTTATAACTTTCACACTATACTTACGCATTTATAAATACATATATATATATTTAATTCCTCGAATACATATATAATTTCTTGAATATATGTTTAAAATGTTTATATGTTTAATATGCTTAATTCGACAAAGTTGTGAGGTCCACCGTACACATGGAAGAAAACATAACCGGCTCAGTAACGCAATCTGTATAATCGCGTCGGTTAGTTAACCAGAAATAGATGTTTTAAACCCAGGTTAAGGCAAGTGTTCTTTACAAAATCACAAAAGGCACCCATAAGAGGTGTTCTCAAAAATTTTACAGACACTTCCTCTTCAGGTAACAGCATCCGTGGGTCGGTTCTGCACTTATGTGCAATTTAGTATTTAACCGCTGTTATCTGCAATGTCTCTGTGCTTGCAGCTTCGGGTAGGACGGACTAAATTATCATAAGGATTTCATGCCAGCTACGCAGTAGGTCTAAAATGGTCAGTTTCTATAGAAGTTTGCAGAATTTCTGTTTAAAGGAAGTCCCTTTGTCGTCATTGAAGATAACGACTATTCCATACTGGTAAATGCATAATCAGCGCGAAACTGCTCCATGGGTGCTGTTATCTGCAGTGGAAGTATCTTCCAAGAATATCTTACATTCTAGTAACTTAACCCCGAAGGTTATATGCAGTAGATCATTGTGGATTTCATAATAACAAAGCAGGAAATTTCTCAATTCCATATGATTTATGTGACTGGTTTCAATGCACGTAAAGCAATAGCAAACAGATTACCCAGCATACTAAAATATTTGAAATGAGTAGTTTATATAGAACAGATATTGCGCTTCTACTTGAAATATTAAAGGTATGTCTGTAAGAACCATTTTAAATGTAGAAAGAAACAAAATTGTCTCATTACCTCATGGGACATTGGTTTATTTGTCCAGCCGGAGATTAGAGATTCCGTTCTCTACTGAGATATGCATTCTATAAAATGTAGCAAAAAATATCTTTGAAAGATACATAAAATGGTGATTTACAAAAGTAAAACTCTATGAGAAAGCAGAATTTAGAAATGCAAATTAAATTATAATACCAAGATTCAGGCGTTTGAGCATAAATTATAATAACCCTATTAAATTATTTTTTATCATTAAACTTTTGATAAATGATCACTCGTAAATTCCTGTTAATAAACTTCTTATGTTTCAAACTTCATTTATCATGCTAACTATGGGTTTAAGTGTTTTTATCCCAATATCGGAGATAATAACGTACCATAAAAAATTTAATATGGAAGTCTATAGATTTCTTTTTAAGAAAATATTTCGAAATATAGCTCAAATACCCAAGAACCACAAATATGATTTCTTAATTCCAAACATTTCTCCTGAGAAATATTTTTCCGGTTGGAATATTTTAGAGTAAAAATATTTTTTCTGACATACAAAATTACCTGAATAAACCTTGGATTCGTATTTCTACATTTTCATCATACGAAGTTGGTTCACAAAAAATCGTAAAATACAGACCAGAAAAGCAATTTGAATGTTTTGGTGCAGATTTATCAAAATTCCTGAGAATAGTCATATGTTTGCAGTACTGCAAAATGTAATATACACTATTTTACAAAATATTATCTGTACACCCCCCTCCTTCTCTTTCACAAAAATATTCGAGAACCGTGCATGTAAACATATGTACAATCTGGGACGCATGTAAACTTATTTTTCTATTGTCGGAGAAATGTGATAATGAGACGATGATTGAAACATTATATTTAAAATTGAATTATATGTATAGTCTCTCACTTTAGACATTTAAAAGTAGACTCAGTTAAGATACAATTTAAACTACTGCTGAAAACACTTTTTGTGCAATTTTGCCAAGTTAAATACTCGACAAGGCTAGTTGGTATGTCCATGTTATAAATAAAGTTCATTGTGGGTAATCAATGTAGGTAGACGGGTTCAGACCATTTTTATTTTGCTAGTGCTTAGTTTTTTTTCTCTGAAGAAAGCGGCTGTTATAACTGTCAAAACTTTTAATTAATCCTTTTTGCTTACAAACAATCCAACATTAAAATAAGGAAGTATTGTTTAACATATTTGACGAAACAAGATATATGTAGGACTAATATTTATCACAAAAAAATATATATTTTGTGCGAAGTATTTCTACCTACATATTATATGTATCTGCATTTGTAATTAATTAATCGACATATTCAAAAAATAGTTTACATGATTAATTGTTGAATTTAATTATATTTTACATGTGAAGCAAAATATCACTAAATTATCATCTTTCAGTATTTTTAGTATAGATATATGAAAATAATTTTTGACAGATAAATAAACAATTGAATAAAAAAATAATATTTACTTTTTTGTTATAAAAAAAAATTCAAAAGATATCTCAAATACCAACAACACACTAAAAATAAAATATTTTTTTGGATCTCCAATTGTACTGTGAGGAGATTATTCCTTTGGTTGAATTCTTTTTCTAAATAAATGATTTTTTTATTTCCTGTAGAAAACAAAAATCTTTTAAAAATTTTGCTTATTATTTAAGATTTTATTTATTGAAAGGAATTGCAAAGACTTATACACAAAAAAGAGAAAATATTAATTAGCAAGAACATTCTACTGAAATTGGTTGAATCGTGTGAATATTAAACAAGAAAGATCAATCATGCATAAAGTTTTGATTATGAAACACTTTCCAACTGCAATGCAATTTTATTTAGACACCTCTAAACTACGATACATTCAGCGGTGATATTTTTAAAATCATAACAATACTACAATAATTTATTATATTTGAAAACTTAATCGAAAACAAATGAACTTTTATCAAATAACGTCATCGAAATATAAATCAGCTGGATCTCTATATAAAAGCAGTGAATATTTCATTCATTATCTTTTATCCATTCCTTTTATTCAACGGCGATATGTTTAAAATTATTACGATACTGCAATAATTTATTTTACGTAAAAATGTAAAACCATGGAGGTAAAAGTACTTTCTACCTCCGTACTTAAAACTTCATAGAAAAGATAATAATATTGAATCGTCTGCTTCTCTATGTAGAACCAATGAATGTTTCATTCATATCAGCTATATTGCAGACTCCAGAACTAAATAAGTTTGCGTTAAATAACTTCAGCAATTCTTATACAATTTATCTTACAGCTTGATGTTCTGCAATTTTAGCGATATTTTGTAAATTTAGCATCCATTTTAAAAAGTGGTTAAACTGGCGATATTTCGCCAAATTAGTAATCCTGTTTCCCAAATTTATCGCCAAGCGTTACAGGTAAATGGAGAGGATTACTTTTCACACATTGTAAATAAGTGACTAATGGCTACTTCATTTGCCTAAAATTTCAAATCAATTGCACAAAGTATCTTCTCTCGTAAATGAAACAAACGACATTGCGTATGAAAATTGTTTTTTCACGTTAGTTAATACTTTAGTAATTGTTTTGATAAATTTATTTGAAAATGAGCAATAACTTGAGAAAACTATAACTAACGTTCTAAGTTAATATCCCTCGTTTTCAAATGAAGAATTAAGTAAAAAATCATTATATATGTAACATTAGAAAATCTTCTGATTTTTAATGAATTCTTTAAAAATGCATTCGGAAATTTAGAGCTCATCCAAACATTTGATTGCTTTTAAAATTAATAGGGTGCGAATATTTTCTAATTTCAATAATCGCACCAAATTATTCTCGAAATGGTTCATTCGTTCGTGAGACATCGGACATCGTGTTCACAATCTCACTAACGCACACGTATTCACACACACTAACATACATACATACATACATACATACGCGCACACGCTAACATACATACATACACACATATATGCATACATGCGCACACACACAGATATCATCTCAAAAACGTTCTATTAACGATCAAGGGCTTGAAATGTGTTCGCCCTTAAAAAACTCACATTCGAATGAATTCAACGTACTCAAAACCTATACATTATTTTCGATAATACAGACCTGTAAAATATTTTGCAAACGTTATATTTTATAAATCACTAAACTGTATAACATAAAATATTCTATGCAATTTAAATATTTCTTGCGCCAATATCGAAAAATGTTAATAATAGATAAGC
Source organism: Amaurobius ferox (assembly GCA_951213105.1). Lineage (NCBI taxonomy): Eukaryota > Metazoa > Arthropoda > Arachnida > Araneae > Amaurobiidae > Amaurobius > Amaurobius ferox. The sequence goes on along the minus strand of OX578135.1, from coordinate 72,900,034 downwards.
AAAAAAAAAAAATTAGAAAGGAAATCTAGACTTACAGTTCAAGATTGATTCGGAAATGAATATAAAATACATAAGAACTCTAAAGGAATTTCCTCGATCAGAATCTTTACCACAAAGGAAATATTTTCCCTGGTTGGAACTTTTTTTATTAAGATTCTTATTATTTTTGTCTTTCATGTATACAGAGATTCGACTAAAATTTCGATTCAGATTTGTAAAATTCCTTACTGGAATGGTAATGTTAAACGTGAAAATAAAAATGTAAAATGTAAAATGGCAGATCAAATATTCCTAAATATTATATAAATATTATATAAATATTTATGAATAAAATATTTCGTGCTCCACAAACTACTTTCCCAACAGCCTAGCCAGTATTAGTTTTCAAGGTAAACAGTATCGCTTATTTGATGTGGTCATGACATGACTTACTCTATGGACTAAAATTAATTATTTCTTTCATTCAAATTATGTTTATTAATTTACCTAATTATGCATGCATATTAATGTGTTGTTTTTGAGCATAATAATCATGAAATTAATCCTTTTTTGAGTCCAAATGCTCACTTTAAAAATAGTTTTATTTTCTATTTGGTGGCCATGTGTATTTTAAAATAGCACCAAGATGACAAAATCTTCTTAAATTACATAATTGTCTAATGGGGTTTATCTTTTAAATCCTCCAGAAACCTGCCGGTGACAAAAACTGCTGAATTTTTCCTCATTCATAGTATAAACTACGGTACAGAATCTGATGAAACCGGGTTTTCGACTTACCCCCCCCCCCCCCCCCCGCCTCCTCTCCGAGGCGGAAAAAATAGGGTCTCAAATATTTTTAAACCCTCCATTACCTAGAAGGTTAAATCTTTGAACACTTACAGTATCGACTATAGAACGGGACCTAACGTAATCGGATTTTTGATTCCGTACCTTTCGCGGCGGAGATTCTAATTTTTTAATGTATTTCCAGACTCTCAAGCAACCCTCTGGAACAAAATCCAAAGAACCACTACAAAGGGGCGTACCCCAAAATAAAGAAGACTCTCTGCAATAAGAGTGTCTTCATTAATCCTTAGATGGAATAGAAAATTGAATTGAGTGTACAGATTGAATCTTCACACTCTTATAGTATAGATATACCACATGGACCAAACCCTAAAGGGGCCGGATATACAAATTTTCTCCCGGAGTGGACAAAATGGGGGGAAGAGGAGAATTCAAGTCTTTCAGAACCCTACCGAGGACTTACGACGCTGAAACTCGACCACATGCAGAATCTAACTGGGCAAATTTTCAACTGAGACAGCTATTTAAACACTATTGCTAAGATAAGCGCTATTACTAAATAAAAGCAAAGTTTATCAACAAAAATTTGCTGATTAATGCTTCAAGAATAATAATTTTCAAGCTATCGATAAGCTTGCATTACTATGGTATCTACATACTAGTTTTTCTCCGAGAAATGAGTGAACTACTTTACCCACTTCATTATCGACAATGCACATAACATTATTTAATTAATTCATTTCAAACTCTTTTAATTGCAGGATGACATGATCTTGGGAGATTATGAATTTAATAGCAGCAGAGCAGGCGCGATATCAAGCTAAGCCCGTCCATGCTGGTGCGGCCAGAGCCGACGAAGGTAATCTTTCTCTCTCGCAAATAGAATTGGATATTTCCAATTATGGACCATCACCTTTTTTGCATTTCCGCCAAACACATACACAAAAATTAGGGGTAAAAAATGAGACATAATAACGAGTCATAAAAAGCAGAATAAACAAAGAGTTAATAATTTAAATTTTAAACGCAATATTTGCAATTTCTTTCGTGAGTAAATTTTCGCTCTAAGAAATTTTAAAAGTTTTTTTTTTTCTTAAATTTTGTGAAAGTGGTTAGTTTCTTAGGGCTGGCTATTTTTTCTAGCCATTTCCTGGTCATGTCAAGGAAATAAAGGACGAACTTTCTCTAACTTAATGAGTAGAGCAATAATTTTCTGCCAGAAATAGGTGGTTTGATTACCTGCTGCATCTTGAGTTCCAAACGTATTTTAAATGTTTAATACTGATAATCAGCACCTAAAAATAACATTAAAATTAATTATTAAAAAATTTACATTTAAATTTATCTTGCAAGAAATACTTGCTTATTTATCTCCAATACCAAATAATATTTAGAAGTAAATCATTTTCGAAATTCCCAATTGTACTTCTACCGAAATATTTCTCGGTTTACAGTACATTTTTACTTTCCTTATATACATAATGTATAAGGAAAGTATTGTGACGGGGTCGAAAATTTGAATTCGAGTTTTCGACGGGAGAGCACGTTTCAAGCATCCCTGATCACGAATCAAACATTTTTGAAGTGATGTCTGTGTGTATGTGTGTGTGTGTGTGTGTGAAAGTATGTGTGTGTGTGTGTCTCAGTGGGTCTGTGGAGACGAAAACTGACGAACGAATGGACCGATTTGAACCAAATTTGGTACAAAAATCACAATCCGTAAACACTGGAAGCCTATTGTTTTTATACGCAATCGAATGTTCAGAACCCCCTCAATTTTCGAATGAAATTTTGAAAAAATCGTCAAAAAATCAAAACCACAAATAAAGTTGCGCAAATAGACATTTCTTATGTAATTTTTCATTAGAAAACGATTGACATAAATTTTAGAACGCTAACACGAGCCGTTTTTGAGATATTGTACATTTTTAAAAAAAAATTTCAAAAAGTCATATAAAATAAAAAAAAAAATCCTATTGATAAGCATGTTCACTTTTCATATGTAATACCATGCGATAAATTGGGTGACATCATTCTCGTGGATCTAGCTCGTTCCATTCATGAAAAAAGATACTCTGAGTAACACTTTTGTATTTGGACGCCAATAGTCATTAATCGGCTGTAAGAATAACTTATTTCTTAGTGCATAACGCTTGGCGATATTTTGGCGACGAATTTGGCGGAATGTCGCCAACTTGGCGACTTTTTGAAATGTTGCCAAATTAACGAAAATCTCGCCAAATGGATAAAAATGACGCCAAATCAATGAAAATGACGACTAATTGTCGAAAATTCAATGTCTTGGAAAGAATATTCGTATCTACTATAAGAAAAACCTATATTTTTACTGTAAAAGTAGTAAATTCATTACATTATATAAGGAAAGTCGTGTGTTGCCCACATCAGATTTTTTATTATGAATTTTTATTTATTTATTAATTTATTTTCATTTTTACAAATATATAAATATTCCATCAAGCTTTCAACTCATGTTTCCGAATCCGTTTACTGAGCAGAAGTGCCTTAGTGTTAAGAAAACTTAAATGTCAAACGGCAAAGTTATTTTCTTCATTGATATAAACGCTCAACTATTTAAAAAAAACACTCAATATTTACTGCAATGCTTCCGAGTTGTCGTGTTTCGAGAGATGTTAATAATCTTTAAATAATGTAATTCGAAAAAGGAATACGACTTTCCTTTAAGAAGCCAAAGCCATCTTTGAAGAGGTCTGAGAGAGATGGGTGTGTTTTAGAAAGTTCTATAGCAGTATAGAGAATACAAATTATAGATGTAAAATTTATCTTTTATTATCAGTGTATGATGACCATAAATAAACTATCTCTATGCTACGATTACTATTCAGTTGTATAAACGCAGCCAATCTTGGCAGCATACTTGTCAAATGTGAAATTGCAATACCATGAATGAATGTAAGTAGTCATATGCAAATCACAGAACCGGTAAAAGAGAGAGTCACATGCAAATGATTAAAAGAACGAACAAAGATATTTAAAAGAATCCTGGTCTTTCGGTAAAGAATGTGGGCCAGCACGAGCAGCTAAACAGGCTTCTAAACGACGAGGCATACGACTACTAAGAGGCTATTAATGATTGTCTGAAGCAAATTTGCCAAGTAGCGTCCAATGCAGCAAGCAGTTCTTCTAATCTGTGTACCTGTATATCGCGGTGCACCTGACTACCGATGAGGGCCCACACATGTTCAATGAGACAGAGATTCGGAAAGACCGCGGGCCAGGAAAGGATCTGAATTCAGTTCAGGCTGTTGAGAGTTGGCCATACGGTGTGGCAATGTCTTGCTGAAACAACGCGCCGGGGACGGCCTGCACCAGTGGTCGAACCACAGACATCACAACTTGTGTGACGTACTGTTAGATTACCTGCAATGTTCACCAGAGCTGTCAGCTGATCGAACATGGTAGCTCCCCAAACCCTGTTGTCCAGTGTGGGATCGGTGTGACGCTCGATGATATGGACTGAAAAGTGACGTTCCTTGGGAAACGCCACACCCGTCCCCGGCTGTCATTCTTCCACAAGAAGACAGCCAGATTCATACATAAACAATGCTCGATGCAATTCATTGGTCAATATGCGTTGACGAGGCGCGATATCCCAGTGGTTAGCTTACGGGAATTGCACTCGGTCGGCCCGGGTTCGATTCCCGCCACTGCCGCCGTGTTCCTGCGGAGTACGATTACGTTAAACATATGGGTCTGTAAATCTTTTCGAGAGGTTGGTGGTAGGGGAAGTTGGGTATGGTCCTAGTGGATGCTTCCCCCACTGGGTTCCGGTCTAAATTGGGTGGCACTTCCCGGCCGTACAAACACATACCTTTTATCTTTCTGGTAGATCGGACGGTCTAGGTCGAAGAAGAAGATGAGTTGACGACGACCCCAAGCCAGACGTGAATTCCTGCGTTGAGCGATTAATTCACCCAAATGTCTGGCCTCCGTGCGTGCAGCTGTACTTCATGCAACCTGTTACGAATGGTTTGAGTGCTCGCAGGTGCAAACGTTGATGGTGGTAGGCTTTTTCGGGTATCACTTGCCATTTCTAACGGGACTCTCTCGACGAGCCGTTCTGTGAATATGTCGGTCTCTTCGCTGTATAGTGAGCCTGTTCGATTCACTCCCTCTTCGGCGTGTTCTCTGATGCTCCTGTGTCTATCCTGTCACACATCACTAGATGGTACTTACATCATGCCCAATACGCATGACAATTGCACGCATCGACAACTTCTGTCTATTAGTAAAGTGTTACTCAATTACTTGAAAGAACGAAATGGCAGCCAATCTAATTATTTTATTCTAGATAACAGTCACGGATTAATAGTTAAATTGCATTTAATTGACAAATCGTGGGTTAACAAACCTTTAATTTTAAAGCTCTCTTTGATATTATTAATATTAAAGATATTTATAATATAATATTATGTCTTTATATTGCAGTTGGTTCCAAACATGCGGATCATATTAAAATAAAAAATAAACTTTCCATAATTTTTCCTCTTTGATTTATTTAATAAGTATACTTTTCAGGAAAACCAATTATATTACCAAGTAACATGTGTCCCGCAAGGTGGTTGTAGTAGTAATATATTGGCGAATTTATATCTCTATAAATATGAATGTACATTTACATTAACTGACTTACAATGATAACGATATGTAGACTATCTGCTTTGTTAAAACTGATTTAAATAATATCAACATGGATTTCTATCCGGATAATCAAGAATGTTTGAATAATGAACCTTCTATTAGTGCTATTGTTCACTTTCTGGATTTAAATATATGTCTTGAATTCTAACAATAATTATTTATAATTTATATGATAAAAAAGTTTTTTAATTTTAATCTCAATAAATTATTACATTTCACTTCTTGTATTTCACTTCTTGCATTTCACTTCTTGTATTTTGGTAACATCAATAAAATCAATCGTTCCGAATTTATAGATTATCAGATAAAAAGCTTCATCAATTGCATATAAAAAATCTGATGTGGGCAGCACATAACTTTCCTTATATAATGCAATGTATTTACTATTTTTACAGTAAAAACAAAATAGGTTATTCTTATAGTATATATTTATATTTTTTCCAACATATTGAATTTTCGTCAAATAGTCGTTATTTTAATTGATTTAGCATCATTTTTATCCATTTGGCGAGATTTTCTTTGATTTGGAAACATTTAAAAAGTCTGCAAGTTGGCGACATTCCGACAAATTTGTCGCCAAGATTTCACCAAGCGTTATAAAAGGAGAAATAATTTATTCTTATAGCAGATAAATTACTATTGGTGGAAGACCCAGGCCGTCCGACTCATCCAGAGGACTTGAGCAACTATTTGGACGACCGGGAAGAAATTACTATTGGCGTTCACATACAAAAGTATTACTCAAAGTATCTTTTTCCATGAATGAAACGAGCTAGGATCCTTGAAAATGATGTCACTAAAGTTATCACAAGATATTACATATGAAAAGTGGACATGTTTCTCAAAAGGAAATATTTTTGTTTTATTTTTAATAATTTTTTGATAATTTTTTTTAAATGTGCAATATCTCGAGAACGGTTCATGCAAGCGTTTTAAAATTTATGTTAATCGTTTTCTAATGAAAAACTACATAAGAAATGTGTATATGCGTAAATTTATTAGAGGTTTTGTTTTTTTCATGAATTTTTCAAAATTTCACTCGAAAATTTAGGGGGGTTTTGAACATTCGATTGCGGATAAAAACAATAGGCTTCCAGTATTTACGGATTGCAATTTGTGTACCAAATTTCATTCGAATCGGTCCATTCGTTCGTCTGTTATCGTCTCCACCGACTCACTGACACACACACACACAGACACCACTTCAAAAATGTTCGATTCGTGATCAGGAATGCTTGAAAAGTGCTCTCCCGTCGAAAACTCGAATTCGAATTTTCGACCCCTTCACAATACTTTCCTTATACATTATTGTATATAAGGAATGTAAAAACTTTATTTAAACTAGTAAATCATGCTTTTAGCCATTGTATTTAGTTAATATTATAGTAAAAAAGTTTAGTGTAACACAGGATTGTTAATCTACTTTAATATGTCAAAATCACTATAATATTTTAATCATTCCTCATTAATTCCCTATTATTTTCTAACTGATATTTATCGTTATATTTTCTATCGTTATATTTATTACGCATTTCGTTATATTTTTAATTAATACGCATTTCGTTCTACTTGCGTCATTTATCAGTGCTTTTCGCCAGAAGATAGATTCTAGGAAACAGTAGAATGCCTTATCTATTTCGATTATCGATTCTATTATCGATTAATAAATGATCGAAACATATCTTATTAATTATTTGAATTATTTTATAGCGTTAAAAATAATTACAATTTTTCTATATGCATTAATCGGCACTCATTGTGTTTTGAAAACAGATTTCATTTTTTTTTATATCTTCTAGTATTTTAGAATGGATTTACTATTTACAATTTTTAGAATGGCAATATGGACATTACTATTTCATGTTGGCAACATTTTCTTTGACATTATATTGAGATAGTTAAGCTGCTTTAACTTCTACACAGGTGTACGTCAATTCTATTTTTCAATTTATTCAATTATTTTTAGTTTTTCAAATTACTCAATCATTTTCCTTTTTTAGCACATATTGGCTACTATTGACATTTTGTTCACAGTAACAGGTTAAATGAAATCTGTTAATTGAAGCTGATGTATAGTAGTCGCTCCCTGAAGATTTTACTGTTACATCACCTTCATTCTATTAAGTGATATTACATTTTTAACACTTTACAACAAAGTTCAAAAGTGTTTATGACTTTGTTCATTCTGTCTGTCTGTCTGTCTGTCTGTCCGTTAGCACGATAACTGCTGTAAAAATGACTTAATCAAAATGAAATTTTAGTATGTTGTTTAGACGCTCTGTAGGACCTATGGGGATATAAATGAATAATATCACCCAATTAGTTTTGGATTAAACCCGAGTTAAATGCAATACATTGAGCCCTATGGGACCAAATTTTTCAAACATTTTTTAAGCAGATTTAAAATTCACAAATTGCTTCGAAAATTTTAGGTAATATTCGAATTATTCCATAAAATGTATAAAAAAATTCAGCAAAATAAATTCAGTAGCTTTTTAAATAAAAATTAAAATAATAATTACATCTCTTATATGAAGCGATCGCGTGACCATGATATGAAAAGATCACGTGACCCACTTCAAAATAAAGTATGGCATCCATCTTGTCTCAAAATCGTGATTTTTAAAGTTCTTTTTTATTCATATTGAGTGTTGTATCGGTTCTAAAACCGCTTTACTTTTACTTAAATTCTGTGCATCTACATACCTAAACAACGCAATAACAATATATTTGAGTTTAAATGATCATCCAAATTTGATTATTTCTAGAACGAAGCCTATTTTTCACTTATAAAAATATAAACAGCAAAATATGTAGACTGAGTTGTATTAGAATTGATGTATTTCTTTAACACAAAATCATTTAGTTCATGGAGTCTGCATAGCTGATATGAATGAAATATTCATTGATTTTACAAAGAGAAGGACGCTTTTTTTCGATGAAGTTTTAGGCATAGAGTTTAATTACTTGTAGCTCCATGGTCTTAATTTTTAAATAAAATAAATTATTATAGTAATGTGATGACTGAAATGAATGGGAAATTGTTATGAATGAAATGCTGCTTTTATAGAGAGAGTCAGACGTGTTATTTTTTCTATGACGTCATTTGAATGAATGTCAGTTGTTTTCGTTGAAGTTTTCAAATATAATAAATTATTGTAGTATTATGATGATTTTAAAAATATTAACGAGGAATGTATCGCATTTTAGAGATGTTTAAACCAGGCAATTTATATTTCAATGCCGTCATTTGAATGAAGTTCATTTTTTCGATGAAGGTTTAAGTTTTCAAATATAATAAATTAATGTAGTATTGTGATTAGTTTTAAAATATTACTTAGGAATGTATTGCATTTTATAGATGTTTAAATAAAATTGCATTGAAGTTGAAAAGTGTTTCATAATCAATGCTTTAAGCATGATTGAGCTTTCTTGTTATTATTATTGTTTTAAATATAATGAGTGGTCCTTGACATTCTCTCGAATTTTTCTGGTTGGTATTTGAATACGTTTGTTTGTTATGGATACTTTACGATTTCTCTTCAATAATTATATTTTAATTCATCTTTATTACTTATACATTTAATCTTATTTATATGCTGTACTAGCACAATAAGCAGATGTAACTTTAATTTCCCAGTTTTTAATACATTTCTATTGTTAAACTTACTGGTTTCATATGCTTCGTATTTTATATATATTTAATTTATTTATATATATATTTAATTTATATATATATATATATATATATATATATATATATATATACGCAATGTCCATTTATTTTGCTACAGAAATATTTCTCGGTTTGGAGTAATATTATAAAGATATTTCATTTATTTATTTATTCATTTCTTTATTTTCATGTATACAAATATTTTAAACTTTCGTATCGCGTTTCCGAATAAGTTTACAGAAAAGAAATACAAACGCTTGGCATTTAAAAACTGAAATGTAAAACGGCGAAGTTATTTTTTTATTGATATAAATTCTGAAGTATTTAGAAAATATACTCAATATTTATTGAGATGCATTCGAAGACTTTTGATTCGGGAGCAGTTTAGACCTTTTAGATAATGGTTTTCCTAAAAACATGTTTGAAAAAAAAAATGAAAATTTCTGAATAGGAATGTAAATAAATTCTTCTTATGAAGGTAGTTTGAAAAGTTTTGTACGTTTTCAAGTGATAGCGCCATAATGTATAAAGTTACATATGTGCTGGCATTTACCATTTCTCAAGCGAGCCAAATGAAGCCCATAGTTCACGACCATTTTCGCTTTTGCCATGACAATGAGATATAAAATGAGTTGCGTGCCTTACCGTCAAAATATATTTTTGACACTTTACAACAAAGTTAAAAAGTGTTTATGACTTTGTTCATTCTGTCTGTCTGTCTGTCTGTCTGTCTGTCCGTTAGCACGATAACTGCCTTAGAAATGACTTAATCAAAATGAATTTTTAGTATGTTGTTCAGACGGTCTGTAGGACCTATGGGAATATAAATGAATAAATCCGATTAGTTTTGGATTGAACCCGGGTTGAAAAAATGAAATACATTGATCTCTATGGGACCTAATTTTTCAAACATTTTTAAGCGGATTTAAAATTCACAAATTGCTTCGAAAATGTTAGTTAATATTCAAATTGTTCTATAAAATATATAAAAAAAATTCAGCGAAATATATCCAGTAGTTTTGTAAATAAAAATTACAATAATAATAACACCTCCTATATGAAGCGATCACGTGACCATGATATAAAAAGATCACGTGACTCACTGTGATACTACAATCACATATTTTTATACAGAACCCTGGGAAAAAAAGGAAAGGTGTAATGTAATTGAAATGTATACAATGTTTTTGAGTTGTGTATATATAGCTAGGCCTTTGCACAGACGGAATTGGGATTTTTGGCGCCGTTGGGTTGTGTGCGCACTGACATGGATTGTAAATATTCAGATATTTAATTGCAGCAAAATATCAAAGTTGAGCTACAGATCTCTGAAAATTTATACCCCCTGTCAGGTGTGGCCCGCGTCGGGGTACGGTCCTTGGACCACCCGGTTTGTAGAAAGCCCTCTGGTTCTTGTGTTTTAGTGGAGCGCATAAAAAATGAGCGTCGCTTCAAAAACCAATAGTGTGAAGCATTTTTGGACTGCCTTTTTTATTGCGCTCAGGAAACAGCGAATGGAAATTGGGGGACTTCCTCCCTTTATTTTTTGTCGTCCCCCTTGTTTTAAAATTCTGAAGGTTTTTTAGACAGATAAAAAATTAAGTTGCTTTTCTGAGCTCGAGAAGATAGCACTCCAAGTGCGTGGCACTTGTGTTTTTTTTTTGTGAACCCCGATCCGGCATGCACTTCGATGCATCTCTGACCCGGTATCCGTGGCCCCTATCTAGAGCGGCCAATGCCTTCGGCTAGGAGGCGACGTCCTGAGTCCGGTGAAGTATGGCGACTCGTAGCCAAGACGAGCCGAGCCTAATTCAGCGCAAGGGCGCATTTCTTATGGCGGTGGCGACCAGAAAATTGAAGAAAGTCGCCTTTGTTTTTGTTTGCTTGCAGTACAACACAGCTCTGTCTCCAAAACGACGTGGTGTGGGACCTTTGCTCCCTTAGCTGCATTTAAGCCGTGGCAACTGTGAGACTGCATGTTCGGAGTGTTTTCGGAGCATCAATTTCGGCTCCTAAGCAGCAGACAATCTCTACAAAAACGTATCTGATCTTAACTCTGTGATAAAACCAGTACGCAGATCGCACCCGATCCGCTGGGACTAAGCCGACGTTAAGAGGAGGAGAAGGAAAGTGGACAGTGTGCCCATCTCCAAATATACTTGGCTAAAATCTTCGTCACCTGATGATCCTCAATCGAGTTTCTCAGACTGGTAGTGTTTTTCATGAACCGTCAAAATTATGAACTAACCTTCAGTTAATCATGCCACCCATTCCAATGTGCAGAGGGATAGCTACCAGCACTCAGTGAGAGTTCTTATGTAATGAAGGTATGAAAATTATATATTGATTTTAAAATGTGTATATGAATGTTTTAAACTTGATTGATGTGATCCACAGTGTTAAGGGAAACTTTATGCTAAATGGAATATTTGCCAAAATGAATTTATATTTTGTTTTCCTTGAAAAAAGTAATTAATTACAAGTCTGGATAATAAAAAAATATACAAATTAATGCAAAATAAACTGTGCACCCCGAGGTCAAGCTTAGGTAAATTGGGAACTCATTTGTAATTGTGTATTTTGTTATTTAATGTATAATTGAGATTTCATGTGTAATGTAAATAAAATTGTCAGATGGCCGCAAAAAAAAGGGAGTGATTATTTATTTTAGCAAACGCAATGTACTTTGGTCCAATCGGATTCCACTATACATAACGCGGTTAAGCCGGGTGGAACTATTGGTGAGTATACTTAATGTATATTATGTGTTAAGTTTTATTGTATTTATGTGTAAATTTCACCTCACCACACTCACTTCAAAATGATATATGGCATCCATCTTGTCTCAAAATCGTGATTTTTAAAGTTCTATTTAATTCATATTGAGTGATGTATCCATCCTAAAACCACTTTATTTTTGCTTAAAATCTGTGCATCTACATACTGAAACAACGCAATTACAATATATTTGAGTTTAAATGCTCATCCAAATTTGATTATTTCTACAACGAAGCCTATTTTTCACCTATGTGAAATGTAAACAGCAAAATACGTAAAATTAGTTGTATTAGAATTGATGTATTTCTTTAACACAAAATCATTTAGTTCATGGAGTCTGCATAGCTGATATGAATGAAATATTCATTGATTTTACAAAGATAAGGACGATTTTTTTCGATAAAGTTTTACGCATGGAGTTTAATTACTTGTAGCTCCATGGTCTTAATTTTTATATAAAATAAAATATTATAGTATTGTGAAGAATGACATGAATGGAAAATTATTTATGAATGAAATGCTGCTTTTATAAAGAGAGCCAGGTGTGTTATTTTTTCTATGACGTCATTTGAATGAATTTCAGTTGTTTTCGATGAAGTTTTCAAATATAATAAATTATCGTAGCATTATGATAATTCTAAAATTATTATCGGGAAATGTATCACATTTTAGAGATGTTTAAACCAAGCAATTTATATTTCAATGCCATCATTTGAATGAAGTTCATTTTTTTCGATGAAGGTTTAAGTTTTCAAATATAATAAATTAATGTAGTATTGTGATAAGTTTTAAAATATTACCGATAAATGTATTGCATTTTAGACATGTTTAAGTAAAATTGCATTGGAGTTGGAAAGTGTTTCATAATCAATGCTTTAAGCATGATTGATATTTCTTGTTCATTAGAATATCTTGTCGACCGTACAGATCAAAGTCGAGCTGTATGGAGCTCACGGAGACTCTGCATCAGAGTTGAAAACTGTTTATTTCTGAATAAATGAGTTTAAACTAAGGTGTCAAAGATCTGAATAAATGAGTTTAAACTAAGGCCCAGATGCACCGGAGATTAATAATCCGAGTTGTATGGTGTTCACGGATACTCTGAATCAACGCTTTAGACTGTTTATTTCTGGATAAATAAGAGTAAACTTTAAACACCGTGCATGCACCGAAGATAAATCGCGTACCGGATGACCGCAATTGAAGCCACCACAGAGTAAGTTAAAAAAATCGATGGTATTGCAATGGTAGACCACCAAGTGCATGTGGGCGTGATTGCTGACACTGTGTGTATCTAAAGTAAACGGGTGCCCAAACACTATTAAGTGAATATGAAAGACTGTCTGAGCGATGGGTGTCGCGATTGTTGACTCTTGAACAAAAATGCACTCAAATAGACATTTCAGTGCTGTGTTTACAATCATCATCATCCTCATCATAACTCATCGTGCTTAGTGGCACATAAGGCCTTCAGCTTGCGTCGCCACCCTGGTCGATCCTGTGACGCAGTCCTTGCTTCTGACCAGCTCGCCCATCCCATCAAATTTCTGTCTTGCTCCACCAGTCTCCTGCAAGTATGCTTGCGCCGACCCCGAGATCTTTTTCCTTCAGGCGCCCAAGTAAGTGCCACAGCAGGGATGTTATGCTGCGGCATTTACAAGACATGTCCAGTCCATTTCCATCTACGTTTTTTATTTCCATCTCAATTGCTTCCTGTCGAGTACTCTTGTAGAGTTCAGTCATATTAATAACATACGGCCAAAATACTCCTAAAATTTACCTCAGACAGTTAGTCTGCCAGGCATTTAACTTGTTCCATTGGCCCCTTGTTAATTTCCATGTTTCGGCTCCATATAGTAAAACGCTATTCACCAAGGAATTAAAGAGGTTGATTTTGGTTTTTAAATTAAGATTAGTAGTTCTCCATATTTAATTTAGTTTTCTAAAACAAGTCTGAGCTTTTGCAATTCTTAATTTGATTTCTTCATCTGTTCCACCCTCCTTGTTCACCTGTACGTGAGATACGTGAAGCTATTTACATATTCAATGGATTCATCATCTAATTTTACATTTTCAGAAGTTTTTAGTGTTTATAATATTTATTTGCAATTCGAAAGACTTTTTGCGGTGATTCATGACTGTGGACAAAATTGCAAAATTTAGATCATCCCCTACATAACAGAGTTCAAACAGCTACCAAGACAATGTATAACGACTGGTGACCGTACGCAAATGAAGAATCAAGGCCATTCTGTTTTCTAGGAAGTTGATGGTCACGTTTTGGTTGTATTCCCAAAGAATTATCATTATCGACTACTTGCAAAAAGCAACTCAACGACGGGAGTCTGTTCATAGGCATTATTGGACTATTTAACAGAGTAACTAACAGAAAAATGTCCAAGATCCTAGCACAAAAATAGTGCTTTTCCACCTGGACAACGTGCCGTTGCTCATATTAATGGTCGCAGTGACAAAATTGCGCTTCAAAATTCGGTTCTTCAGAAACCATATTCCACGACCATAGAAGAAAGTGCCTTCTTCCTGTTCCCGAAATCAAAAATTTAGTTCGGTAGGAAGAAATAAATGTTCGCCATATTAGGATGTCTTCGCCGCAGTCAATGACTGTTTCGCAGTGATTGATAAAATTTAGTTTTTAGACGGTATAAAAAAAGTTGCAAAATCGCCGGACGAAATATACTGACCTTAAAAAAAATTTTTTTGTAAAAAATATGTGTTTTACTTGGCTTTTTATCAAAATTTTCAAACTATCATCGTAAACAAGATAATAGTAACAAGATAAACAAGTAATAATTATGTGATCATTGGTCTCTACGCCTGCATTCATGTTCTTTTTCAAGAACAGGAAAGTTAAGGGCAGGTTCAATGCAATACATGTTATAAACATTTTACTTCTGATCTGCCCGACCTGAATCTTATAAAAATCCACTTCAAGAGTAGAGGAAAATAAAATTGTCTTGATATATCAATGTATGGGACGCCATTTGAGCAGCCAAAGACGGGTGATTCAATTCTCAAAAGCGATACCAGTTCCCTGCAAGTAAGCCATTCTAAATAAAGTTTCAAACTCATTTAAAGAGCTCTGAATTCGCTTACAGAAAAAACTTTTTTCTAAATTCGTCATTTTCCTGCTACATAAATATTTTCTGCTTGAAATATTTCTATTAGGAATCTGATTCTTTATCTTCAAGTACTTAAATATTTGACTAAACTATCGATCCGTATTTCCGAATTCGCTTTACTACTAAAAGGAAATGTTAAATCCTCGCATAAAAACGGAAATGTGAAATGGAATAGGAGGTTTCAAGTATTGGTGAAAACTCTCAAATATTTAAAAGAAGCACTCAATATTCATTGAAATGCCTCTAAAAAGTTTGATTTGGGAGCATGGAAAAACATTTCGATAATTTCTTGCCATGAATGTCATACGAATTTGCCTATATAAGAAGTTAAACCTATCTTTGAAAGGCCTTGGAAAAATTTGTGTTTTTTAACAGGTATGAATAAAACCACAATGTTAGAAGGTACAATATTTAAATGAATATTTCTTTCATAATATAAGTGCACTAACTGATTAAGTTTACGTATATATTTATCTACGTGAATAAGATCAGCAATAAATACTTTTAATATAAAATTAAACACAATAAATTTAGGAAGGATACTTCATAAATTTCTTGTGTTTAATTCTATATTTCACGTAGTGGCAAGTGATTTGTTTGTACCATTAAGCATTTTTATACAGTTTTATACACATTTGCATACTTATTTCGTACAGCCATACAAATGTTTTTAAAAATTGGAACTGACATCTCTAGAACAGGAATTCTAAATATTTTGTAAATATATCTACTTATTTTGACATTTGATGCTGAATCCATAACAGACATCATTTAAACCATATCTATAGCCAATCCTCAGAAATAAATGTTCCAATAAAAAATGTGAACCCAAAGCGGAAACGGAGCTAGAATTAGAAATTCTTAGTAAACCAGGCTACCTCCTCCGTAATTGAATACTAAATAATATCATCTATCATCTAGGCTCTATCTATAGCCAATTTTGAAAAATTCCATAGCAACCATCATCTAAACCATATCTATAGCCAATCCTCAGAAATAAATGTTCCAATAAAAAATCTGAATCCGAAGTGGAAACGAAGGTGGAATTAGAAATTCTTATTAAACCAGGCTACCTCCTCCGTAATTGCATACTAAATAATACCAGCTATCATTTAAGCTCTATCTAAAGCCAATTTTGAAAAACTCAATTACAGTCATCATCCAAACCATATCTATAGCCAATCCTTAGAAATAAACGTTCCAATAAAAATTTGAATCCGAAGTGGAAATGAAGCTGGAATTAGAAATTTTTTAGTAAACCAGGCAACTTCCTCGGTAATTGAATACTAAATAATATCATCTATCATCTAGGCTCTATCTATAGCCAATTTGGAAGAATTCCATAACAGCCACCATCTAAACCATATCTATAGCCAATCCTCAGAAATAAATGTTCCAATAAAAAATTTTAACTCAAAGCGGAAACGGAGCTAGAATTAGAAATTCTTAGTAAACCCGGCTACCTCCTCCGTAATTGAATACTAAATAATATCATCTGTCATCTAGGCTCTATCTATAGCAAATTTTGAAAAAATTCATAACAGCCATCATCTAAACCATATCTATAGCCAATCCTCAGAATAAATGCTTCAATACAAAATTAGAACCCGGTAAGGAAACTGAGCTGGAATTAGAAATTCTTAGTAAACCAAACTACCTCCTCCATAATGAACGCTAAATTATATCACCTATCATCTAGGCTCTATCTATAGACAATTTTGAAAAATAATTTTATTAAAAATAATGATAGATTTTTGACCGGATATGAAACAAAACCAGCAATTTAAATCCTTAGTAAACCCCTATTGCTTCCGGAATATGTTTGCTGAGTTCATATCAGTAATTATGCAAACTCCATCTGTAGCAGATTATGAGAAATAGACTATTCAAAAATTTTTGTTACTGCAAGAGTAGGGCAACATTTTTTTCATTAGTCGTATGACCAGCCAGAAATCGGTGGTTGGATTCATCTCTGCGACTTTCGGTTTCTTATAATGGCAGCCGAGCAACTTAACCGTGCAATTTAGATGAAGAACAAAGAGAAATGTGCAATTTATATTAAAAATTATGTCTATCATTGACACGTAATAAGTACCAAACTCGCACACACTTTTAAAAATACCAAGAAATTAAAGTAGAAAAGAATAGATTCACTTGATGCATAATTCGAAACTTTATGCTTTTACAAAATTTCATGAATATAGATGCTGGTGAATTTGCATAAAATGTACCAAAACAGAAAAAAAAATCTGATGTGGGCAGTACATGACTTTCCTTATATAATGCAATGAATTTACTACTTTTGCTGTAAAAAAATAGATTATTTTTAAAGTAGACATTTATATTCTTTCCAAGATATTTAATTTTCGTCAATACAGAGTCATTTTCATTGATTTTGCGTCATTTTTATGAATTTGGCGAGTTTTTCGTTAATGTAGCAACATTTAAAAAAGCCACCAAGTTGACGACATTTGACCAAATTCGTCGCCAAAACCTCGCCAAGCGTTATGGACGGAGAAATAAGTTATTCTTATAGCAGATAAATTACTATTGGTATTCAAATACAAAAGTATACTCCTGAATGAATGGAAAAAAAATAAATGGAAATGGATAAATGAAATAAATGGAAAAAAGTAGTGAAGTACTATCATTACATAAATATACATCTAGAACCTGCCTACCACTTTTACCTCAATTCCGTAACAATTCGCCTAAATAATGCTCAAATTAACTCCTGATTTTTACAACAATATTATTTTAATATAAGTCATTAGATACATATATCTTTATTGTCCCCCTCTAAATTTATTCATAAAATTTTAGTATGGTGAAGAATAAAAATATTAAAGATAAACAAGATAATCAACAATATTTAAAGCTTCTAAATTTTTTATTATTTAGAATTTAAAATTTTTTCAATACTACATACATATTTATCAGAAGAATGTATTTTTTCTTGCAACTCTCATTGTTTAACATATTATAAAATTTTACACATAAGTCATTCACCCGGCCGTCCAAATAGTTGCTCTTAGTCCTCTGGACGAGTCGGACGGTCTGGGTCTTCAACATAAGTCATTCAAATTGGTTTTAACAATCAGCATCTTTTACAACTCTGATATTTGAAACTGGGTTTTGTCCACATTCTATTTACAGATGAAAAAAAATTGGCTCTGTAGAAGCATTTGTACCTAGTTGACAGAAAATTAATTCCGCTATTCTTTTCACATTATTTTGGAGAAAATTGTAATTTTGAAAATGAAGAAATGTTTACGCACTTCAAATACATTTCGAACGCCCCTATAAATATTCAATATAAATATTTTCCATGAATGGAACGAGCTAGATCCATGAGAATGATGTCACCCAATTTATCGCATATTACATATGAAAATTGAACATGTTTCTCAATAGGACATATTGTTTTTATTTTCTATGACTTTTTGATATAGTTTTGAAAAATGTGCAATATCTCGAGAACGGTTCATGTTAGCGTCCTAAAATTAATGTCAATCGTTTTCTAATGAAAAATTACATAAGAAATATCTATTTGCGTAACTTTATTAGAGGTTTTGATTTTTTGACGATTTTTTCAAAATTTCACTCAAAAATTTAGGGAAGAGGGGTTCTGAACATTCGATTACGCATAAAAACAACAGGCTTCCAGTGTTTACGGATTGTAATTTTTGTACCAAATTTCGTTCGAATCGGTCCATTCATTCGTCAGTTATCGTCTCCACAGACTCTCTCTCATACACACACACACACTCAGACATCACTTTGAAAATGTTCGATTCGTGATTAGGGATGCTTGAAACGTGCTCTCCCGTCGATAACTCGAATTAAAATTTTCGACCCGTCGCAATACTTTCCTTATACATTATTGTATATAAGGAAAATAAAAAAACATTTTGAGAAAGCGCTCTTTGAACAGATGGTAGAATAGAGGTGATGCTTATTTATATCTGTTAGCTTCAAACTTTTACTTTGCATGATATAATGGTATATAAATTATGTAATTTTTTAATCAGCACAATATAATTTGTTTTCTTTGGGCTGCTAATCGAAAAACAAATTTTTTGAATGTTTCTGATGTCTTGGCCCCCTTAGAAAAAATACTATTTTTACTTTTACTTCACTTTCCCCTAATATTTCCCCCCAAAAGATAAGGATTTTTCATTAAATTATAAAGAAGCAAGAAAAATGCTTATTCACATTCTGGTGGAAATTTTCTTTTATTCTAAAACTTTATATTTTCATGTATAAAAAAAGTAAAAATATGCAATTTTAGAGGAATAATTAATTTTATTTTACAGTCCTTATAATGCCCTTTCTTTTATCCCTAATATTTTGTTTAGTACTGTTACCCCTTATACATGGCTTGCCAGTCTTATTTGCAACATACAACAGCACTGCAGTCTATACTGTCATACTGACTGACCACCCATCATCATCTCTTCATTGGTATAGTCGCGCCATCTATTTTATATCACTGTAGAATAAGATGACCAAATATTTAGAAGTGAAAAGGAGTACAAAATGGCAATTATCCCCAATCTTAAAATAAGAATGGGGACGCGTTTTCTTAAAATTGAACCCACATTTTCTTTAAAATCAGGACACATTTTCCTAAAAATAAGGACAAAATATATGTAAGACATATAAACTAGGTGAAATTTTAAGATGACATTACACAAAGGACACTGTGGAATTTTCATTCTTTGTATGCAGTTGATTCCTGTCAATCACCCCCCCCCCCCCCACACACACACACACACACTCTTCTCAAATACAATCGAAAATCAGGGGAAATGTAAGAGGAGAGTAGGAATTTTATGCGAAATTAAACAAGTTGAATTCCGTTAACCTGCCTCCTTAAATGCGACGGAAAATCCAGGAACACGTAGGGAAGGTGGTTTAAATCTTGAATCCATTTATGATTATTTTATGTGCATGATTAAAATGGTAAAATTATTTTTGTAAATAAATTTATCTTATTTGACGAGGACTTTTTTATATTTCTCGATGTTTTGGGGCGGGGAATCGGAGTATGTTTCAGGAAATCTTACTGTATTTCTAATTAAGACAAGAGGGCGGGGGGGGGTGGGGGGGGTGGGGGTGCTGTCCAGGGTAGGGCTGATCGACGGATAGGATGGTGGATGCAAATTACGGCTGATGGACGCAAATTAAGGCTGATGGACGCAAATTAAGGCTGATGGACATAGGGTTTATGGCCGTAAAATAAATGGAAAAAAGTAGTGAAGTACTGTCATTACATAAATATACATCTAGAACCTGCCTACCACTTTTACCTCAATTCCGTAACAATTCGCCTAAATAATGCTCAAATTAACTCCTGATTTTTACAACAATAATATTTTAATATAAGTCATTAGATACATATTTCTTTATTATCCCCTTCTAAATTTATTCATAAAATTTTAGTATGGTGAAGAATAAAAATATTAAAGATAAACAAGATAAACAACAATATTTAAAGCTTCTAAATTTTTTATTATTTAGAATTTAAAATTTTTTCAATACTACATACATATTTATCAGAAGAATGTATTTTTTTTATTTTTTGCAACTCTCATTGTTCAACATATTATAAAATTTTACACATAAATCATTTAAATTGGTTTTAACAATCAGCATCTTTTACAACACTGTTATTTGAAACTGGGTTTTGTCCACATTCTATTTACAGATGAAAAAAATTGGCTCTGTAGAAGCATTTGTACCTAGTTGACAGAAAATTAATTCCACTATTCTTTTCACATTATTTTGGAGAAAATTGTAATTTTGAAAATGAAAAAACGTTTACGCACTTCAAATACATTTCGAACGCCCCTGTAAATATTCAATACATCTAAAAAAAATTTAACATAATAAAATTACGGAAAATATTTTAAACAATCATGCTTTCTTTTTAATAAGAACACATTTGAAAAATACGGAATAAATGTATGAAAATGGGGATTTTTTTTCATCCTCATTCAGTTTTTTTTTTTAAATGAGGACATGGCATCGAAACTGAGGACTGTCTTTATTATATGAGGGCGCCTGGTCAATTTGCTGTAGAATATTTTTCCAGATTTTTTACTGAACAGTAAGAACATTTTCGATAAAATTTTACAATTTTTTATTTTAATTTGGAGAAACTTTTTGAAAAATTTGTTACTTTCCATGCCATCTGTTAATTTCCATAAGTAAGAAAAATATTCGACTAAGATTGAAAACTGGAATTCGAGTTTTCAGTGGATTTCCCTCTTTCTGAATACTCTAGAATTTGAATTTGCAATTCTTAACATAACGTCCGTATGTGTGTTTGTGTGTTTGTACATTTGTTTGTGAGTTTGTGTCTGTCTCTCAATTTGTATGTCTGCCAGTATATTTATATGTCCATGGAATGTGCAGCTGTTCAAAAAAAAATAATCTACCCTTCGTCAATCGTGTACAGTTCTTAGCAGAGCAAATTCAAATATACCATTTGAAAAGAGATAACATCCTCCATATATTTTTATGAATATGAAAAATTCCCTGACTGGCAGCTTTTTTGAGAGTCAGAAGGGAAAAACTCCATACGGGTAACCTTTCTACGACGTGAATCCAGGGTTGCAATTTCAAGACTAAAGGTCCAGATTTGGTGATTTATCTCCAATTTGGAGACTTTTGCTAATATTTCGAATGTCCGAAAACCTTGTTGTTGTGACTTATCCCAAGTGGTGAGGAGCGCTTAGCTCCACGTCCACTAGACCCCTGGTCCCATGCCGAAGGGGATAATATGCAGCTTCACTTTTATTGAGGATCCCAAAGGGCAGAAGTCTGACATTGCCTCGACTACACAACATCCATGCCCGCTGGCGGGATTCGAACCCACAATCCGGCAATCCAGCGATCAGATAGAAACGCATGCCCCTGACAGCTCGATCACCGGATCGGCGAAAACCTTCTTGATATAAGGAATATTCTACGAGATACGAGCCCCTTCTAGACGTTTCTACCGTGAGTTTATAAAAGGAGTCATTACTCAGTTAGAGGGCAGTTGACGTGATTTTTCAAACATTTTTTATACGGATTTAAAATTCACAAATTGCTTCGAAAATTTTAGGTAATATTCAAATTATTCCATAAAATATATAAAAAAAAATTCAGCGAAATATATTCAGTAGTTTTTTAAATAAAAATTAAAATAATAATTACACCTCTTACATGAAACGATCACGTGACCATGATATGAAACGATCACATGACCCACTTCAAAATGATATATGACATCCATCTTGTTTCAAAATCGGGATTTTTTTAAGTTCTTTTTAATTCATATTGAGTGTTGTATCCGTCCTAAAACTACTTTATTTTTGCTTAAATTCTGTGCATCTACATACTGAAACAACGCAATGACAATATATTTGAGTTTAAATGCTCATCTAAATTTGATTATTTCTACAACTAAGCCTATTTTTCACCTATGTAAAATGTAAACAGCAAAATATATAGAATGAGTTATATTAGAATTCCTGTATTTTTTAACACAAAATAATTTAGTCCATGGAGTCTGCATGGCTGATATGAATGAAATATTAATTGATTTCATAAAGAGAAGGACAATTTTTTTCGATGATGCATAGAGTTTAATTTTTTGTAGCTCCATGGTCTTAAACAAAATGTTTAAATAAAATAAATTATTATAGTATTATGATGAATGGGAGAAAGTTATGAATGAAACCCTGTTTTCATAGAGAGATCCAGTCGTGTTATTTTTTCTATGACGTCATTTGAATTAATTTCAGTTGTTTTCGATGAAGTTTTCAAATATAATAAATTATCGTAGTATTATGATAATTCTAAAACTATTACCGAGGAATGTATAACATTTTAGAGATGTTTAAACCAGGCAATTTATATTTCAATGCCGTCATTTGAATGAAGTTCATTTTTTTCGATGAAGGTTTAAGATTTCAAATATAATAAATTAATGCAGTATTGTGGTAAGTTTCAAAATATTACCGAGGAATGTATTGCATTTTAGACTTGTTTAAATAAAATTGCATTGAAGTTGGAAAGTGTTTCATAATCAATGCTTTAAGCATGATTGATCTTTCTTGTTTATCATACGTAGAGCAGGCAAATGCTGGAAGTCACAATCTTTCAGGACTCCATTTCCCTTTACCTTGTCAATATTTCGTATAATGTTGTGAAATAGATTTTATTACCCTTTACCATCACTTTCGGATTTCACAAATATCCTCCTCAGCAGAATAGCATATAGCATGTTAAATGAGTTTTGAATATTTTGGAGCATATATAAACTTAATAGAAATCGCAACTTCCCCAAATTTGTTATTCTTATAAATGAGTTATTCTTATAGTAGACTAGCAGCATACCCGTTCTTCGTACGGAGTATATAATATAAAGAAACTTGAAATTCATAATCATGCCCAAATTCTTATAGTATACTAAATGACATGTTTAATCAAAATATTCTGTTAAAATATTTAATATAATGCTCCTAAAAAGAAGTTTAAGAATCTCTGTTCTCGCTATATAAAATTATCTTCATGGACATATCTGAAGAATAAAACATCTTGGACCCCTTATGTAAGCAAATATAAAAAAAAATATGGAATTGAATCAATATATGCAAAATAAAAGCGTTAAAATTGTATGGGACCCGTACTAATTATATACGCGAATATTAGAAAATATAACCTGTATTAGTAGATTACATGTATAAATTGAAAATACCAATAAACCCGTAATCTTTAAATCTGAAGACAGTCATTTATTCCAATATATGTCAAAATTAAAGTGCTAAAATTATATGGGAAGATATACACGTACTACTTATAATGTCCGATTATTAGTAGAAGATTACCCGTTTTGCAATATGAGTCACAAATGTTTTTTGGTAAAATACAACAGACGACGTAATAAATTGAATATATAATTAATCCCCTTAATCTTCATACCAGAAGACTGTACTTGATTCCAATATATATGCCAATATATGTCAAAATATATGCCAATATACCTGTACTACTTATATTCTCGTAGGTTAGAAGATATACCCGTGCATTCCTAGAATATTACTCGTACAACGTACAATATGCGTGTGTCAGCAATTTTTGCCGCAATAAAACAATGGCGTAATAACTTAAAAATATCAATAATCCCTGAATCAATAATTCCGGAAAATATCAATAATAATAATGTTTAAACCTGAAGAGTATAATTGATATTATCCAGTCCAAAATGAAATGGCAATGAAATTTATTTTATACTAGCAGCGTACCCGTTCTTCGTACGGAGTATATAATATAAAGAAACTTGAAATTCATAATCATGCCCAAATTCTTATAGTATACTAAATGACATGTTTAATCAAAATATTCTGTTAAAATATTTAATATAATGCTCCTAAAAAGAAGTTTAAGAATCTCTGTTCTCGCTATATAAAATTATCTTCATGGACATATCTGAAGAATAAAACATCTTGGACCCCTTATGTAAGCAAATATGATAAAAAATATGGAATTGAATCAATATATGCAAAATAAAAGCGTTAAAATTGTATGGGACCCGTACTAAATATATACGCGAATATTAGAAAATATAACCTGTATTAGTAGATTACATGTATAAATTGAAAATACCAATAAACCCGTAATCTTTAAATCTGAAGACAGTCATTTATTCCAATATATGTCAAAATAAACGTGCTAAAATTATATGGGAAGATATACACGTACTACTTATAATGTCCGATTATTAGTAGAAGATTACCCGTTTTGCAATATGAGTCACAAATGTTTTTTGGTAAAATACAACAGACGACGTAATAAAATGAATATATAATTAATCCCCTTAATCTTCATACCAGAAGACTGTACTTGATTCCAATATATATGCCAATATATGTCAAAATATATGCCAATATACCTGTACTACTTATATTCTCGTAGGTTAGAAGATATAACCGTGCATTCCTAGAAGATTACTCGTACAACGTACAATATGCGTGTGTCAGCAATTTTTGCCGCAATAAAACAATGGCGTAATAACTTAAAAATATCAATAATCCCTGAATCAATAATTCCGGAAAATATCCATAATAATAATGTTTAAACCTGAAGAGTATAATTGATATTATCCAGTCCAAAATGAAATGGCAATGAAATTTATTTTATATACATATCTTCATTATTCAAATCGGAAAGGATTTAATAAAAATCGTCTGCCGCATAAACACATTGGATTTAAATCCGTTGCTAAGCGACATGATATCATATGCTTCAAATAAATTGGTAGAAAAAATATCGTCTAAATAGTTATATTTCTATGGAACATTTGGCGACAGTTTCGTCAAATTAGCGACATTTTAAAAAATCGCCAAATTTATCGCCAAGTGGGACTGTAGAACTGACAGTTCCACTTCGCGACAAATTGACGAAATATCATCACAATACTATCCCCTAACAAAAAACAATTAATATCATTTATGTAGCGCAATTTTATCAATTTCAAGATATTTTTATAGATTTGAAAATATTTTTATCAATTTGGTGACATTTTAAAAATTCGCTAAATGTATTACTAAGTAGGATGGTTGGTCTGACAGAGAAATGCTAACCAAACATCATTTCAGTACTCTCATCTAACAAAACAAAAAAAAATTCCATTGATATGCAGAAGACCCAAGCCACACGACCAACCCGAAGGTTTATGGCAGCTGTTTGTGTGTCGTTTATATCAATTTGGCGACATTTCCGTCAATTTGGCAAAGTTTAAGAAAAGTTGTCAAATTAGCGATATCCCTCCAAATTCGTAGCTTTGAATTTGCAGATCTGAATGAAACATTCTTATCCCGTTTCAATATACTAAATGAAAACACTACAATTGTATTAGAAGATATACTCGCTCTACTCTTTTTCTGTTTCAACAATCGGCTATATGAATTTATTGGCTAAACACAATATATGAGTTTAGTAGCTAAATACGATATAAGCTTGAAAACTCTTTGCCAAAATAAATGAAATTGATGTACGCAGTCAGCAATTAATATAATTAAAAGAAAAATCAAACCGTCCATTCATAAGATATACTTTTATATCCATTTATCCATTTATTTATTATTTAAATCGAAAAAAAATAATAAAAACATTAACAAACACATTTAATTTAATTGAGATGCCGAGCAACATGATATATCCTCCTAAAATGTTAAAATTTATTAAACACTAACAGCACACCCGTTATTCGTACGGAGTGTATAATTTAAAGAAACTTAAAGTTCGCAATCATGTGCAAATTCTGTTAAAATATTAAATTTATTGCTCCTAAAGAGAAGTTTAAGAATATATGTTCTCACTATGCAAAATTATCTTCACGATCAGATCTGAAGAATAAAACATCCTGCCCCCTTTTGTAAGCAAATTTACAGAAGAAAAAATAGGAATTGAATGAATATATGCAACCCCGTACTAATTATATTGTCGCAGATCAGAAAATATGCCAATGTGTTAGTAGAAGATTACCCGTATTACAATATGCGTCTCAAAAATATTTGCCAAAATAAAAGAGATGACGTAATAAATTGAAAACATCAATAATATCCGTACTCTTTATACCAGAAGGTCGTAATTGATTCCAATATATGCCAATATATATCAAAACATATGTCAATATACCTGTACTACTTATATTCTCGTAGATTAAAAGATATACACGTGCATTTGTAGAAGATTCGTACAACATACAATATATGAGTTTAAACAATTTTTGTCATAATAAAATAATTGCATAATAACTTGAAAATATCAATAATCCTTGAATCAATAATCCCCGAAAATATAAATAATAATAATTTTTAAACCTGAAGACCGTAATTGATATTATCCAGTCAAAAATGCTATAAGAAAAATCAAATCGTTCTTTTCTAAAATATATTTTTATATCCATTTATTTATTATTCAAATCTAAAAAATAATTATTAAAATTAACAGACAGATTTAATTTAATTGCGTTTCTGAGTAACATGATATAAGATAGAATCTTATAACATGTTAAATATGTCATGTCTTATAACATAAACTGCGAAATTAAATAACGATTTTGATTTCTCTATACTTCTCATTGTTCCGTAAAAGCTTGTTTTAAATAAACCATGAACCATGGAGATAGATTTCCCCTTTAAATCATGTTTCAAACAATTCATGTTTTCAGAAAGTGACTAATTAACGCAAAAAATCTCCCATCAAACTCAGAGATTAAATTTTAATTCACTTTCAAACGATTTTCAAGCTTTTCGTTTGGATAAACCACGGAGTTAGGGAGTAGAACTCCTAGGAAAAAGTTCCGTTTTTCATTAATATCTCGACAACCCCAGGTCTTAGAAACTCGAAACTTGGACAAAATTTATGGGGCGATATTTCAAGGCTATTCACCAAATTTCATTAAATTCGGTTCAGCCGTTTTTCCGTGATGATGAGACAAACGAAAATTTCGTTTTTTACTAATATCTCGAGAACCACTGGTCGTAGAAACTCAAAACACGGATATAATTTTAAGTGGGGCTATTTCTGGGCTACCCACAAAATTTCATCAAATTCGGTTCAGCCGTTCTCCCGTGATGGTGTGACAAACAGACAGACAGACAGACAGACAGACAGACAGACAGACAGACAGACAGATTTTCATTTTTATTTATATAGATACATATCTTCATTATTCAAATCGGAAAGGATTTAATAAAAATCGGCTGCCGCATAAACACATTGCATTTAAATCCGTTGCTAAGCGACATGATATCATTTGCTTCAAATAAATTGGTAGAAAAAATATCGTCTAAATAGTTATATTTCTATGGAACATTTGGCGACAGTTTCGTCAAATTAGCGACATTTTAAAAAATCGCCAAATTTATCGCCAAGTGGGACTGTAGAACTGACAGTTCCACTTTGCGACAAATTGACGAAATATCATCACAATACTATCTCCTAACAAAAAACAATTAATATCATTTATGTAGCGCAATTTTATCAATTTCAAGATATTTTTATAGATTTGAAAACATTTTTATCAATTTGGTGACATTTTAAAAATTCGCTAAATGTATTACTAAGTAGGATATTGGTCTGACAGAGAAATGCTAACCAAACATCATTTCAGTACTCTCTTCTAACAAAACAAAAAAAAAATTCATTCATATGTAGAAGACCCAAGCCACACGACCAACCCGAAGGTTTATGGCAGCTGTTTTTGTGTCGTTTATATCAATTTGGCGACATTTCCGTCAATTTGGCAAAGTTTAAGAAAGGTTGTCAAATTAGCGATATCCCTCCAAATTCGTAGCTTTGAATTTGCAGATCTGAATGAAACATTCTTATCCTGTTTCAATATACTAAATGAAAACACTACAATTGTATTAGAAGATATACCCGCTCTACTCTTTTTCTGTTTCAACAATCGGCTATATGAATTTATTGGCTAAACACAATATATGAGTTTAGTGGCTAAATACGATATAAGCTTGAAAACTCTTTGCCAAAATAAATGAAATTGATGTACGCAGTCAGCAATTAATATAATTAAAAGAAAAATCAAACCGTCCATTCATAAGATATACTTTTATATCCATTTATCCATTTATTTATTATTTAAATCGAAAAAAAATAATAAAAACATTAACAAACACATTTAATTTAATTGAGATGCCGAGCAACATGATATATCCTCCTAAAATGTTAAAATTTATTAAACACTAACAGCACACCCGTTATTCGTACGGAGTGTATAATTTAAAGAAACTTAAAGTTCGCAATCATGTGCAAATTCTGTTAAAATATTAAATTTATTGCTCCTAAAGAGAAGTTTAAGAATATATGTTCTCACTATGCAAAATTATCTTCACGATCAGATCTGAAGAATAAAACATCCTGCCCCCTTTTGTAAGCAAATTTACAGAAGAAAAAATAGGAATTGAATGAATATATGCAACCCCGTACTAATTATATTGTCGCAGATCAGAAAATATGCCAATGTGTTAGTAGAAGATTACCCGTATTACAATATGCGTCTCAAAAATATTTGCCAAAATAAAAGAGATGACGTAATAAATTGAAAACATCAATAATATCCGTACTCTTTATACCAGAAGGTCGTAATTGATTCCAATATATGCCAATATATATCAAAACATATGTCAATATACCTGTACTACTTATATTCTCGTAGATTAAAAGATATACACGTGTATTTGTAGAAGATTCGTACAACATACAATATATGAGTTTAAACAATTTTTGTCATAATAAAATAATTGCATAATAACTTGAAAATATCAATAATCCTTGAATCAATAATCCTCGAAAATATAAATAATAATAATTTTTAAACCTGAAGACCGTAATTGATATTATCCAGTCAAAAATGCTATAAGAAAAATCAAATCGTTCTTTTCTAAAATATATTTTTATATCCATTTATTTATTATTCAAATCGAAAAAATAATTATTAAAATTAACAGACAGATTTAATTTAATTGCGTTTCTGAGTAACATGATATAAGATAGAATCTTATAACATGTTAAATATGTCATGTCTTATAACATAAACTGCGAAATTAAATAACGATTTTGATTTCTCTATACTTCTCATTGTTCCGTAAAAGCTTGTTTTAAATAAACCATGAACCATGGAGATAGATTTCCCCTTTAAATCATGTTTCAAACAATTCATGTTTTCAGAAAGTGACTAATTAACGCAAAAAATCTCCCATCAAACTCAGAGATTAAATTTTAATTCACTTTCAAACGATTTTCAAGCTTTTCGTTTGGATAAACCACGGAGTTAGGGAGTAGAACTCCTAGGAAAAAGTTCCGTTTTTCATTAATATCTCGACAACCCCAGGTCTTAGAAACTCGAAACTTGGACAAAAGTTATGGGGGGATATTTCAAGGCTATTCACCAAATTTCATTAAATTCGGTTCAGCCGTTTTTCCGTGATGATGAGACAAACGAAAATTTCGTTTTTTACTAATATCTCGAGAACCACTGGTCGTAGAAACTCAAAACACGGATATAATTTTAAGTGGGGCTATTTCTGAGCTACCCACAAAATTTCATCAAATTCGGTTCAGCCGTTCTCCCGTGATGGTGTGACAAACAGACAGACAGACAGACAGACAGATTTTCATTTTTATTTATATAGATTCCTATATTCTTTCCAAAACGTAAAATGACTTCTTTCGTAAATGGAATAAACTAGCTTTCGAGAACAATGTTAACAAATTTATCGCATAATACTACATATGGAAAGTGAACATATTTCGCAAAAGGTAATACATATTTTTTAATTTTATGTGATTTTGTGAAAAAGTTACAATATCTCGAGAACGATTCATGTTAGCTGTTTAAAGTTTGTGTCAATCGTTTTGTAATGAAAAATTACATACGAAATGATTATGTACGTAATTACTTTGAAAGTTCCGATTTTTTCAAAATTTTATTAAATAATTTGAGGGTCATCCCTACGTTCGATTGCGTTTAAGATCGATCGGCTTTCAATATTCGCTGATTGTAATTTCTGTAACAAATTTCGGTCCATTCGTTCGTGAAATATAGTTTCTACAGGCTCACACACACAAACACACACATCACCTCAAAAACGGTCGATTCGAGTTCAGGGATGCTTGAAATGAGCTCATCCGTCAAAAATTCGAATTAGAATTTTGGATCCTATCACAGTACTTTCCGTATGGTTTTTCATAAGGAAAGTATTGTGATGGGGTCAAAATGTTTATAAGAAAAGTAAAAGATAGGCCAACATACATGAATAGTTTATTTCACCGCGTCAATTTTTTTTAATTCTGAGTTTCCCTTCTGTATTGCAATAGTTTTTATTTTCTATTAATATCAAAAAGGGGAGTGTGTAAAATTTTAATCTGATGATTTCATTTCAAATCACTGTTTCTGCAATTATGAAAGGTGCCAGTGCAAATTAAAAAAATATATAATTTTTCGGTTTTGATTTCGTATCTGCACAAATTCTGTCATATGAAGTCTACATTTTCATTTTATTTAATTTGTGGCTAAAAATGTCGCATGTCCTTTTTTATAACGGCAGTTATTTGGGCAATTATTAAGCCCTAAATTAATATCAGTATTCTATTACACCACAAAGCATGGAATTGCTAAAAATGCAAACTGAAATATTTATCTGGACTGTTAATAGATACCGATAACATTTTAAAAGTATATTTTATATAAAAATATACTATTAACATATTATTACTTTCCTTGCTATACTTGTTAATGTATAGGGAAAGTATCGGACTCATTTCGAAAACCGCAACTCGTGTTTTCTACGGATCTACACGTTTTGTGACCTCTTACAAAAAAAATGTTTTTAGCGTGATATCTGTGTGTATGTGTCTGTCTGGGCAAGGTATGTATTCCCCTAATAGGAAACAAATGGACCAAATTATATAAAGTTTTGTAGGTAAGTTACTTGTGTGTGACCCTAGTGCAGATTAGTTTTTGGTACTGTTCGGGATAAAAGAAAATCCTTTTTTGCGAAATAGCTCGCAAAAATTGTCTGTATTCACTCTAGCTGAAAAACTATTAGATCAAACTTTACAAAATTTGGTAGATAAGTCACATGTGGGATACCCTAGTGCTGATTAGATTTTGGTACGATTCAGTAAAAAAGAACCTGCCTTTTTTTGCGAAATGGCCCTCAAAAATGATCAAAATCTAAAATAAAAAACTGCGTATGCTCAAATACATTAATTAAATGCTTGTTTTATATGTAACTGGCAGCGATTACCCGCCGTTGCTCGGGATTACCCTCGGGATTTTTTCTAACCTTTTTCGTTGGGAATCATGAAGTTAGAGAGTAGAACTCCTAGGGAAAATTTGGTTTTCCATTAATATCTCGACAACTCCTGAATTTAGAAACTCAAAACATGGACTAAATTTATAGGTGGCTATTTCAAAGCCACCCACCAACTTTCATTAAAGTCGGTTTAGCCGTTTTCCTGTGATGTTGAGACAAACGAAAGTATAGTTTTTCACTAATATCTCGAGAACCACTGGTCGTAGAAACTCGAAACATGGACTAAATTTTAAGGGTGGCTATTTTAAGACCACCCACCAAAGTTCATCCAATTCGATTCAGTCGTTCTCCTCTGATGATGGATCATACATGCAAAAATACTTTTCTTCTTTATATATATAGAATTTTAACGATCAAAGCAATAAGATCAACCCCATTACACTAAGACCAGCCGTTCTTGAGGTATTTAAGATTTTTCGCATTTTCGCTACATCACTTTAGAAAATAAGCCCAGCTACCAAATGAAAATGAAAATTGAATGAAAAGTGCCAATTAAGTGTAATTTTAAATAATTATGACTGTTATTTTGTGCAATTAAACTCAACGTAATGAAATATTGAAGAAATAAAGAGAACGCGAATATGAGTCTGCAGATAAAGTCATGTTCTGCCCACAGCAGCTTTTTTTTATCTAGGAAATAAAACACAGTCTATAAATCAAGATCGCTGCACAAAATCACTGTCGTAGCTAGTTGGAAAAGTAAAAAAAAATCATACTCGGCCTGAAAGAAAGAGTAAATTCTCAAATAACACAATGCAAAATAGAACTGTTCTGAGAATACACTATATTGCATTTTTCCGCATGTTTACGAAGATAAGCGTTTTTGCATATGTGGCTTGAGAGCCTCTAACTGAATCAAATATGGCCTGCTGTTAAAAAAAATGTTGAAGACAAGTGGTGTAAATTAATGTTTTACTGCTGAACGTGGTTGGATAAAAATCTCATGTACCTGCGCCGACTGGTATATTTTGTTTGATAATAACTCTTTTAAACTTCAGTCGATTTATATTAAACTTTGGATATATAGTGAAGATAAGTGTTTCACAATCAGTCATGATCGAATAAGTTTTTGAATTAAATTAGCATGCAGCTTTTTTTTAAAGTAAATGCCTCACTTCATTTTGAATCATGCAAAAGCCTGACATTTTCACTTAATGACTACATTTACACTTAATGACTATATTTTCATATAATAACTTTTTCTCACTGAGACATTAAGAATATATGCATTATTTATAATAATTGCTTAGTACTGCAATTTATTGACTAGGAAATGAAATTGCAATCGGAATTTTAAATAAATGCCTCACTTCACTTTGAATCATAAAGGCCTATAACATATTCACTTAATGATTGTATTTACACTTAATGATTATATTTTCACATAACTTTTTGTCACTGAGATATTAAGATTATATGCATTATTTATAACAATTGCTTAGTATTGCAATTTATTGACTAGAAAATGAAATTGCAATCGGGATTTTAAATAAATGCCTCACTTTACTTTGAATCATCCAAATGGCTATACCATTTTCAGTTAAAGATTACATTTATCACTTAATGATTATATTTTCACAAAACTTTTTCTCACTGAGATATTAAGAATATATGCATTATTTATAAGAACTGCATAGTACTGCAATTTATTGACTAGAAAATGAAATTGAAAATCGGAATTTTAAATAAATGCCTCACTTCACTTTGAATCATGCAAATGCCTATGACATTTTCTCTTAATGACTACATTTACACTTAATGATTACATTTTCACATAATAACTTTTTTTCACTGAGATATTAAGAATATATGCATTATTTAAAAGAACTGCATAGTACTGCAATTTATTGACTAGGAAATGAAATTGAAAATAGGAATGATTTCAAGATTCGAAATGTTATTAAATAAATTAATTTAGCTAAGTAATATACTAAAGCACTAAAAACTCTATTGCTGAAGTTGCTTAGACTGCAGTGACATGAAATGTACTTTTCCCTACCTAAGCAAATTTGTTGGCAAAACAAACTGGCCTTATTGATTTACTTCAGCTTTAATGCGTCTGTCTTATTGAATTTGTCTGTGGCCCGGAAGCACTCAGGATACCCGTCAAAAAAAAAAAAAAAAAAAAATGCTTTCGACGTCGAGGTCTGAAGCTGCAGCACTATCACTGGTTTGGGAATATGGCTTAATAAGAAGTGATGCGTTGGAAGAACTTGATTTTTTTTCTTGAGTTTGTTCAGAATGATTTCTTTTTCAAATGAAACAAGCAAATCTAATGAGTATATACGGTAATATATACAATCGCAATTCTTTACATAAAATGCTAATTTATAACTAAATTATCGGGAAAAGTAACAGGTTTTTTCTTTTGCAAATTAAAAAGTCTGATGTGGGCGGCACATGACTTTCGCTGCAGACTCTCCCACGCTCTCTTTATTTTAATTAAATTTAATTCACCTTTAATTCAATTTTCGTTCTCATTTGGCAACTGGACATATTTTCAAAAGAGGCGTAGAGAAAATACGAAAAAACTAAAATATCTCGAGAACGGTTAGTCCTAGTGTAATGGGGGTTGATCTTATTCTTTTCTTCGTTAAAAATTACGTATAAAACAAGCATTCAATGGATATATTTCAGCATACGTACTTTTTAATGTTAGATTTTGACGATTTTTGAGGGCAATTTTGCAAAAAAAGCCAAGTTATTTTTTCCGAATCTTACCAAAATCTAATAAGCACCAGAGTAACCCGCGCGCGACTTATCACCTGAATTTTGCGAAATCCGGTCTATTAGTTTTTCAGCTATAGTGGATACAGGCAATTTTTGCGGGCCATTTTGCAAAAAAAGGCGGGTCCTTTTATTTGGAATCGTACTAAAAACAAATCAGCCCCAGAGTCATACCCAAGTGATTTACCTAAAAAATTTTAAGAAATTCGGTCCATTAGTTTTTGAGTTAGAATGGATACATACATTGAACAGACACACAGACACACACACACACACACACACGTCACGCTAAAAATAGATTTTTCGTATTCTAGAGGTCTCAAAACGTGTAGATCCGTCGAAAATTCGAGTTGCGATTTTCGACATGATTCCAATACTTTCCCTATACATTACCATGTATTGCTGGGAAAGTAAAAATCTGATGTAGGCAGTAAATTCATTTTTACTGTATTTCTTTAATAATTCATTAAATTGAGTTTAATTGCACAAAATAACATTGAATTTGCATTTTAATTCAATTTTGTCATTATTTTGTAACTGGACATTTTTTCAAAGGCGGTGTAACAAATCCTAGAGTGGTGTATTCCTAGAGTAATATACTTAATAGAGTAATGTATTCCTAGAGTAATGTTTTTCCGAGAGTAATGTACATGGTCTTATTATTTTCCTTGTCAAAACTTACGTATAAAGCAAGCATTTGTTGATACATTTGAGCATGCGTAGTCTATTATTTAACATTTGGCGATTTTTGCGGGCCATTTCCAAAAAAA
Source organism: Amaurobius ferox (assembly GCA_951213105.1). Taxonomy (NCBI): domain Eukaryota; kingdom Metazoa; phylum Arthropoda; class Arachnida; order Araneae; family Amaurobiidae; genus Amaurobius; species Amaurobius ferox. The sequence continues at coordinate 72,864,576 of OX578135.1, read as the reverse complement.
TGCAGATTCTTCTTTTCCATATCGTACCAAAATCTAATCAGTCCCAGGATATTCCACAAGTGACTTATCTACCAAATTTTGTGCAATTTGGTTAATAAGTTGTTTTCGTTAGAATGGATACATGAGATTTTTGAGAGCCATTTTGCAAAAAAGGGCGGGATCTTTTTCCGGAAACGTACCAAAATCTAATCAGCACCAAGGTCACACACAAGTGACTCATCTATCAAATTTTATGGTCCTTTAATTTTTGAGTTAGAGTGGATACATACATTGCACAGGCAAATACACAGATATAACCACAGAAGTCATGCTGAACATAGTTTTTTCGTGTTCTAGAGGTCCCAAAACGTATAGATCTGTGGAAAACTCGAGTTGTGATTTTCGACCTGATTCCAATACTTTCCATACATATTACCATGCATTGCAAGAAGAACTACCCAACATATTTTGCTCACATTATATATATATATATATATATATATATATATATATATATATATATATATATATTATGGGATAATTTAAATATTTCTTAAAATTTTCGAAGCAATTTATGAATTTTAACTTCGCTTAAAAAATGTTTGAAAAATTAAGTCCCATAGGGTTCAATGTATTTCACATTTTCAACCCGGGTTCAATCCAAAATTAATTGCGTTATATTTCTTATTTATATTCCCATATGTCCCACAGATCGTTTCAACAACATACTAAAATTTCATTTTGATAAAATCATTTTTACGGCAGTTACCGAGAGAACGGAGTGACAGACAGACAGACAAAATGAACAATTCATAAACATTTTTCAACTATGTTGGAAAGTGTTAAAAATGGTGTATAAGATCCGCGGAACAGTTTTTCTGATGTTGAATTGTACATTTTGCGGTTTTCCCGTTGACAACATTCAAAATTATTTCGAAGTATCCAATTAACTAACATTCCACGCAACTCTAAATTGAAAATTATCAATATTGATAGCATTTGCAATAAGTAATATAGTGTATACATTAAAATATTTTAATAATTAGTTCATTAATTTGGTTAACTTAGCTTCATTTGTGCAAGTTAACAATATTTTGGAAAAATAATTTCGTAATTTCCATTGATTTAGAGGTTTTTTTTTTTAAATTTGATATTATTTTCGCCAATTTCGCAACGTTTAATAAACTTGTTAAATTGCCGATATTTCGCCAGCATTGAAGCACTTCGTGCAAAATTATCAATATTGATAGCATTCGCAATAAGTAATATAGTGTATACATTAAAATATTTTAATAATTAATTCATTAATTTGGTTAACATAGCTTCATTTTTTCAAGTTAGCAATATTTTAAAAAATTATTTTCGTAATTTCCACTGATTTAGAGTTTTTTTTTTTTTTTTTAATCAATTTGGCAACATTTTCGCCAATTTCGCAACATTTAAAAAAACTTGTTATATTGGCGATATTTCGCCAATTTTGAGGCACTTCGTGAACGATCAACTTTTGTAGGATTCTGAAAAATCATTTTGAAATACCCAAATAGTAAATTGTTGTTTTGCTTCAAGTTTATGGGGAAAAATTCACATTTCGCCCCCGGCAACAATGCCCATGATATATATTGAGACACTAGAGTTGAATTTTTTGAGATTTTCCTTGCAGCATGACACGAGCATCCTTGACATGAGCAATATGACACGAGCATCCTTTTGAGCTTGAGTTAAATTCTGTGAAATCAATACCAATCAATAACAATCTCAAATACCAAGAACACTCTAAAAATAAAATATTTTCTTGGATCTCCAATTGTACTGTGAGGAAAATATTTCTTTGGTTGAATTATTTTTATAAATAAATGATTTTTTATTTCCTGGAGTAAACAAATATTTCTTAAAGTTTTGCTTATTATTTAGGAATTTGATTATTGAAAGGAATTGCAAAACCTTATACACAAGAAAAGAGAAAATATTAATTAGCAAGAACCTTTTACTGAAATTGGTGGAATCGTTTGAATATTAAGCAAGAAAGATCAATCATGCATAAAGCACTGATTATGAAACACTTTCAAACAACAATAAAATTTTATTTAAACATCTTTAAAATACGATACATTCAACGGTGATATTTTTAAAATTATCACATTACTACAATTTATTATATTTGAAAACATCATCAAAAGTAAATGAACTTTATTCAAATAACGTCATCGAAATATAAATTGCCTGGCTCTCTATGTAAAAGCACTGGATATTTCATTCATTAACTTATTTCCATTCCATTCATTCAGCGGCAATATTTTTAAAATTATCACAATACTAAAATAATTTATATTACTTAAAAATTTAAAACCATGGAGGTAAAAGTACTGTATAACTCCATGCTTAAATCTTCATCGAAAATGCAGCATCGAAATTGCAGCATATTGTGGCAACTCCTTCGGCCTGAGATATAAGCACATACACTGCAAAGAAAAATCCAATCTTTGAAAGGCTATTTTTCCAGATCCAAGGGTTCATTTTTGGAAAACGGATTTCAGATTTAGAAGCAGTACTGTCGAATTAGTATGCATGAGTTTTTTTCTAGCCTTAGGATTGCATTTTTTGCTCTAACATACTGACACTGCACTTTTAGAGAGGTGATTGTGTGAAAGTTTATAACGATGTAAATATAATAATACAAAATCTGTATAGAAAAGTTTTGCGTGAAAGTTTATATCGATGTAAATATATTAATACAAAATCTGTACAGAACAGTTTTGTGTGAAAGTTTATATCGATGTAAATATAATAATACAAAATCTGTATAGAAAAGTTTTGTGTGAAAGTTTATACCGATGTAAATATAATAATACAAAATCTGTATAGAAAAGTTTTGTGTGAAAGTTTATATCGATGTGAATATATTAATACAAAATATGTACAGAAAAGTTTTGTGTGAAAGTTTATATCGATGCAAATATAATAATACAAAATCTGTATGGAAAAGTTTTGTGTGGAAGTTTACTTCAATGTAAATATAATAATACAAAATCTGTATAGAAAAGTTTTGTGTGAAAGTTTATATCAATATAAATATAATAATACGAAATCTGTATAGAAAAGATTTGTGTGAAAGCTTATATCAATGTGAATATATTAATACAATATCTGTATAGAAATGTTTATTTTATCAATTATAGGTCACGTCAAAAAAATTTTGAATTATCAGCCAAGGAGTAAATATATATTTATTTTTTGCGTTAAATCCATATATGTAATGAGAGCATACAATTAAATCACAATTTCATTTCTCTTTTAAACTTTTACTTAACTTGATCTCGTGTTTGTTTTTCATTGTTAATAATAAATGTGCAGGCATGTATATAATACTAGGGCGTACTTAAAAAAAACTACGTTTTTTGTCTTTACTTGTTAAGATATCATTTAACTAAAAGTTAACTATTATATCAAGTTTTAGATTTTTAAGCTCCTATTGAACATTGCATTAACTTTCACATATTTTCTATAGATGGCAGCACTACCAATGTCATAATGATGGCTTTATAAATAATACGTAAAAGATAAATATATGTTATACATATCAAATTAAATAGAAACCTGAATTATATAACGGCGACATCTGGCAATTTAGATATCTGAAAATTATATCATAGTTAGATCCATTTTCTAATTACCCTAATTAAAAATTTTGATAAAATTTTAAAGATTTGATCTACACGTTATAAATACGGAATTCACTAAATCGTCCATGAACAAAAATTTTAAGAAGTGTAAAAGTCTACTATTCAAATATGCATTTGAAAACAACATGTTTTTTTTAAATAATTACACAATGCATTTAAAATGCCCTTCTTTTTGTTTACAAAAATATCGCATTTCAAATAGCTAAAATATGCCTATCACGAAAAACATTCATGTGAAGATTGTAAACAATATAAATACTATAAGAAGCAACCATATTAATAATCCATTTTTATATTATATAACAGTAATAACAAATCATATATTTAATTATACTCTCATATTTTACTAGATCATTAATATATGTCTCTGAAAAATTAGTATATTATGGTCCATCAAAAATTTTAACCCCAGGCACACACATGAAAAATATCCAAAGTTTTAAAGACTCTACATTTTTATTTAATGGCAAAATAAGATATCGCTTTTATAAAAAAATGAAATCTGTGTAAATATTGAAGCAATTCTCATTTTATGAATAAAGACGTAACATTGATTATTTCATGTGTTGTTCCATTAAAATAAGTTATTTTATACGATTTTAAACAAATCACTAACAGCAAGTACTTTAAGCAATTGTAATTTTAAGCAGTTGTAATTTTGGGCAACAACAGCTAGTATTTTAAAATATTAAAATAATAGCTATGTTCATAATATTATATTGCACCAAATGTAATATTTCAAATACGCGTTTGCCGGCTGTAGCCATATTTATGGATACGATTTAGATTGAGTAGCACAATATAAGGATCATGTCATATTTAATAAAAGCTATTAATCAACTACGGGGAAAAAATAGTGGCTTTTCAATTTTGTAAACATTATTTTTATGATAGAATAAGATATCGCTCATTATAACACTTTCTGTTCTTTATATTGCTCTGTTACCGCTCATCACCACGAAAACAGTCAATGATATCAAAAAGTTGATCTCTTTACAGAGTTTCAAACAACATCTCTGACTAGGAAGTAATTGAGAAATTACATTATGTTCACATTATTTATTTATTTATTTATTTATTACTGTTTACAAGAGCTTCATTTGGAATAACAGATTTTAATATTGTATACTTCATACCAGATGGCAGCACTAAACTTTATTACAAAAAATTATTAACTTGGTAACTGTTCTCGACAGAGCTCCTGAGGCAATTCATATATGATATATGCAAATTCTGAAAGCTTTATATAACTCTTTAAAAATATATTATAATATTAAATTATAAATTTAAAAAAATCTGATGTGGGCAGCACATGACTTTCCTTATATAATGCAATGTATTTACTACTCTTACAGTAAAAAAAAATAGGTTATTCTTATAGTAGATACTTAAATTCTTTCCAAGATATTGAATTTCCGTCAAATAGTCGTCATTTTTATCCATTTGGCGAAAATTTTCGTTAATTTGGCAACATTTAAAAAATCGCCAAGTCAGCGGCATTCCGCCAAATTCGTCGCCAAAATCTCGGCATGCGTTATAGACGCAGAAATAAGTTATTCTTATAGCAGATTAATGACTATTGGCGTTCATATGCAAAAGTATTATTCAAAGTATATTTTCTCATGAATGGAACAAGCTAGATCCACGAGAATGATGTCACCAAATTTATCGAATGGTATTATATATGAAAAGTGAACATGTTTCTCAACAGTTAATATTTTTTTTTATTTATAGGATTTTTTGATAAATGTATTTGAAAAATGTGCAATATCTCAAGAACGGTTCATACTAGCGTTTTAAAGTTTATGTCAATCGTTTTCTAAGGAAAAAGTACATAATAAATGTCTATCTGCGTAACTTTTTCTAAAGGTTTTGATTTTTTCAAAATTTCACTCGAAAATTTAGGTAGGTTCTGAACATTCGATTGTGTTTTAAAAAATAGGCTTCAAGTATTGATGGATTGTACTTTTTCTACCAAATTGCATTCTAATCGCTCTATTGGTTCGTGGCATATCGTCTCCACAGTCTCACTGACACACACATACTTTCACACAGACATCACCCCAAAAATGTTCGATTCGTTATCAGGGATGCTTGAAACGTGCTCTTTCGTCGAAAACTCGATTTCGAATTTTCGACCGCGTCACAATACTTGAAACCTTATACATTAATCTATGTATATAAGGAAAGTAAAAATATATAAGACAATACAAGGTAATTTGTATAATAAAGTATCTTGATCACGTTTGTAAACCAATGCATAAAAGTTGCATGGTAAAAAAAAAAGAAAATGGTCAACAAATGTGATTATAATATTTGTTTAACAAACGCGGAAATGAAGATATTGATGGATCTAATAGTAAAAATTCCGGTACCTTTTTTCCCCGCTTCAACACTTATTTAAACACGCTTGGAAATATGGGAATTAAAAAAATAAATTGGCCATATAAAATAGTTGGCTGAATTGATATTATATATAAAACAAAATACTGTTGCCTTATATAACAAGGTCGTAACATATACAACGCAATCGAAAATATAATAGCATTTATTTTTTTTAAAAAATAATTCAATTTATTAATTATTTTAATCATATAAATTGGATCAAAATATTTTGCCGTATAAACACATTTGGGGGCATCCATAGGGGAAAGCAAAAATAGTACTATCCTTCCCCTGGAGGTTCAAGGTCACAAAGGCTGGCCAGTCCTTCTTGTACGTCTCACTCTAGAACACACTTGATTTATTTCCGTTGTTAATTAACGTGATATAACTTTCTGCTTCAGATCCGGGTTGAAAAAATGAAATACATGGAACCCAATGGGACCTAATTTTTAGGTCCCATTAAAATGGGACCCCATTTCATTTTTAAGAGGTGTTAAAATTCACAAATTGCTTTAAGAATTGTATGAAATTACCAAATTATCACATAAAATGTGTAAAAAAAAATGTCATCAAAATATGTTAAGCATTTTTTTAAATAAAAATTGAAATAATAATTAGTCCTATATTATGTGAAGAAATCGTGTGCCTCATAGCAAAATAAAATATGGCATCCATTTTTTTTTTTTCATATTGTGAAAATCGTAATTAAGGAACGCTTATATCTATATTTAGTGTTGCATCCGTTCAAAAACCACTTTATTTTTGCATATTATCTGTGTATCTAAATTCTGTACCAACGCAATTATATCTGATTTTAATTGATCGCAATATGCGCAATATTATTTTTTATTTTAAATTATGACTAAAATTTGATTATTTCTACAACGAAACCTAATTTATTGAACGCTTATATTTTTCTTTAGTGCTGCATAAATCCTAAAACCACTTTATTCTTTAATATTATCTGTGTATATAAATTATGTTTTATTCAATTATATTTGATTTTAAATGATCGTAACATACGCAATGTTTTTTTTTTTTAAATGATCACTAAACTTTAATTGTTTCTACAAAGAAGCCTAAATTTAAAGTATGCAGAATGTAAACGAAACAAATTGTAAGGTGAGTTGTATAAGAATTGCTGAATTTCTTAACGGAAGTAATGATGGTTAAAAATTATTTAGCTCTCCAGTTTGGAATATTTAATTGATATGAATGATTTTACGCAGAGAAGCAGACGGTTTTATAGCATTGCCTTTTTGAAGAAGTTTTAAGTTTCCAAGTAATATAAATTGTTGTAGTACTGTGATAATTTAAAAAATATAACCGCTGAATGTATCGCATTTTAGAGGTGTTTAAAAATATTGCAATTCAGTTGGAAGTGTTTTATAATCAATGATTTATGCATCGTTCATACGGTCTGTGGGACATATGAGAATATGAATGAATAATATCACCCAATTAGTTTTGGATTGAACCTGGGTTGAAAAAAAATGAAATACATTGAGCCGTATGGGACCTAACTTTTCAAATTGCTTAGAAAGTTATAGTAAATATTCAAATTATCCCATAAGAAGTATGAAAAATATTCAGCAAAATATATTCGGTAGTTTTTTTAAATGGAAATTAAGATATTAATTACACCCATATTATATGGGGCGCGGTAGCCCATTGGTTAGCGTGCTGGAGTTGCACTCGGTAGGCCCGGGTTCGATTCCAGCCACTGCCAAAACTGCCGCCGTGTTCATGCGGAGTACGATCACGTTAAACATGTGGGTCCGAAAGTCCTTCCGAGAGGTTGGTGGTAGGGGAAGGAGGGTACGGTCCCTGTGGATGCCTCCCCCACTGGGTTCCGGTCTAAATTGGGTGGCACTTCCCGACCGTCCAAACAGTTACCTTACACCTTTCTGGTAGGTCGGACGGTCTGGGTTTCAACAACAACACCCATATTATATGAAAAGGTCACGTGACCCACTTCAAAATAAAATATAGCATCCATATTTTCTTCCCAGTGTTAAAATCGTGATATTTAAAGCTCTTTTAAATTTATATTTATTGTTGCTAAAACCGCTTTTTTGAGTATTTACCGCGTATCTATATTCTGTGCCAACGCAATTACAATATTTTTGAGTTTAAATGTTCATCAACATTTGATTATTTCTACAACGGAGCCTAATTTTAATGGATGCAAAATGTAAACAAATGGTTGTAAAATGATTTGTATAAGAATTGCTGCATTTTTTGCACGCACAATTATTTAGCTCTGGAGTCTGAAATAAAAGTGATATAAATGAAATAATCAGTGCTTTTGCATAAAGAGCCAGACGATTTATATTTCGATGACATCATTTGAAGAAATTTCATTATTTTCAATGAAGCTCTAAGTTTTCAAATATAAAAAATTACTGTATTACGGTGATAATTTAAAATCTATCAGCGCTGAATGCATCAATAAAATTACATTTCAGTAAAATTACATTTCAGTTGGAAAGTGTTTCATAATCAATGCTTTATTCATGATTGATCTTCCTTGTTTTATTTATTTCAATTATTAGGTATTCCATTTTTTATGTAGTAAAGTGAAAATATATCTCCAGTATACGCAAATATTTAATTGGAGAAGTTGATTTTTAATTCTCTATGATTAGTTTCCGACAGAAACGTCACTGAAAATATCAAAAGTATATTTAGTTCGGGCATTGTCTCTTCTGTTGATATAGTTATCATTGTTGATCACTCTATAAACAGAGCGTTTCGTAACTATTGACATCATGAACAATTGATTGTTAATGTTTAATTGGAAGTCACATATTTACACCTCTCTGAATGAGCTGTCATATCGATATTGAGGAGTTAAAGAACGTTAACAATCAATTGTTAACGTCTCTTCTGTTGATATAGTTATCATTGTTGATCACTCTATAAACAGAGCGTTTCGTAACTATTGACATCATGAACAATTGATTGTTAATGTTTAATTGGAAGTCACATATTTACACCTCTCTGAATGAGCTGTCATATCGATATTGAGGAGTTAAAGAACGTTAGAGAACAAGGGACGAAGCCCCACCGGACGTAATATGCCTTCATAGAAAGCGCAGCGTAATTGCTCGCGAAGCGAATTCCGGCGGCACAGACTAATATTATACAGACCTGTCACTCTCGAGAGTTTCGTTTTCGCGGCGGCCATTAGAGATAGACCAAAATGCGGGTTGGCGCGCTCTTGGCGATGGTCTGGTTTGGTCTGAGCGCTTGGCGATGGTCTGGTTTGGTCTGAGCGGTTGGCGATGGTCTGGTTTGGGTCCAAGACGATTTTCAATGTTATAACCCTATTTCGCTCGACGAAAACTCAGAACCACAGACTTGTGTGGTTTAAGTAACGTGCAAAAGAATTATTTGTTAAGTTAGGATAATTTGTTTAGATCATTTCATAGAAATTGATTGCTAAAAGAACACTGGTTGCGTTACAGGGTATGTAATTTATTTTTTATTAAAATTGAAATGATTTTAGTTATCACCATCGTATATAAGTGTTCATTATAAGTATACATGTGTTCATAAGTATACACGTGTTCATATAAGTATACACGTGTTCATCATTCGAAATTAGTGCTGTGTTATTACTGCCAATTAGACTAAATTCTAAGAGGTAGTGGTATAATTAGTTAAAAATACTTTCCGTATTTTTATAAAATGTGAAATAATTGATATTTGGATAGCTTTTTCTTAGTTAAATGTGATATTGTATGTGTATATATTTATGTAAAATTTTTATTAAGTGCCTTATGGTGGAAAATTCACCCCACCCTCGGGTAATTAATGATTGAGTTCCACAACTTCGATAGTGCATTTATGTAAATTTGATATTTATTATAAGAATATTTTTATTTTTAAAAGAAAGTCTATTATCAGTATCCCAAAACAAATTAAGGATCAAGTAACTTAACGATCAACACGCTAGTACACCTTTCAGACTGAAAATATTATATAATATTTCAGTCTTTTGAGTATGTTAGCTTGTAATTTTTTGTGCATTATGTTTTACAGTGAGACAATGCAATGCGTCCATTTTTTTATCCATTTTATGATTATTTGAAATAAATATATAACCATGTTTATTTAAATTTACTTAAACTAATGAATATATTTATGTTTCAGATGAATGTATTTTTAAATCCTGATCATTTCTATAGTTTCAAAAATTATAAAAGAACAGTCCTCTAGATTTTGTTCCCCGCCCGTTTAAAAAAAAAATCGCCAAGCGAGCGATAACGCGCCAAATCTGGCAGACGTATTTTGTTTACATCGTAGTTCAGTTGGTCCAACTCACAAGCGCTAGTGTCTATGAGACATCCCATGTTAAAAGTGTTGCCATAGGATCCTATGGGTCTTCTGAATATAGTATTCTGTGTCCGGCGGGTAGTGAACCTCGGCAAATAAGCGGAGAAACTCACGATCCCCTAGGGGTTGACGAACGTCAGTGAGCAGTAGCCACGGAGTCTGTGAAGTAGATATTCTAGTAGCGCGGCAAACTCCGGAAGTTAGTGAGATAATAAGGGGCGGACTCCACGCGGTAGTATTAAGCCTGTGTAGATGGCGAGTGGGGACAGCTAGCCATCAGCTGTTAGTCACTACTTGCCAACAGGGGAGGGGGTCAGCGAGCGTCAGTGCTCTGCAAGTTTTGGAGGTTGGCTAGCGTTAACGAGCAGGTGCGGAGCTCCTTAGCATAGTAAAATAAAATGTGTTTTATACATAACTATCATTTATAAAAAAAAAATAATTGCATTTGAGTTCATTTCTGTATCCTTAATACTTTCCTTGCAATACTTGGTAATGTATAGGGAAAGTATTGGAATCATACCGAAAATCGTAACTCGAGTTTTCGACGGATCTACACGTTTCGAGACTTCTAGATTACGAAAAAAACATTTTTAGCGTGACGTCTGAGTGTGTGTCTGTCTGTGTGTCTGTGCAATGTATGTATCCACTCTCAAAAACTAATGGACCGAATTTCATAAAATTTGGTAGGTAAGACTCTTGGGCATGATCCTGGTGCTGATTAGTTTTTGGTACAATTCGGAAAAAAAGAATCCGCCTGTTTTTAGCGAAATGGCCCGCAAAAATCTCATGTATCCACTCTAGCTGAAATACTTATTGACTAAATTTCACAAAATTTGGTAGATAAATCACTTGTGGGATACTCTGGTGCTGATTGGATTTTGGTACGATTCGGAAAAGAACAGCCTGTCCTTTTTCACGAAATGGTCCACAAAAATCGCCATACCTAAAAAAAAGACTACGTATGGTCAAATGTATCAATTAAATGCTTGTTTTATATGCAATTTTTGACGAGGAAAAGAATAAGAACAACTCAATTACTCTAGGACTAACCGTTCTCGAGATATTTGAGATTTTTTGCATTTAGTTATGCAGCCTTTGGAAAAATGTCCAATTACCAAATAAAAGCAAAAATTGAATTAAAAATGAAAATTTTGTGTTATGTTGTACAATTAAACTAAATTTAGTGAGTTCTTAAAGAAATATATAGAAAGGATGAATTCGCGTCTGCAGGGAAATTCATGTGCTGCCTACTTCAGATTCTTTATTACTTTCCCTGCAATACATGGTAATGTGTAGGGAAAGTATTGGAATCATGCCGAATATCGTATCTCGAGTTTTCGACGGATCTACACGTTTCGAGACCTCAAGAATACGGAAAAACCATTTTTAGCGTGACGTGTATGTGTCTGTCTGTGTGTCTGTGCAATGTATGTATCCACTCTAACTAAAAATCTAATGGACCGAATTTCATAAAATTTGGTAGGTAAAACTCTTGGATATGACCCTGGTGCTGATTAGTTTTTGGTACAATTCAGGAAAAAGAACCCGCCTTTTTTTGCTAAATGGCCCCCAAAAATCCCATGTATCTAATCTAGATGAAATACTCATTGACCAAATTTCACAACATTTGGTAGATAAATCACTTGTAGGATACCCTGGTGCTGATTGGATTTTGGCACGATTCGGAAAAGAACAACCTGCCGTTTTTTACGAAAAGGCCCGCAAAAATCGTCAATATCTAAAAAAATCTGATGTGAGCAGCACATGACTTTCCCTGCGGACTTATATTAATGTTCTCTTTATTTTAATTAAATTTATTTCACTTTTAATTCAATTTCCGTTCTCATTCGGTAACCGGGCTTATTTTCAAAGGTGGCGTAGGAAAAGTACGAAAAACTAAAATATCTCGAGAACGGCTAGTCCTAGTGTAATTAGGTTGGTCTTATTCTTTTCGTCGTTAAAAATTACGTATTAAATCAGCATTTAATGGATATATTTGAGTATACCCAGTTCTTTAGTTTAGATTTGCGCGATTTTTGCGGGCCATTTTGCAAAAAAAGGCAGGTCATTTTTTTCCGAATCATACCAAAATCTAATCAGCACCAGGGTAACCCGCAGGTGACTCATCTACCGAATTTTGTGAAATGCGGTCCATTTGTTTTTCAGTTAGAGTGGATACAAGCTTTTGAGGGCCATTTCGCAAAAAAAGGCGGGTTCTTTTATTCCAAATCGTACCCAAAACTAATCAGAACCAGACTCGCTCACAAGTGACTTACCTACCAAATTTTGTGAAATTCGGTCCATTAGTCTTTTAGTTAGAGTGGATACAAAATCTGCACAGACAGACACACAGACAGACACACAGACAGACAAACAGACAGACACACACACATACGTCACGCTAAAAATGGTTTTTTTCGTATTCTACTGGTCTCGAAACGTGTAGATCCGTCGAAAACTCGAATTGTGATTTTCGGCATGATTCCAATACTTTCCCTATACATTACCATGTATTGCAGGGAAAGTAAAAAGGACTACGTATGTTCAAATGTATCAAATATATGCTGGTTTTATACGTAATTTTTGACGAGGAAAATAATAAGAACAATTCTATTACTCTAGGACTAACCGTTCTCTTGATATTTGAGATATTTTGCATTTTTGTTATGCAGTCTTTGGGAAAATGTCCAATTACCAAATAAAAGCAGAAATTGAATTAAAAATGAAAATTTTGTGTTATTTTGTACAATTAAACTCAATTTAATTAGTTCTTAAAGAAATACAGAAAGAATGAATTCGCGTCTGCAGCGAAAGTCATGTGCTGCCCACATCAGATTTTTACTTTCCCTGCAATACATGGTAATGTATGGGGAAAGTATTGGAATAATACCGAAAATCGCAACTCTAGTTTTCGACGGAACTACACGTTTTGAGACCTCTAGAATACGAAAAACTATTTTTAACGTGACGTCTGTGTATGTGTCTGTCTGTGGGTGTGTCTGTCTGTGTGTCTGTCTGTCTGTCTGTCTATCTGTGTGTCTGTCTGTCTGTGTGTCTGTGCAATGTATGTATACAATCTAACTCAAAAACTAATTGACAGAATTTCATAAAATTTGGTATGTAAGTCACTTGGGTGAGACCCTGGTACTGATTAGTTTTTGGTAGGATTCGTAAAAACAAAATCCGCCCTTTTTTGCGAAATGGCTATAAAAATTTCATGTATCCACTCTAGCTAAATTATTAATTAACCAAATTTCACAAAATTTGGTAGATAAATTACTTATAGGATGCTCTGGTGCTGATTAGATTTTAGTATGATTCGGAAAAGAACAACCTGCCGTTTTTTACGAAATGGCCAGCAAAAATTTCATGTATCTACCCTAGCTAAAATACTAATTGACTAAATTTCACAAAATTTGGTAGATAAGTAACTTGTGGGATTCTCTGGTGCTGATTGGATTTTGGTACTATTCGGAAAAAAAACAATCTGCCTTTTTTACGAAATGACCCTCAAAAATCGCCAAAATCTATTAATCAAAAAGGACTACGTATGCTCAAATGTATCAATTAAATTATTGTTTTATACGCAATTTTTGACGAGGAAAATAATATAACACACTCCGTTATAATTTAGGACTAACCGCTCTGAAGATATTTGGGATTTCTTGCATTTTTGTTACGCCGATTTCGGAAAAATGTCCAAGTACCAGATAAAAACAAAAATTGAATTAAAAATGCAAATTTAGTGTTATTCGATGCAATTAAATTCAATCGAATGAATTATTAAAGAAATAAAGAAAATTTGAGCTTGAGTATGCAGCGAAAGTCATGTGCTGCCCACATCAGATTTTTTTTTTGTTTTTATCGCTCTGCACCTTAAAAATATCAGTGGATGAGTCTCAGAACCAATCTTCTACCTTAGAACATTAAATTATTTCTTCAAAATAGAAAATTCAATTGGAAATAATTTATGTTTTTCCATATATTATGTGATAAATTAAGATTTTCTATATATTTATGTTTGTTTCTGTTTCGAGAGTTTAGATAAACATCTTACTGTGTTTATATCCTACTAGATGGCAGCACTAAATTTTGTTTTTATGAAAGTGATGAGATTTTTATTGCAGAGTTTATGTAATTATTATTTTAAAAAATTTTTTACATTTGAGTTTAAAATTACTCTTTTCCGTTTGTAGCGCCTATGTCATTATAAATTTTGATAAAATATTAAGAGAAATATAACTGTCAGAAATATAACGTAAAAGTTCCGTACGTTTCAGGAGATTTATTCTTTTTCTTTATTACGTTTATATCTTAAATGAAAGATGTTATAAAATGCAACCACGATGTCTTACTCAGAGAATAATAATTACTTAGTAATTGCAGAGAGAATTGCAGAATTTATCAATTAAATTTGTATTTAAAGATATAAAGTGTGACTGCTTCGTTTAGTAATCTTTGTTTAAAAAGTATTTAATCTGGACATCTGGAAGCTTCTGTTAATTTATATCAACATGAAATATGAAACAAAAAATAATGCGCTTGTTCGTGTATAATGACTGAATTATTATGCATTACAAACATATTAACAAACCTATTATCCGAAGCAGTATTCGTGAATTCTCGTAGCTGTTGTTTTTTCCATTTAATTTTCTATTCTTTCTATTTTAACTATACTTCATACATTTTAAAATCAAACATTACACATATCTGATATATATTTAAAATTTTTGCGAAAGTATAAAATTTGTCAGGAGCAAAAACCCACACAATTCATTTCGATATTTTTGAGTCGCTTTTTAGTTTTATTCCAGTGCTGCCATCTATTATACAAAACACATCTCATACTAATAATTATATTGAAACAAGAACAAATAAATATATCATCTAAAACGATAATAGTTTTAAGAATATGCCAAAAATTGGAATGGTAAGCCCTTTTAATAGTAGGCGTCTAAACAGGAAAAATAAATTTAACAGATAATGAATACTTTTAAAATCTAGGAATTTCCTCTCAAGATACAAATTATATATATATATATATATATATATATATATATATATATATATTTGAAATGTAATAATAAGAATTATGTAAAAATAAAAAAATAAAAATACAATTCAAGTAAAATTAACATCACCACAGAAGCAAATTCACGGCCATAATGCCGATAAGAGAAAAGAACAGAATCTTCCCAAATTCGATGATTAATCAGAATTAAATTCATCTTCAGGTCTGAGTATTCAATTCTAATTAACCCAAACAAATGCCTGTTTCAGATTAAGCAATAGTACATTACTATAAATGCTTAAACTCAGACTGCAGGCATCAAAAAATGAAAAAGTGAAAAAAAGGATACATTAAGAAAATTGTATTACCATGCGGCATGAACCCTTCTTCTTCTACCACGTGTATACACGATCAACCTCAACAGCTTAATCTAGAAGCACCGGAATGAACAAGTCGAAATTCTACCAGGGAGGCAGTACGAACGTTCACGGAAATACTCCCAAACCCGTCCAGTGAGTCTAAGCTGGAGACTGGACAAGCAATTCAGAATACAACTTCCCAAACATGCAGAACTAAATATGAATATGAATCAAAGATGAAAATTCCTACTAAACAAGTAATTCATAGGAAAACTGGATAATCGAGAATGCCACTATACACCATTATAAGGGCGCTCAAAACGTAGTTTCAATACTGACAAAAGTTACATTTTTTTGCGAAAATAAAATTTAAAACATTAATGTTAATGCATCTTATTTTCCGATTTTTTGATTTTTCTAATGTTTTTGACTTAGTTTATTATTTTTCATTTTTATTTATTTATATAATTAATAAATAATTATATATAATATACACATATATATATATACATATATATATACATATTTTTTTTTTCTTTCCCCTCCTCTCTCTCTCTCCTGTATGTTAGTCACTATAATTGGGAATGTTTTCTAGGATGTTATCGAGTGAAATTTGATACACTGAGTTGATAATTTTAATAACAAAATTTGGGGGATATGCATTATTAGTCGCTGTACTCAATAATTCCATAAAGTGCGCTAATTTATAATATTCATCACAAATTTTATTGATTCTAAGAGCCTGGTTTATTATAATATTTCTGAATACAGATATATGCAGACAAGAGTCAAAATGTTGAATTTTTGATGTATTAAATTTAAAATCCTGTCTTTTATCATACAAGTTTATAACCATATTACAATTTTGTAAATTTAAATTTAAATCTAAAAAGTTTGCAACATTTGTGTCATTATTACTTGCATTTAATTGTAAAGTTTTTGGATAAAAGTTTAATACTATAGGGATATTATTTGGGGATACACATAAAATGTCATCTAAATATCTAAACATGTGCATATTGTGCAAGCTTGGATTAATGTTTTTTTCATAGAAGAATAAATACAGATTAGCTAACAATGATGAGGCACACACCCCTTGTGGGATACCAACCTGTTGTTTAAAAATAGTACCACCATGTTGAATATAATTCTCATAAAGAGTGAAGTTAAGTAACTTTTTAAAAAGAAAATTTGAATATTTTAGGTTGATATTATATTTTTCAAAAATTCCTAAAATAATTCTATACAGATCATCTATATTAATATTATTAAACAAATCTTTGAAATCAAAGGTATAAATACTACGAATATTAGTAAGAGTTTTCAATTTCTTAACTACTTCAAAACTGTTTTTTACAATATGACAATTATTTGAGATTTCATCTGACGAGGATACTTCATGTAATATCTTTAACAATAATTTTCCAGCATTAGTACTGTAAGAATTATGCCCACTGGTAATGGTTCGAAAAGTAACAGGGGATTTATGAAACTTGGGTACTAATACTATATATATATATATATATATATATATATATAATTCTAGATAATATATAATTATATAATAGAGTTAAATTATAACACCTAGATAAAATCAAAAATTAAATATTTAAGAAAGTAGCAAACATAATCCGATGAAAATACTTATTACTTAGTTGTTACTACGGAAAAGAAAAATCACACATACCCTCTCCCACACACATAGACGAAAATATCTCCATAAATTATGTATTAGACCGAATTATACGACGCTGGGTTCTAAATAAGCGCCCGCTGCTTAAATAATGCAGACAGAGATAACACCTCTCAATTTCCAAATCGCCTGTGTTGAACTAAAATTATTCCCACGCTCCGTTTATTCCATGCATAACCATGAAAATTATACAAGGCGAGAGTAATATGCTCTAAATAAACTCTTTCGATATGTCCTAAATAAGCGCTCGATTACAAAACGGCAAAAATCGTTGGCAAAACGACACAATGAAAAGACGGTATCAAAAGAAAATGACGTCGGAAAAATATGAAAAATGGGTTACTTTATCCCCGAAGAAATACACTAAACATTACTTCTATCTCAGTGAATTGTCATTCAATATAAGTCGAATTTCAATACAATACTCATAATGATAATACAATACAAAATTTAAAAAAAAAAATCTGATGTGGGCAACACATGACTTTCCTTATATAATGTAATGAATTTACTACTTTTACAGTAAAAAAAATAGGTTTTTCTTACAGTAGATACTAATATTCTTTCCAAGATATTGAATTTTAGACAATAAGTCGTCATTTTCATTGATTTAGCGTCATTTTTATCCATTTGGCGAGATTTTCGTTAATTTGGCTACATTTCAAAAGTCGCTAAGTTGGCGACATTCCGCCAAATTCGTCGCCATTATCTCGCCAAGCGTTATGGACGAATAAATAAGTTATTCTTACAGCAGATAAATGACTATTGGCGTTCAAATACAAAAGTATTACTTGAAGTATCTTCTTTCATGAATGGAACGAGCTATATCCACGAGAATGATTTCACCCAATTTATCTTATGGTATTACATATGAAAAGTTAACATGTTTCTCAATAGGAAATATTTTTTTTCTTATTTTATATGATTTTTTCATAATTTTTTTTGAAAAATGTACAATATCTTGAGAACGGTTCATATCAGCGTTCTAAATTTTATGCCAATCGTTTTGTAATGAAAAATTACATAAGAAATGTCTATCTGCGCAACTTTATTAGCGGTTTTGATTTTTTGACGATTTTTTCAAAATTTCATCCGAAAATTTAGGAGGGTTCTGAAAATTCGATTGCGTATAGAAACAATAGGCTTCCAGTGTTTACGGATTGCGATTTCTGTACCAAATTTTGTTCGAATCGGTCCATTCGCCAGTTATCGTCTCTACAGACTCACTGACACACACACACACTCGGACATCACTTCAAAAATGTTTGGTTCGTGATCAGGGATGCTTGAAACGTGCTCTCCCGTCGAAAACTCGAATTCGAATTTTCGACGCCGTCACAATACTTTCCTTATACATTATGTATATAAGGAAAGTAAAAATGGGACGGAGTCTTTTAAATTTGCAAAATTAGAAAATCCTTAAATGAATGCACATACTGTAAAATTAGCTGTTTTTCCGTGAAACACAAATTTATCGAAACCTTTCCTTGGGTGCCATCATCAAACACAACATATATCCACCTCTTCCCATTCTAGTCATGTTTCAAATCAATCTATAACGAGTAACAGAGATACTTATTATTTTTTCAGCATTTGCTTCAAAAGTAAAGATTGAACGCGATGTCTAAATTTCAAACTCCTTGCCAGGGTAGATTAGATTTTGGCTTCCGACCTCTTCTCACAACCAGCCAGCTGCCAAAATTTTCTCCTTTGGCATCCCGCCAGAAGATAAATTTGCTGGAATTCAAACTGGAAACATTTAAACTTTCCGAATTTTAAAACTACTGCTTACTTCAAATTCATTTTCAGGGCGTTTAAAAAATATTGCCCGGTTTAGTTTATCTTGAAAGATTGGTCGTAGACCCATGGTTCCTATTTAAGAAATTCTTTAATTAAGTTAGATTAAAGGCCCGTGTACACCATACAAGAATTTGAATCAATAAATTGGCCGTTCAAATTCTGCCTGTACAACTTCTAATTTACACGATGCGATTTATTGAACGAACCGTTTCTTTCATTCCCGAGAACTTGGCCCGCTCAATTTTTGGAACAATTTGTTTTTATGTATATTGTTCAATTTTTACTTTCCTTATATACAATAATGTATAAGGAAAGAGTTGTGACGGGGTCGAAAATTCAAATTCGAGTTTTCGACGGGAGAGCACGTTTCAAGCATCCCTGATCGCGAATCGAACATTTTTGGAGTTATGTCTGTCTGTGTGTGTGTGTGTGTGTGTGTATGTGTGTGTGTGTGTGTGTGTGTATGTGTGTGTGTGTGTGAAAGTATGTGTGTGTGTGGGAAAGTATGTGAGTGTGTGTGTGAAAGTATGTGTGTGTGTCTATGTGTGTGTGTGTGTGTATGTGTGTGTGTGTGTGTGTGTGTGTGTGTGTGTGTGTGTGTGAAAGTATGTGTGTATGAGGGAAAGTATGTGTGTGTGTGTGAAAGTATGCGCGTGTGTGTGTGTGTGTGTGTGTGTGTGTGTGTGTTTGCAAGACCTGGAAACTGGGGACATTCGTATGTTTACACACCAACAAACCGCGGACCACCTTCACACCGCGGACGTCCTCGGTTTGTTTTATTGCGAAAACGTGAATCTGAGGACTAAATTTATAATGTAAAAGTTTTTTTTTATAAATCTGGAGGTAGTCCTCGATTAGTAGGCTTATAGTGTATTGTGTGTATAACGCGCTCATCAGGTGTGTATCCGATAAAATCGAGGTCCCCGCTTTCATGTTATAAAGTGTGTTTGGACGGAGGTCCTCGTTTACTCGTAATTTCCACACGTTTGATATTACACAACCGGTTTTGGGTACTTACAAGTCAAAATTGTAGGTTTTTTTATTCATCGTATTGATTATTTTATTCTGCGCTTAAAGATTGAATTGTATTTTTACTTTAATGCCGTTTCTAACTGTTTGATATATGCATAATTCCCTTTTCAAGTCCGTAAGCAAGGAGTAGTTTTTTGGGGTTAATCTCTCTTCAGACAAAATCTATGAAAAGTACGTAAACATAAGATCGTACCAGACCTACCCCCCCCCCTCTTTATTATTCATATTTAGGAGGGGGCTATCACGGAAAAAGTTGTCAGGGTCCCAGCTGGGGATGATGCTGGCCTGATCTGTTATCAACACAGATTATTTTTTGTGAATGCTTAAGGATATATTTTTCGGACGTGAAGCTGGGGAGGGGGGAGGGGGAAGCCCTCAAATCCGCTATTGTCAGAAACAAGACGTTTCTCTACATTTTTCAATGTGCTAAAATAGAATGAAAAAAAGTGTTCCAATTATTTTTAATCATTCTAATCCCCACTTTAACAAATTTTAATTTTAATTTAGAATAAAATTCAGTGTAGTCGATCAGTTATATTTTGTAGTTCAGCATGTAGACTTTATTTCAATAAATCTAATTTTTAGCTGTGCAAAAAGTTAACTTGGCAGAACAGGCTTCATCCATTTTCAAATTTATTGCAATGGAATTAGTAATATTTCATTTCACACACGCATTTATTTTTATGCTATTGTTAGTTATACATAGGCTGTAGGTTCTTGTCGGAGATCGCGTTAAGGTTGGTCCCGCCTGAGATAGCCAAATATTTATTTTGGGGACTTAAAACTGCAAATAAAGCAATAAACAAAGCTTCAAATCTTACACACAATAAACCGCGTTTACCTTACACCTTTCTGGTAGGTCGGACGGTCTGGGTTTCAACAACAACAACAACACAATAAACCGCGGACATTTTTTACACTCGGTGAAACGCGGACATTTTTTACACACAGTAAAACGCGGACATTTTTTACACACAGTAAAACGCGGACATTTTTCACACTCAGTAGAATGCGGACATTTTTTACACACAGTAAAACGCGGACATTTTTTACACACAGTAAAACGCGGACAATTTTTACACTCAGTAGAATGCGGACATTTTTTACACACAGTAAAACGCGGACATTTTTTACACACAGTAAAACGCGGACATTTTTTACACACAGTAAAACGCGGACATTTTTCACACTCAGTAGAATGCGGACATTTTTATACGCAATAGAACGGGAGCAGAAATTATCGATTAGCTAGGCTATTATTATTATTAGGAATTCTTAGCAACTTATATACCGAACATCAAACTATTAATATTCCAAATTCAAGAACTTTTTAATCAAAGAAATTCATTACGTACCGTTTATTAGAAAATAGAAAAGCTTACAAAATTATTCTAAAATCCAAATGTTAAAAATTTACGTTCCATGTCCAGTGTGATATACCGCCCGTGTAGGGAACAATGAAAACATTATTTCATTTTATTATATTATTTTTAATAGTTAAGTTATTCTTTACTATATCTTCGTTTTGTATTAATGTTTTTCTCTATATGTTATGATTAACTCATGCCTCCATAACATGAGTTTATTGCTAATAAAGAAAGTTAAAAACAATATGAAATGTAAAGAATTTCATATATTAAAAAACAAATAATGGAAATGTATTTTAAAAAATGACGGGTATTTAAAGTTAGTATTACTAAACAAATATCTAATTAGCAAATTATTCAGTTAAGTAGGAAAAAGAACCCAGTAAAATGTTTTCCATATTAAGTACGGAGGAAACATAGAGGATTTTATTGGAACTGAATACATAATAGGTGCAGGCATGTAATCAGGAGTGATATCGGGGTATATCCCCCATGCCAGAAATTCAAAGTTATCAAAATTTGATTTCATATACCCCCCCCCCCCCCCCCCGAAAAAAAAACACTTTCTAGCTACGCCCTTGCATAGGTGCACATAAGGGTGCTTATGGGCATGAAGCCCCCGAGACGCCATTTTAATATACAAAAAGAGTAAAAATAACAAATATTTCTCTAAAAGAAATTCTTAATCCCCCCCAGAGAAAAATCTGGGTGCCCCACTAACTAAATGTATCGATATATATGCACAATTAAGTGCATATATTCCACACTTAGGTGCATATTTTGTGAATATTTTGCAATAATTTTGAGCATCAGAAAAAAATATTCATATATAATGTTGAGCATATTTGCATATTATTTGGCCTAAATATTGTGCATGAAAATCCGCGCCCTACTCATTAAGATAAGGAATGAGTTGGTTAAAAATATAAAGTTATGACGAGACTTTAGAAACAATCCTATCAACATGAGTGTCTTATCGGACTAGTCCGCCCTGAGCCCAACAAGAGGAATATACCGTTTTTTTTAGAATAACTCAAAATTCGGAGCATCTAGAATGTCTAAATTTTATATATCATTGTCCTTTGGGGTATATTACATTTCATCGCATTTCGAACCTTATCGGGCTAGCCCGTCTTGGCCCACCATAGAAATTTACTCGCTTTTCAAGAATAACTCGATCAATCGGAGTAGCTAAAAATGTAAATTTAGTATATCATTTCCTTTTGGATGGAATTTAATTTAGATTTTAAACCTCATCGGGCTAATCCATCTTGGGTACGCTGAAGAATGCTTTCGTTCTTGAAGAATAACTCGAGAATTGCAATAGCTAAAAATTCCAAGTTCAACATGTCGCTAGCTTTTGTGGTATATTTAAGTTTCTTCGGATTTGAACTTTATCGGGATAGCCCGTCCTGGGCCCGACATGGGAATGGACATTGCTTTTTTAGAATAACTGGAAAATCGGGGCAACTAGAAAATATAAATTTAATACATCCTTACTTTTCGAGGAATATTTAAATTCCTTCGATTTTGAACCGTATCGGGCCCGCCTTAGAAATTCACTTTTTGTAGGGAATAACTCTAGAACAGGAGTATATAAAAGTTCCAAGTTTGGAATGTCGTTGTCATTTGCGGTATATCTTAGCTCATTGGATTTAAAACCTTATCGGGCTAGCCCGTCCTGGGCCTAAAAAAAAAGAATGTACTCGTTTTTTTAAGAATAACACCAAAACTATAGCAGCTTGAATGTCTAAATTTAGTATATCATTGTATTTTAGGGTATATTTTATTTCTTTGGATTTTGAACCTTATCAGGCTAGCCCGTCTTGGACCCGACGTAGAAATGTACTAGTTTTTCGAAAATAACACGAAAATCGAAGCAGATAAATAAATCAAAATTTAGTATATCATTTTCTTTTGGGATAAAGTTTAATACTTTCGAATTTGAACCCTATCGGGAGAGCCCACCCTGACCCCGACATAGTAATGTACTCGTTTCTTAAATAACTCAAGCAGAACAGCTAAAATATTTTATAAATCATTGTTTTAGGGGTATATTTTAATTCTTTAGATATTGAACCTTATTGTGCTAGACCGTTTTAGGCCCGTCTTAGGAATGCACTCGTTTTGGGGGAGCAAGTTTAGCACGATCGCATTCCTAACACGATCGCATTATTAAGGCTGACTCAAGACGGGATAGCCCGATGAGGTTCAAATTATAAATTATGATAAACCCCAAAAGAAATTGATATACTAAATTTAGAATTTTTAGCTGCTCCGATTCACGAGTTATTCTCGAAAAACAGTACATTATCACTATGTCGGGTCCGAAGACGGTCGAGCCCGAAAGAATCAAAATCCAAAGAAATAATATATAAGACATATCGCAAATGACAACGACATTCTAAACTTGGAAATTTTAGATACTCCGGTTCTAGAGTTATTCCCCCAAAAAGTGAATTTCTAAGGCGGGCCCAAAACGGGTTCGCCCAAAACGGTTCTAAATCGAAGGAATTAAAATATTCCTTAAAATATAAGAATGTACTAAATTTATATTTTCTAGTTTCCCCGATTTTCCAGTTATGCTAAAAAATAGGTCCAAGGTCGGGCCCAGGACGAGCTACACCGATAAAGTTCAAATCCTAAGACTTTTAAATATACCCCAAAAGCCAACGACATGTTAAACTTGGAATTTTAGCTACTTCTCGCGTTATTCTTCAGAAGCGAATGCATTCTTCAGCTGATCCAAGACAGGCTAGCCCAATGAGGTTCAAAATCTAGATTAAAATCCATCCAAAAGGAAATGATTTGCATATACCAAAGACTGCAAATACGACCAAAAGTCTTAAATGGCACGAATTTCTGGGACGTTAGCAGGGTTGATGTACTTATCAACAAATTCGACATTTTCTGACTTCAAAGGTTCCAATACGATTTTTGCGAAATGAGTGTTGGCTCGGTCAGGTCAAAAGACATATTCACCTTTTCTATAATTAACACGTATATGATGAATGAGCCTACGCGTAATACATTCTTTTTGGTAATCCAGATTTGTGGATAAATGATTGGCTGATGCCCTTTGGCATAATCGGTATATAGACCAACACGTTTTGTTTAAATTTAGCTTTTTTCCAATATTTAATATTAGATGGAGTGGCGGACACGTCTTTGGTGTAAAATTCACCGTTTTCACAGATGGTCAAATGACAGCGGATAAAACAAAACTCGCTATCTATATAATAAAAGGCAATGTCTATGTGTGTGTCTGTGTGTGTGTGACTTACACACTATACGTTCAGCGACCGCGCGTCGGAGAGCTACGAAATTTCGCAATCGGAGATCCGGGGGGGGGGGGGACACGTAAAACCCGATTTTTAAAATTTGAATTATTTTTTTAGTTATTTAATGTTTTATGCGATTTCGACGGTTTTTCCCTTTTTTCTCCACCATCCAGACGTCGTAGAAAAAAACAAATCACACCACCGGAAAGAGCAGACAAATGCGAGTAAAAATATATCAATCTCAAATCTCAGGAACAAATTATAATATTTTTTAAAGATTTTAAAACAAAAGTCACTTTCGGTTAAAAAAAAAACGAACTTTGGTTTTTAAATCCTCTCATCTCAAAAAGTACTAATGATTTCGACTATGGAATGAGAATATTTTAAATGATATTAACGAAAAGCGTAAACACTGAAGAAATAAAAAAATAAAAATAAATAAAGTTATGGAGATTGTCACGGTGCCTTAAAATTTCCTTTTTAGTTTTAACGTCATTAAACTAAACCAAACTTTGTTAACTCCACGGGGTTGAGGGCACGGTAGCCCAGTGGTTAACGCGTTGGAATTGCACTCGGTAGGCCCGGGTTCATTCCCGCCACTGCCAAAACTGCAGCCGTGTTCACGCGGAGTACGATCACGTTAAACATGTGGGTCTGTAAGTCCCTCCGAGAGGTTGGTGATAGGGGAAGGAGGGTACGGTTCCTGTGGATGCCTCCCCCACTGGGTTCCGGTCTAAATTGGGTGAATAAAAAGAAAGTTATGGAGATTGTCGCGGAGGGCGCGGTTGTCCAGTGGTTAGCGCGCGGGAATTGCACTCGGTAGGCCCTGGTTCGATTCTCGCCACTGTCAAAACTGCCGCCGTGTTCACGCGGAGTACGATCACGTTACACATGTGGGACCGTAAGTCCTTCCGACAGGTTGGTGGTAGGGGAAGGAGGGTACGTTCCCTGTGGATGTCATGGGTTTTGGTCAAAATTGGGGGGGGTGCACTTCCTGGCCATCCAAACAGTTACCTTACACCTTTCTGGTAGGTCGCGCCAGCGAGTTTGCCACGGTCAGAATTTTCAAGGGTAGCGAACAGGCTGGTCGCCAAAGGCGGCTAGTCCAAAATAAATTGTCTACTGTCGAATTTTCGAAGCAAGTAGCGACATTTGGTTTTCGCAAGCTTCATTTGGATATTCGTTCGAGATGGAATGCAAACTTCGACGTTTTCCAAGCTACGGACGTTCCAACTAACACTATAAGCGCTTCAATTACATTGACTTAAATTTGGACATGCGAACATACGGGTGGAAGAATCTCTCAAAAACACGGCTATGGGACAAACCCTATCCCAAACAGGTTGACCCCCATTTGCAGGCAGTTGACACCTTTGACACCACCCATCAGAGATAACGTACAATAGATCAGAGGATACGACCAACGAGTTAGTATATACTACCTCGATGGATACGACTCTCCTGACCCACAGGAAGAAGATAAAAGAATTTGAGAGCGGAGAATTTTAATCCTTCAAACAGTGACCTCTAGAATAAAATTTGTTAGGAGTTTCTTATTCATCCAATATACTTCCATAGATTATACATTTTTAACATAAATACTCTATATTATTTATATATATTCATTTTCAATTTCTTTACAATTTTCAAGCTCTCAAAACCTTAAGCCACAAAATAAGTCCGTGAATTTAATCTGGGAACTTTGGATTTCCGTCCTAATTTTTTACTTTTTCTATTGTTCATTCTTATTAGGTCTCAATAAATATGACAGAGTTGATTAAGTATATAGCATTCGATTTACAGAATTTATCATTATACTTGCAATGGAGTACAATAGAGAAACATTGTTTTTCCAAATCAGCGTATTTTCTTTCAAAAAGAAAATGAAATATAGATAAGTAACGTATGCAACTCATGATTTCCACTACAGATTAACAGATTCTTATTTTGTTGGAAAACAGCAACACAAATTAGAACTTTCTTCAACCAGATATCACTAAAATGAATAGGCTTATTGCAGTTACCAATTAAAATATGCACAAAAAGTCGAAGTAAATTGGTTCATTATTTCGTGAGATATGGTGTTTCTGGAGAAAAGTAAAATATCTAATATCTAGTAAGTAACTATTAAACATACTATTAAACTAACTATTAAACAATAGTGTCCATTAATTATTGGTAAAATGTACTTAAGTTATTTTGTTACATAATAATTGTGAAAATATATAATGTTTTAGGATTTTCCCCATTTTGGATCAATAACGACTATATCGCAAGAACGGTGTAGATTATCGTTCTAAAAATTATGTCATTTGCTTTTAAACAGAACTTTACATATTAATTGGCAATTTTCGCAGCAAATTTTTAAATGTAATTACGTTTCAATATAGTTCCGATATTCGGGGAAAATTAACTGCAGTTTGGCTCAATTCGATTTTCTCATAACATAATTTATTTTTAATAGTTTCTTTATTTTTTATTTTATTTTGTTTTATTTTACAAAATCTTTTTGAAAAATCGGTATAAAGAACCTAAATGATTACAATTATAGTGTGTTACCCTTCACTTTAAAGAGCAAAAAAAATCGATTAAAACCGCACTTCCTAACAGTATACCTAACAGTGGGTGGAGGGGGTAACTTGCCTCCCGGTGGGACTAATGACATCACGAAAAATAAAATTATATTGCGGTTATCTTTCACAACAATGATTGTAACTATGAAGTCACGTGGTCATTGAGCCATAAATAAACTCTTATGTATGATTATCTCAAATTTTGTTCTATGCTGTCATGTTAAAAAAATATGAAGTTTAGAATAAATTTCGAACTCGAATTAAAAAAAAAGTATATCATGTTCTAGATTATTTGTAACAAAGCTGGATATAAGATTTCATGAAAATCCGTTAATATTCGTGGCCGCTATCGGGAATACAAGAAATCGACCACAGACAGACGGAGGGACATCATTAAAAAAAAAGGCAAAATGTGTTCAGGAGGTCTTAAAACATATTGGCATCAAAATCTCGAATTTGAGAAAACGATTATGTATGTAATACTACTACACGAATATCTATGTGATATACACCATATGAATACAAAATATTATAAACAAGAAAGATCAATAATGCATAAAGCATTGATTATGAAACATTTTCCAACTGCAATGCAATTTTATTTAAACATCTCTAAAATGCGATACATTCAGCGGTGGTAGTATTTTTAAAATTATCACAAAACTACAATAATTTATTATATTTGAAAACTTAAACTTCATCGAAAAAAAATGAACTTTATTCAAATGATGTCATCGAAATATAAATGACCTGGCTCTCTATGTAAAAGAAGTAAATATTTCATTATACACATTTATTTTATTCCTTTCATTCATCACAATACTACAATAATTTATTTTACTTAAAAACTTAAAACCATGGAGGTAAAAGTAACTTGAATCTGTGTTTAAAACTTCATCGAAAAAGTCTGCTATAAAATCGTCTGCTTAAAACTTCATCGAAAAAATCGTCTGCTTCCCAATATAAAATCAATGAATGTTTCATTCATATCAGCTATTTTGCAGACTCCATGAGCTAAATAATTTTCCGTTAAGGAAATTCAGCAATTCTTATACAATTCATCTTACAGCTTGGTAAGTTTACATTCTCCATAAATGAAAATTAGGCTTCTTTGTAGAAATAATTAAAGTTTAATGATCATTTAAACTCAAATATATTGTAATTGCGTTGTTTCAGAATATAGGTGAACAGAAATTAAGCAAATAAAGCGATTTTAGGACGGATACAACACTAAATATAAATTAAAAATAACATTAAAAATCACGAATTCGACCCAAGGTGGATGGCATTGATTATTTAAACTCAAATATATTGTAATTGCGTTATTTCATAATATAGATGCACAGAAAATAAGCAAAAACAAAGCTGTTTTAGGACGGATACAACACTCAATATAAATTAACAAGATCAACCATGCATATAGCATTGATTATGAAACACTTTCCAACTTCAATGCAATTTTATATAAATATCTCTAAAATTCGATATATTCCTCGGTAATATTTTTAAAATTATCAAAATACTACATTAATTTATTATATTTGGAAACTTATAACATCATCGAAAAAAATGAACTTCATTTAAATAACGGCATTGAAATATAAAATGCCTGGTTTAAACATCTCTAAAATGCGATACATTCCTAGGTAATATTTTTAAAATTATCATAATACTGCAATAATTTATTATATTTAAAAACTTCATCGAAAACAAATGGAATTTATTCAAATGACGTCATCGAAATATAAATCGCTTCTATAAAAATGTAGCATTTCATTCATAAACACTTTTCCAATTCTTTCATTCATCACAATACTATAATAATTTACTTGATTTAAAAATTTAAAACCATGGAGATACAAATAATTTAACTCTATGCTTAAAACTTCATTGAAAAAATCGTCTGGGTTCTTTGTGTAAAATCAACGAATGTTTCATTCAAATCAGCTGTATTGCAAACTCCATGAGCTATATAATTTTGCTTTAAAGAAATGCAGCAATTCTTATACAACACATTCTACATCTTTTGGTGTTTGCATTTTTCATAAGTGGAAATTAGGCTTCGTTATAGAAATAATCAAAGTTTGATAATCATTTAAACTCGAATATAATGTAATTGTGTTGTTTCAGTTAGTAGATGCACAGAATTCTAGCAAAAATAAGGCGGTTTTAGGACGGATACAACACTAAATATGAATTAAAAATAACTAACTTTAAAAATAACGATTTTGAGACAAGTTGGATGCCATATCTTATTTTAAAGTGGGTCACGTGATCTCTTCATAAAAAGGATGTAATTATTATTTTAATTTTTATTTAAAAAACTACCGAATATATTTTGCTAATTTTTATTTATATATTTTATGGGATAATTTGAATATTTCCTAAAACTTTCGAAGCAATTTGTGAATTTTAAATTCGCTTAAAAAATGTTTGAAAAATTAGGTCCCATAGGGTTGAATGTATTTTATTTTTTCAATCCGGGTTCAATCCAAAACTAATTGTGTGATGTTATTCATTTCTATTCCCACAGGTTCCACTGACCACCTGAACAACTAAAATTTTGATAAGGTCATTTTTGCAGCAGTTATCGTGCTAACGGACAGACAGACAGACAGAATGATCAAAGTCATAAACATTTTTCAACAATGTTGCAAAATGTTAAAAAGAACTTTAAAAATCAAGATTTTGACACAAGATGGATGCCATATTTTATTTTGAAGTGGGTCACATGATCTCTTTTTATAATATAGGTGTAATTATTATTTAAAATTTTATTTTAAAAACTACTGAATATATTTTGCGGAATTTTTTTCATTTTTTTATGGGATAATTTTAATATTTCCTAAAACTTTCGGAGGAATTTGTGAATTTCAAATTCTCTTAAAAAATGTTTGAAATATTAGGTTCCATAGGATTCAATGCATATCATTTTTTCAACCCGGGTTCAATCCAAAACCAATTGTTTGTTATTATTCATTTATTTTCCCATATGTCCCACCTACTGTCTGAATAATATAGTAAAATTTCATTTTAATAAAATCATTTTTATGGCAGTTATCGTGCGAACGGACAGACAGACAGACAAAATGAACAAAGTCATATACACTTTTCAACTATGCTGTAAAATGTTAAAAATATGTAAATACTCGTGTCATTTTAGCTTGAATTAAATGTTGAAATATCGCACAAACGATATCCAGAAAATGCGTGTTTCATTGCAGAAATAATATAATTTCAACATAATATAAAATGTTTATGTACATGTACACGTATGCGTAAAAAAATATTATATGCAACAAAAAATCTAGAGTATGTGTTTTATATAAAGAATTAAAGTTTTCAGCAAAAAGCAATGAACACAGGTTTTGGTGAAAATCAGAAGAATGCCCCTTGCTCTAAGTTTCCCACGGTAGAGAAGAATTTTTCAGGGAAGAATGTATTTCACCCCTCATTTGGGACTCCAAGGGGATAATGATTGACACTAATCTTTCTTTGCGGCTAAGCAGGGGGCTGCCGCACACTAAAATATTCGTCTAATGGCCAAAGAGTGTAGGTAGGTATTCGAACGTTTTGAGAAATAATTTATACAGAGTCTTTACAATTAAAGTTCCACTTTGAAATGGCCATAAATGGACAACTACTGGACAGAATGCTATCAAACTTGGTAATAGTTTACATGAGATCATGGGATTTTATTTTCCGGAAGAAAAAAAAAAGTTCAAAAACTCCAGGGGGAATGGCAAAGGTCCGAGGGGCAAAATATACCTTCATGTTCGAAAGAACTTCGTGGGCAAAATAGACCTTCATGTACCTTAAAATGTTCGATTTTCCAAATAAATTAGAAACGGCTCCTTTAAAATTTGATAGAGGCTTGAAATTTTGCACATGGACTAATTATGTGATGAAAACACTCAATACGAATACAGTTTTTTTTTAAATGTTCGTTTAAGGGGTGCTTCAGAGAAAAACGTCCGAAAGATGAATTTATGAAAAAGAAAAAAAACATGCTTCGGGATGAGATAGAGATGTCAAATGTGTTGTGCGGATAGATAGTTTGGAAGGCAGAGAGTGTACAGTTTCAATTTTCCAATAATTTCTACCGTAGGGATGACGCACATCAAAATGTTCGATTTTCGGAATAAATGAGAAACGTCAATTTGAAATGTGATAGATGCTTGAAATTTGATATATGGGCCAATAATCTGATACAATACCCAAGAAAAACGGAATTTTTAAAAAATGTGTATATAAGGGGGTGATTACCCTACACAGAAACATTTGAAAGGTGAAATGATAGAAAAAGCATGCTTTGTGATGACATAGAGACTTCAAATTTATTGTACAGGTAGATAGTTGGAAAGGATGAAAGTGTGCACTTTCAGTTTTCCCACATTTGCTAAAGCAGGGGGGTGCCGCACAATAAAATATTCGATTTGACAAACAAATGAAAATCGCCTCCTTTTCAACGGCTTGAAATTTGGTATATGGACAAATCATTTGATAAAAAAACACAAAATGAATACAATTTTCCAGCAATGTTCATAGGGGGGTGCTACACAGGGAAAGTTTGAAAGGTGAAACGAAAGGAAAAGCATGCTTCGTGATAGAATAGTTCAAATTTGGAATATGGGTAAATAGTTTGAAGAAAAGAAAGTGTGCAATTTCAGATTTCCAATATTTGTTACTTTAGGTGTTGCCGCACACCAAAACGTTCGATTTTCCGAATAAATGAGACACACTTCCATTTAAATGTGATTGAGGCTTGATATTTGGTATATGAACCAATTATCTGATAAAAGACGAACTATTTCAAAAATGTTCATTTATGGGTGTCGATGTCGAAGGCCCAGACCACATTTATGGGTGTGCACTATAGGAAAAACCGTTCGAAATGTGAAATGATAAAATAGCATGCTCCGGGAAGACATTGAGACTTTAATTTGGTGTACGGGTAGATTGTTTGAAAGAAAGAATTGTGCAATTTAAGTTTTCCAATAGTTTCTTTTGGGGGGGAGGGGGGGGTATGCATACTAAAATATTCGATTTGACGAATAAATGTGAAACGCGAATTAATCAAACATTTACATTATTCGAGAGTTGCTTATTGCGACACAGTATTTTTTCAACTGGTATTCGGCTTGTATTTATTTAAATTATCCTTAATGGATGTATAAGAATATTTATTCTCGCTATACAAAATTATCTTCACAGGCAGCTCTGAAGGTAAAAACATTCTGGTCCTGTGTGTAAACAAATTTACAAAAAATATTTTCTAATTACCACAGGGCGACAGGGATTTTCAAGGAAATTGAACTTAATTTTTCAAAAGATTGAATTTTCATTAATTGGGTGTATAATTGTCATTAATTTAGTATCATGTTATCAATTCGGCAGCATTTTCAGTAATTTGACAGCATATTAAAAAGTAGTCAAATTTGTCGGAATGTGGGATAGTTAGACTAAGAGACAAGTGCTACAGAAAATCATTACAATAATATTATCTTTCAAAACGCAACAAGACAAGTCATTTAAAAAGCACAAATTTTAAATTCGTATTATATTTTTTAAACCAACAATAGGAAAGTACACGTTACAGCTCGAGAACCCTAAACGTTCAAATTTAGTTCAAATTTAGCATATCGTTGCTTTTTAACACTTTACAGCATAGATAAAAAGTGTTTATGACTTTGGTCATTGTGTCTGTCTGTCTGTCCGTTCGCACGATAACTGTCGTAAAAATGACTTTATCAAAAGGAAATTTTAGTATGTTGCTGAGACGGGCTGTGGGACATACGGGAATGTAAACAAATAATATCACCTAATTAGTTTTGGATTGGACCCAGATTGAAATAATTAAATACAATGAACTCTAAGGGACCTAATTATTCAAACATTATTTAAGCGAAATTAATTCAGAAATTGCTTCGAAAATTTTAGGAAATAGTCGAATTATCCCATATAGTATATAAAAAGAAATCAGCAAAATATGTTCGGAATATTTTGAAGTAACAATTAAAATAATAATTGCATCCACATTATATGAAGAGATCACGTGACACATTTCAAAATAAAATATGCCAACCACTTTTTTTCCCAGTGTAATCGTGATTTTTAATTCTTTTTTATTTATATTTAGTGTTGTATCCGTTTTAAAACCGCTTTAGTTTTTATCTTTTCTGTGCATCTATATACTGCGCCAACTCAATTACAATATTTTGAGTTTAAATGATCATCAAACTTTGATTATTTCTACAATGAAGCCAAATTGTCACGCATGTAGAATGTAAACACATAAAGATGTAAGAGAAGTTGCATAAGAATTGCTGAATTTCTTTAACGCAAAATTATTTAACTTTGGAGTCTGCAGTATAGTTGATAGGAATGAAACATTCAATAATTTCATATAGAAAAGCAGACGATTCTATTGTATTGATTTATCGATGAAGTTTTAAGCATGGAATTATAAAGTACTTTTACCTCCATGGTTTTAGGTTTTTAAGTAAAATAAATTATTGTAGTATTTTAATAATTTTAGAAATATCGCTTCTGAAAAAAAGGAATGAAAAAAGTTTATGAATGAAATATTCACTGCTTTTATATAGAGAGCCAGGCGATTTATATTTCGATGACGTTATTTGAACACAGTTAATTTGTTTTCGATGAAGTTTTTAAATATAATAAATTATTGTAGAATTGTGATAATTTTAAAAATATCACTTCTGAATGTATCGCATTTCAGAGATGTTTAAATAAAATTACATTGCAGTTGGAAAGTGTTTCATAACCAATGTTTTATATATGACTGATCTTCCTTCTTGTAATATATTTTTACTTTCGCTGCAATACATGCTAATGTATAGATAAAGTATTGGAATAATGCCGAGAATCACATCTGGAGTTTTCTACGGATCTACACGTTTCGGGACCTGTAGAACACGAATGAACTACTTTTAGCGTGACGTCTGTGTGTGTGGTCTGTCTGTGGGATGTATGTATCCACTGAAGCTCAAATACTAATGGACCAAATTTCATAAAATTTGGTTGGTAAGTTACTTGTGCGTGACCCTGGTGCTAATTACTTTTCGGTATGATTCAGTATAAAAGAAACCGCCTTTATTTGCGAAATGACCCTCAAAAATCCCATGTATCCACTCTAGCCAAAAAACTAATTGATCAAATTTCACAAAATTCGGTAGATAAATCACTTGTGGGTTACCCTCGTACTGATTAGATGTTACTGCGATTCGAATAAAGAATATCGAGGATCTGATGAAGACTTTAAAGCGCAGTTGCTGAATGAAACTAAGGTACATTAAAAATGCAAATTCGATATAATATCAGAAAAGTGTCCATGTGGTTTTCTGCAATTAAACTCAATTTAACGCAGCATGAAATACAAAATAAAAAAATATATTTGTGTCTGTAGGAAAAGTCATGTGCTGCCCACGTCAGATTACTTTTAATATATATTTTTTTCTATTTATAAGTGAATTAAATGCGATTTGCAAAATGCGCAATTCTCAATATAAACAGTAGGAAATTTGAAATACATTCATTATTAACAAATGTGGTGAAGGCTTTGCAAGTTACTTTAACAGAATAGTGGTAGACCCTATTATTAAGAGAGGTTTTCGAGATATTGGGAATTTTATTTTTTGCTATGGAGCATAATATCCCAGATATATTAAATACATCGAATGAAATATAGTACGATAAATTACGTGCGGAAGCTAATAAAATGTTAGCATTTTTTTAATCAAAAAATTATTATAAAAGATAAATATGCTTTAAAATGTATTGCCTAAATAGTTTTTATATGTAATTTATTATTTAAAAATTTTAAATATTTTTTATTTAAAAAATCCGATCTTTTGTAAAAGGTTCGATCTCTTTTAAAATCTTTGATAACAAATGATAGCTTAGATGATAAATGATAGGGATTCAGCATCCAATTTAAGAAGAGGTATAGGGTAGTAGGTCACTAAAGATTTCCACTTTCGGTATATTTTCTAATTTCGTTTCAAAAATTTTTGCATAAAACACTTATTTATCGGAAACTGTTATAGATATAGATAGCTCAGATAATGACTGATACGGATTCAGTATTATTGAATTTTGAAAATTATCATCCCAGTCCATCCTGGGGCCGCGCAATAGGAATGTATACGTGTATTTTTAGAATAATAACTTGAATACCGGAGAAGTTAGAAATCTCACATTTGTCATATATTTGCCTTTCGTATCATATTTTCTTTCCTTGGATTTTGAACCTAATGTGTCTAAAGAAGTAGAAAACTAGCAAACAAAAACCAATTTTATAGGATCAACACCTTTATTTTAGATTGTTCTAAGATCTAGACCTTTATTTATGCAATTAAAATGTAACTCACATTTTCATACAATAGAAGTGGTGACTATAAATTTTGTAAAACTAATATTTCATTATAAATCGGAATACGCTAAAATATTACCAATGGGTTCAATCATTGATTAAATATATGGAATTACTAGCAGGTATATCTGTTATTCGTACGGAATATATAATATAAAAACTTTAAATTCACAATTATTTGCAAATTCTTTGTATTCTAAATGATATTGTTATTCAAAGCACTCTATTAAACCATTTAATTCTCCCAAATTAAGTATCAGAATCTCTGTTTCTGCTATATAAAATTATCTTCAGAGGGAGATCGGAAGAATAAAATATCCTGATCCAGGATGTAAACAAATTTACAAAAATGGCATTACCTCTATTTGGGGCAAAGCTAAAAATAAAGGTCCCCTCATTTACAATAAAATTTTTCAGCGGTCATTTATTTCCCTCTGCCATTTTTTCCACGGTTATATTTTCCCTCGGCCATTTTTTCTTAGATTCCTTTGAAACTGTGCTAAGGGCCCCTAAGCTTATAGTTACGCCACTGGTTGGAACCAGGCGGGGATTGAGAGGGGAGCCGGGGGACCTAGTGCCCCCCACCCTTTATGATGAAAACTAACATTAGTTCTATGCGTATGGGAACAAAGTTGAAATTGAATGTTGGGCCCTCCTTTTGAATGGTTCCCTCCACCTTTTGCAAAGTCTGTAT
The DNA here is from genome assembly GCA_951213105.1 of Amaurobius ferox. Taxonomy (NCBI): domain Eukaryota; kingdom Metazoa; phylum Arthropoda; class Arachnida; order Araneae; family Amaurobiidae; genus Amaurobius; species Amaurobius ferox. The sequence goes on along the minus strand of OX578135.1, from coordinate 72,827,986 downwards.
CTGCCCATGGTTGTAACACATGTACATACCTATAAAGCTCTAAGTTTTTCAGGTTATACTGTAAACCTTTAAATAATGCAATGAAGTTGTGTCTGCAGTTAAAGCAGTCTGTTTCGATGGGCAACTGGGCATTATCCAAACGTGACCAGGATTTTGTTTACATCACACCCAACCTTTTACTCTACAACAGGTGAAAATGAAAAAGGGTTCGACTCTCACCAGCAGCAAATTACCCAAGGGAATTCAGGACCACCACCGCTTTCTACCTAGTACCTGCCGCCAAATTGCTCCTTTTGCCATCCTGCCTTGGTGTCTACACAAAAAGACAATTTTGTCAACTCGACAAACAGAGTTATAGAGTTTGACATTCTCGTAACAATGGTCAAAGTGAAAGTGCCGCTAAAGCTGTCAATTGTACCTAAATCCAAAATCTAAAAATAGACAATAGAGACTTACTTTTCTGCTTCTGGGAGGGGGGGGGGAGAAGGGGAGCTTCAATGAGTGCGTGTTTTTTGTTTCCTTATCAAAACTGTTATTGTAGTATTTATCATAGTTCTGGGTTTATAAATAAAATGAATTAAATTAAAATGTAATGTAATTTTATTTTTATTTCATGTTTACACTACTGATCAGTATGCAGTTAAATTTCCATCGCTACAGGCTGAAATGTTCCATATCCACATATAAGATCTCCCCGCTTATAGGGTCAGTTTTTTCAAATACGTAAGGGTGACCTTATACCTTATATCGAGTTTTGACTGTGTAACGTATGTTCAGCATAACGATTCTAACGAAATTATTCTATATCTTAAGGAGCGAAAAGCGTCTTCTTCCCACCCTCCTACCCCATTTGGCATTCAATCAATACGTATTTTAAATTTAACTCTCAATTCTCGCATATACTCTTCTGGATATGGAGTCGTTCACCAAGTACGTTGGCGCTTTGAGGTGGGGGGGGGGGGGGATCGCTTTAATGCGGATCGTCCGCATTTATTGTTTTTTCTTCTAATAAATGTTGTGAAAACTTTGGGGAAGTGGAGTTTTATTTTTAATTGCATGTCTATTTCATATGACAGTTTGGAACCGTATCAGTAAATATAACTCTCTCAAAGTTAAAAAATGTTGAAATTTTTAAAAAAAATTTATTATATAGAAAATCGAAAACTGAAGGGGGGGGGCATGGCTCTGTGCCGGTGCCCGTGTTTGCTTGTATAAACATAAATAACAGCTATGCCTTAATAATTTTCCATGTTAACATGTGGAAATTTATTATTTTAAATCAGTAAAATTTATTATTTTAAAACAATAAAAACTTTCTCTATCAATGTTCATAAACAGTTATACAATTTTGTCAATTTAGGCTAATTTATTTTATAAAATAATAATTGATTTACAAGGGGACAAAAATGAAAAAAAGTGACTTTTAATTTTTGTTTCATAAAAAGCAATTTCAATTTTTCAGAGTATTTAAAAGCTTCTTAAATCAAAAGCCTATCGTTTCCGACGATACCTAATTACCCCTTATAGACTATGACACTTGTTAATCATTGGCGCCGAAGATTGGGGGCCGGAGACAGGCATTTGTCGCTTCCTGTCCTGTGGATTTTACAGATTTCATTGTATATTTTATGCATATATGTGCGTGCGTGTGTGCAATGCATCTTTTGCCTCCTCCTTGAAAATATCCTTCAGGCGCCTATAATGTCAATGGTTCAGACCGAGACTGGATAAGTGTCAGATGGTTGTTGACTACCGTTTTACTTATTTCTTAAGCTTAATAAGATATCCGGTCTCAAGTGACTAATATTTAGAACTAGTGAAATTTCACTGCAGAAAATTGAGAGGGTAATACGTTGAAAATTTCAAACTTTAAATGCGAAAATATAAATATTATTCCAAATAGTAAAGAAAAATATATTTATACAATTTTGATTTTTTTGGGGGGAGGGGGGACGCTTCCTCACACACATTAGGTAGGAGGGGCTTGTGCCCTCCCAAAAAGGGTCTAGCGATGCTTCGGATCCATGTTAAACAAAAATCAAACTAAGCCGGAGTAAACCGCCCAAAAACTATTTTTGTATATACGTCACTGGATGTATCTATGAGACAAGTCCCCGGTTTGTAGATGTATGAAACAGGTCCGCGATTTACTGTGTGTGAAACATGTCCCCCATTTACTGTGTGTGAAATAGGTCTGCAATTTACGGTGTGTGAAACAGGTCAGCTATTTACGGTGTGTGACACGGGTCCGCGATTTACGGTGTGTACATATTAGATGTGTAACACCAGGTCTCCATTTTGGTTGAAAAAAACATGCGTTGAAATAATTAATTTTTTTAAAATTACGAAGTAGAAATGAAAAGTATACTGTATTTTAACTGGGAAATCATTAACGTTTTCACCAAAAATATATTCCTTAATAGGGTTCTCAGTTTGATAGGATACACACAGCGTCCTCGTTTTACAGGTCTTGCCCACCTGTGTGTGTGTGTGTGTGTGTCAATGAAGCTGTGGAGACGATAACTGACGAACAAATGGACCGATTCAAACGAAATTTGGTATAAAAATTACAATCCGTAAACACTGGAAGCCTATTGTTTTTATACGCAATCGAATGTTCAAAGCCCCTCTAAATTTTCGTGGTGTGTGTGTGTGTGTGAAAGTATAAGTGTGTGTGGGAAAGTATGTGTGAGTGTATGTGAAAGTATGTGTGTGTGTGTGTGTGTGTGTCAGTGAGGCTGTGGAGACGATAACTGACAAACAAATTAACCGATTCGAACGAAATTTGGTACAAAAATTACAATCCTTAAACACTGGAAGCCTATTGTTTTTATGCGCAATCGAATGTCCAGAACCCCTCTAAATTTTCGAATGGAATTATGAAAAAATCGTCAAAAAATCAAACCTCTAAAAAAGTTACGCAAATAGACATTTCTTATGTAATTTTTCATTAGAAAACAATTGACATACATTTTAGAACGCTAAGATGAACCGTTCTCGAGATATTGCACATTTTTAAAGAAATTATCAAAAAGTCATATAAAATTAAAAAAAAAATATTTCCTATTGAGAAACATGTTCACTTTTCCTATGTAATACCTTGCGATAAATTTTGTGACATCATTCTCGTGGATCTAGCTCGTTCCATTCATGAAAAAAGGTACTTTGAGTAATACTTTTGTATTTGAGCGGCAATAGTCATTTATCTGCTGTAAAAATAAATTATTTCTTCGCCCATTACGCTTGGCGAGATTTTGGCGACGAATTTGTTGGAATGTCGCCAATTTGGCGACTTTTTTTAAATGTTGCTAAATTAACGATAAATTCGCCAAATGGATAAAAATGGATAAAATTGTTGAATGGATAAAAATGAATGAAATTTTTATTCGCAATCGAATGTTCAGAATCTCCTTAAATTTTCGAGTGACATTTTGAAAAAATCATCAAAAAATCAAAACCTTTAATAACGTCACGCAAATTCTTATGTAATGTTCCATTAGAAAACGATTGACATAAATTTTGGAACGCTGGCAAGAACCATTCTTAAGATATTGTACATTTTTCAAATAATTATCAAAAAATGATATAAAATAAAAAAATATTACCTATTGAGAAACTTGTTCACTTTTGATAGGTAACATCATGCGATACATTGGGTGACATCATTCTCGTGGGTCTAGCTCGTTCCATTCATGAAAAAAGATACTTTGAGTATAATACTATTGTATTTGAACGCCAATAATCATTTATCTGCTGTAAGAATAACTTATTTCTTCGTCCATAATGCTTGGCGAGATTTTGGCGACGAATTTGGTAGAATGTCGCCAACTTGGGGACTTTTTTAAATGTTGCTAAATTAACGAAAAACTCGCCAAATGGATAAAAATGACGCTAAATCAATGAAAATGACGACTCATTGACGAAAATTCAATATCTTGAAAAGAAAATAAATATACTATAAAAATAATCTATGTTTTTTTACTGTAAAAGTAGTAAATTCATTGCATTATATAAAGAAAGTCATGTGTTGCCCACATCAGATTTTTTTATATGTTTTATGGAATAATTTAAGTATTTTCTAAAATTTTCGAAGTTATCTGAGAATTTTAACTTCGTTTAAAAAATGTTTGAAAAATTAGGTTCCATAGGTTTCATTGCATTTAACTTTGTTAACCCGGGTTGAATCTAAAACTAATTGGCTGATATTATTTATTTGCAATCCTATATGTCCCGCAGACCTTCTCAACAACACACTAGAAATTCATTTTGATAAAGTGATTTTTACGGCAGTTATAGTGCGAACGGACAGACAGACAAAATGAATAAATTTATAAATACTATTCAACTATGTTGGAAAGTGTTAAAAAAAGGTCCCGTCATGCACAAATTCTGTAATGTAGACACATGCCTGCAAAAATTCGTTGTATTGCAATTATTTGTCTGCTAAGGACGCGAACTAGGAGCTGAAATATTATTTCTTTGATTTAACATTAAGTACGCTATAAACTAAAATTTAAACCAAAAATAAATCAAGTATGGGCTGCACATGACTTTCCCTATTGTATTCACGTTCTCTTTATTTCCTCAATAATTCATTATATTTAGTTTAATTGCATAAAAGACATTGCATTTTCAAAGGTGGCGTAGCGAAAATGCAATATAACCTAAATATCTTGAGAACGGCAAGTTCTAGTGTAATGGGGTTGGTGTTATCCTTTGAATCGTTAAAAGTGACGTATAAAACAATTTGCTGGTACACTGCTCAATTCATTGAATATGCAACTTTCTTATTATTCCAGTGCTCAGACGATCTTGTTGTATACAATATTTTTTATTACTTCTTTATTATTTGTAAATGAATTTCTTCTTCCTTTTCATACGTTGCTTATTTTTATATGTGTAAGTACAATACTTTTAATACGTTTTTTCGGACATTTACGATGTCACCTTTCACTTCAGATAGCATTTTCTACTATTAATGGTTTTGTGCAAATGCTTTGAAAAAGAATAAGGAAAAACATATCATGAAAATAAGTGTCTGTTAAATAAAATTTAATTAATTTTGCATAAATTTTACTAAATATAAGATTGTATCAACTACAATCGTTTATAGTTTCAGTTTAAGCGGTGCTGGCGCCATCAGTGTGTCAGTATTGGAAATAAAACAAAAATGTACGCTAAATAGTTTAAAATTTTATCAATAAATACCTAATTATCGTACGATAGTAATTACGAACAAAGTTAAATTTCAATGAGATATTTTTTTGATTAATTTCAATTTCAAGTTACCCTGTAAAATAAGAGAGAAGTAGTGTCCCTTATACTAGGTAGAATCTCAGAGAGAAAAAAAGTTAAAATCAGATACAGAAATTTAAATGAATTAAATTAAATGTGCACCCATAAAGTGGACAATTAAAATTGCACAAATAAAGTAGCCAATGCATTCAAGTCCACGAGCAGAGAAGAAATGTGTGAAAAATATGAAAAAGGATCATTATGTTATACGTAGTGTTTGTTCTGATTGGTCAGTTACAGTTAAGAGATTGTACAATCTTTGCGGTTGCAAAGGTTTGTACAAGAAGTTGAACTCAAGAAATTGTGCCATTCAACTTCCATTTTATACGATGCAAGTCGTACAATATGTTGACAGTTCAATTTATTGATTCAACTTCCTGCATTGTGTACAGGGACCTTAATTTCATATGTAGCTTTTAAGCATGCAACACCTTTTATAATTAATGTCATACCTTTAATTAGTAACGTTAAAAAGTAAAAAATGCAACTTGTTTCTATGGGCCCCCAAGATAATTTTTTCAATTATAAAAATGTTTTCTATGGTTCGATTTGTTAAACAAATTTAAAAAAAACAATGCTATTGCCATGCGATCAAAATTACGCGAGATATTAGTAATACAGTTTTCAGAGGAAAATTTTGGAAGCCATAAAACTTTTGTTTAAAATAGGTACGCATGTACGTATCTGAGTGGACATTTTATCTAACACAATAAAAATTTTGCACGAACCCTGAAATGTATGGTTTTGTGCTTTATTTTGAAAGAGTCAAAGTGTCATATAACTTTGCCTGTTTTTTTCACTGCCAACTTTGCACATTTGAACACATATTATTTTTTTTCAATATACCTTTAAATAAATGAGTAACAATATGTAAAGTGTAACTTTCCTTATAGAGGACCCATATAACTGTGTTGAGTAACCAAGGTTGTCGTAATTATACTTCATTTGAAGCACTTCCTAAATTGGAACTATGGGTTTGCAACCAATTGTTCAAGACATATTTAATCGTGAAAATATTTTTAATCTTCTTTAACTATATTTCCTTACTACAATTCATATTCTCAAACATTGTGCTAATCTGATAACAATTACGCAGGGTACAATTTTTAGGCACTGATCATGTTTGTAGTTTCAGTTCGACCGGTGTCTATCAGTAGTTGCGGCTGATAATTTTTTTTTTTTTGCTAAATAAATCACAGGTAAAAAAGTGACAGCTACCTCTAATCATTGCAGTAAAAATGGAACGGTAAAACAGTATTCAATAAAATGTAACAGTGTAACTTTTGAATTGTATCTGAATATGTTTAAGTTACAAACTTAATGCCAATAGAGCTAAACATGATAGTAAAAATGTATGCAGAGAAAATGAGTATTTCCTGAGTTTTAAAGGATAATTGCACACAGATGGGAAAATGTTTTTGTTCTTTCTCGAGTATACAAACATAGGCTGTAAAATATATATATCGAAGTTTACTTGTATTCAGACTCATTGTTTGAAAAAGTTTCATCAAAATGGATTACATAAGTCAAGAGATATGATGATTTGAAACGCCTTCTTGAACTCCCTTAATATACTCACACAACACTGCTAAACCAATAGAAAGCACTCGATAGCTAGCAAAGAGTAATTAATTCATGAATTTTGTGTTATTCCCTCTAATTTGGCGCAATTTTTACTATATATTTATCAATTAAGGGCCACAGACTGCTAAGTTGGTGATATTTCTTTAAATCAGTCGCTAAATTCGCCAAATTTATCACCAAGCATTACACAAAGAGACAAGAGTTTTCTTATATATAATTAAGTATTGGCGAATTGCTGGTTGTAAAAATACAAAACTATTACACAAGTATCTTCTCTCGTGAATGGAACGAATTAAATCCAAGACAATAACGTTAATAATTTCGCCCCATAATATTGCTTAAAAAGTGAACATAGTTCACGATATTTAAAACTTTTTCAATCTTATAATACTAGCAGCATACCCGCTCTTCGTACGGAGTATATAATATAAGGAAACTTAAAATTCACAATCATGCACAAATTCCTATAGTATACTAAATGTCAGTGTTAATCAAAATATTCTGTTAAAATATTTAATTTGTTGCTCCTAAAAAAGGTTTAAGGATCTTTGTTCTCGCTATACAAAATTATCTTCACGGGCAAATCTGAAGAATACAACATCCTGGACCTCTTTTGTAAACAAATTTACGAAAAATATGAAATTGAATCAATATATGCAAAATAAATGCTTTAAAACTCTATGGGACTCGTACTACTTATATAGGCGATTATTAGAAAATATAACCTGTATTAGTAGAATACATGTATAAATTGCAAATATCAATAAACCCGTAATCTTTAAACCTGAAGGTAGTAATTGATTCGAATATATGCTAAAATGAAAGTGCTAAAATTATATGGGAAGATATACTCTTACTACTTATAATGCCGAAGATTAGAAGATATGTCCGTGTGTTAGTAGAAGATTACCTGTATAAAAATATGAGTCTCAAAAAATCTTTGCCAAAATAAAGCAGATGACGTAATAAATTGAAAATATCAATAATCCACATAATATTTATACCAGAAAGCCGTAATTGATCCCAGTATATGCCGATATATATCAAAATATATGCCAATATTACTGCATTACTTATGTTTCGTAGATTGAAAGATATACCCTTGTATTTGTAGAAGATTACTCGTACAAAGTACAATATATGAGTTTCAATAATTTTTTCCATAATAAAACAATGGCATAATCAATTGAAAATATCAATAATCCTTGAATCAATAATCCCCGAAAATATCAATAGTAATAATGTTTAAACTTAAAGACAGGGATTGATATTATCCAGTCAAAATTGATGTGATCCAGTCAATGAAATTTATTTTATATACATATCTTTATTATTCAAATCGGTAAAGATTTACTAAAACTCGTATGCCGCATAAACACATTAAATTTAAATCAGTTGCTAAAAGACATATCATTTGTTTCAAATAAATTGGTGGGAAAATTATCGTCTGATTAATGTTATCTCTATTGAAGGTTTGGCGTCAATTTGTTTTTCGTCAATTTGACGACATTTTAAAAATCGCCAAATTTATCATCAAGTGGCAGTGTAGAACTGACAATCCCACTTGGCGACAAAATGACGAAACATCAGCACAATACTATTCCCTAACAAAACACAATTAATTTCATTTATTTAGAGCAATTTTATCAATTTCAAGATATTTTTAAGGATTTTCAAACATTTGTAACAACATGGTGACATTTAAAAAATTCGCTAAATGTCTTACTAAGTAGGACGGTTGAACTGATAGACAAATGCTACCTAACATCATTTCAGTACTCTTTTCTAACAAAACAAAACTAATTTCGTTGATTTTGTGCCTTTTTTATTAATTTGGGGACATTTCCGTCAATTTCGCAACGTTTAAGAAAAGTTGCCAAGTTAGCGATATCACATCAAATTCGTAGATCTGAATTTGCAGATCTAAAGAATAAAACATTCAGATCCCATTTGTATATACTAAATGAAAACACTGCAATTGTATTAGAAGATATACCTGTTTTACTCTTATTTTGTCCCAACAATCGGCTAAATCAGTTTATTGTCTAAACACAATATGTGAGTTTATTCGCCAGACAGAATATATACAAGTAAATTTGAAAACTCTTTGCCAAAATAAATGAAAGTGATGTAGCAGTCCGTAATTTATATAATTAAAAAAAAATTAAACAGTTTATTTAAAAGATATATTTTTATATCCATTTATTTATTATTCAAATCGAAAATAAAATAATAAAATTAACAAACACTTTTAATTTAATTACGATGCTGATCAGCATGAAATAAGATAGAATCTTCTTCATGAAATGTTGACAATTGAATAAACATTTTGATTTCTTAATACTTTTCTTTGTTGAGTAAGAATTTGTGAAAAATAAACCATGGTGATAGATTTTCTGTTGAAATTCATGTTTCAAACCTTCATGTTTTCAAGTAATTCATGTTTTCAAAACGTGACTGATTAGCGCAATAAACTCCCACAAAACCCAGACGATTTCCAACCTTTTTATTTCTGAGAAACCAGTGAGTTAGAGAGTAAAACTGCTAGGAAAAAGATCCGTTTTCCATTAATATCTCGATAAACTTTTGCATTAGAAACTCGAAACTTAAGATAAATTTAAGTGGGTTTATTTTAAGGTTATTCACAAAATTTCCTTAAATTCGGTTTAGCCGTTCTCGCATGAAGATGAGACAAACGAAAATTTCGTTTTTCATTAATATCTCGAGAACAACTGATCTTAAAAACTCGAAACGTAGACAAATTTTAAGTGGCGCTATTTCAAGGCTATCCACGAAATTTCATCAAATTCGGTTCAGCTGTTCTTCCGTGATGATGAGACAGACATATTTTAAATTTTATTTATATAGATTTTGATAAATTTATTAGTAAAACGTGCAATATTTTGAGAACGGTTTATGCCAGCGTTCTAAAGTATGTGCCATTATTTTTCCTATGAAAAATTACATAATAACTAATAATTTACATAAAACTATTAAAAATTCTGATCTATTAAAAAAATTTTTACTGATATATTCAAATTTCACTATAAAATGTAGGAGGGGAGGTGTTCCGACCATTTGGTTGCGTTTAAAATCAATAAGCTTTCAGTATTCACCGATTGTAATATTTGTACCAAGTTTCATTCGTGAGATATCGATTACACACACACACACGCACACATCCGCTCAAAAACGTTCGAGTACACTGTGCCGAAACGTGCAAACGTGTTAACGTGTCGAAATGTGCTCTTCCGTAGAAAACTCAAATTCGAATTTTCGACCTTCATGATAATTTCCCTCTACATTATAGTACTATGTATATAGGGAAAGTAAATATAAACTAGACTTAAAATGCGAACAACGAAGAAACTCCGAATCTTTCGAATCTGCTAAGACCAAATCTGCTAAGTAGATAAAACTATGGAATAAAAAAAAATCTGATGTGGGCAGCACATGACTTTCCTTATATAATGCAATGAATTTACTGCTTCTACAGTAAAAAAAATAGACTATTTTTATAGTAGTTATTTATATTCTATAAAAGATATTGAATTTTCGTCAATGAGTCGTAATTTTCCATGTCGTCATCATCAATGAATCGTCATTGATTTAGAGTCATTTTTATCCATTTGGCGAGTTTTTCGTTAATTTAGCAACATTTAAAAAAGTCACAAAGTTGGGGACATTCCACCAAATTCGTCGCCAAAATCTCGTCAAGCATTATGGACGAAGAAATAAGTTATTCTTACAGCAGATAAATGACTTCAGGCGTTCAAATACACAAGTATTACTCAAAGTATCTTTTTTCATGAATGGAACGAGCTAGATCCACTAGAATGATGTCACAAAATTTATCGCATGGTATTACATATGAAAAGTGAACATGTTTCTCAATAGGAAATATTTTTTTCTTTTATTTTATATGACATTTTGATAATTGTTTTGAAAAATGTGCAATATCTCAAGAACGGTTTATGTTAGCGTTCCAAAATTTACGTCAATCGTTTTCTAATGAAAAATTACATAAGAAATGTCTATTTGCGTAACTTTATTAGTGGTTTTGATTTTTTGACGATTTTTTCAAAATTTCATTCGAAAATTTAGGGGTGTTCTGAACATTCGATTGCGTATAAAAACAATAAGCTTCGGTGTTTACGGATTGTGATTTTTGCACCAAATTTCATTCGAATCGGTCCATTCGTTCGTCAGTTATCGTCTCCACAGTCTCACTGACACACACACACACACATACTTTCGCACTCACACACACACACACACACACACTGACATCCCTTCAAAAATGTTTGATTTCCTGATCAGGAATGCTCGAAACGTGCTCTCCCATCGAAAACTCGAATTCGAATTTTCGACCCCGTCACAGTACTTTCTTAATACATTATGTATACAAGGAAAGTAAAAAGAAAAAACTCATCATTTGCAAAACTTTTAATGCAAACAAAATTCTATTACATTTTCAATAGTCACATCTTTTATAATGCAATGACAAGTGTTAAGGTGAGTTAAGCTCTCTCTTTTAAACTCCCGATATCTACAAATTCAAACAACTCCCAATATTTACCAACTTCAATTTCCATGCATAATGAAAGACAATAATACATGCGTTTAAATTTTACCAATTTGCATGATTTGGGATAGAATGGGTTTATGAGAAAAGGAATTATTTGAAGTCCTTCAAAGATTTAAAAGGAATTTGATTGCGGGAAAGATTGATGATCTTCATCAAAACAAGTTGAAGATTGATGCTGTGCTCGTAGCCGGAATGAGATTAATGGCGCACTTGTTAGATGCATTCTCATTGTGAGCAAAATATTCTGAACGAAAACTAGTTTCCGCATCGATATAATGTAAAACTTGCTTTAATTTAAAATATTCAATTCAACGATCTCTGAATGTTCTTGAATAATATCAAGAGATAGGTTTAGTTTGGAGTAATGAGGAATGTCAATGGCTTTAGGTTGAGAATATGAAAGATATTTCGGAAGTTTTACCATTTGATTTAGATGCATTTGATTGGAATAATTTGTTTTCATGAATAAAGCACAGAACTTCCTAGATTGAGTTTGTGGTGATGTGAAGCAGATTAGAGTAAAATTTAAGTAATTATTGCTGCTATAGCATAAAATCGCAAAAACTTCGTTAAAAAGAGCATATAATAAACATTTTAAATGGTCTCAAGAGATTTGAAAGTGCCATAAACAAAATAAATTCCTATGCTTTACATTTTATTTGTATCTTTTCTATGCATCAATAAAACCTAAAAATGTTATGGCTAATAAGTGAGCACCTGTAACATATATCAAGATTTTTTAATAAGGTGAATTGGATAATAATATTTTTAAAAATTGCGTAGTGTTCATAGTTTTATTAGAATTTCAATTTGGTAGATGTTGCTTGCGAGCATGATTGCAACGAAACTATTGCTTCCAGAAACAAAAATATTGCTGATTGTGATGCAAACGTATCCATTTAAGATGATTTACTTCAAAACAGAAACAGTTGCATAATTAAAACTTTTTAAAACAAAATTTTAGTTTAGTATTCACTTATTAACCATTCAATATTTTAGGTATTACCGATGTATAGGAGAAGAGGTAGAAAATAAAATATGATGCATGGGAATTCACTCTGTTTACGGCACATTTAAAACTCCTGACACTTCTTAAACGTATCGACCAGTTTTAAAAGCAAAAACAACTTTTTTTTTTGCCAAGACACACGAGTAGCGCGACCTTCACTCATCAAAGGAAAATGATGCAGGGACAATAAACGTGGCAGAATGGTGGCACGGTACAAAATGCTGGACTTTCTGTAAATCCGCAGAAAACAACCATGGTTGCGTTCACATACACATACACACACACAAAAAAAAAACGCATTCTTAACCTTAGAGACATACACTTCTTTGGTCAGAAGCTCATGTGCTCCAAGGAGGTAAAATTCTTAGAAATCTTCTTTGACATGGGTCTCAACTGGAAGAGACACCTGGAATACTGCATAACTAAAGCCAAAAGAATCTTCTGGTCTTGTAGAAATGCTATTAGGAGAACCAGGGGTCTGAATCCCAAGGCTATCCATTGGATTTACTCTATGGTAATTTGTCCCATCATCTTCTATGGCTCCATTATTTGGAGGTCTAGAGTCAGATGTGAAACTGCTAAATTAGATTTAATTAAGCTTCAAAGGATGGTACGTACTGCGATCTCTTGTTGTATGAAAACCACTCCCACTGGAACTCTTGAACTTTTGCTTGGATTGCACCCTCTCTAGATGCACATTGACACTGAGGCTCTCATCTGATTGAACAGATTAAATATATGAAACACTGGTAGGACTGTTCTAAGTATTTATCTTGGAGTGGTCTCAACACTAATGTTATAAATCATCCTTATTTCCATATGCCATCTGATGGTATACAGGTCCGATATACATTTGACAAGCCCTATGTAATTCAGTTCCCTTTACTGAATGACTGGAAGAGGACTCCCACCTACAATAAACAAAATTGTATTGTATGGTACACGGATGGCTCGAAGATTGGCACCAGTACTGGTGCTGGTGTTTGCTGTCTGGATGATGGCACTAAAATGTCTTACTCTCTAGGCAGTCAATGCTATTGTCTTTCAGGTTGAGGTCTAAGCCATTCTAATGTGTTGTAGAATTTTCTATGACAGAAATTATAGGAGCAGCCAGATTCTTATCTGTTCTGATAGTCAAGCTGCCTTTATGGCCTTAGGAAAGTCTACTATGACGTCTTCCCTTGTCTGGGTGTGCTATAATGCACTGTGTAATATTGTTAGCAATAATAAAGTCATAGTCTACTGGATGCCTGGACATTCGGGCATTCCCGGAAATGAGCTGACTGATGAATTGGCTAGGAAAGACTCAAGTATTCATTTTGTTGGTCCTGAGTCGGCTTTGGGTGTTCCCAATGAACTAACTAGAAGAACTGTCTATGACATCTTCAGAAAGCTTCAGTGCAAAAACTGGAGTAATACTAAGGGCCAAAGGCAGGCGAAAATTCTCAACTGCAATTGCCCTAGCATACGTCAGTCAGAATTATTCAGGCTCAGTAGAACTGGCATCAGAAGGGCTGTCGGGCTCCTTACTGGACACTGCACCCTTAAAAGACACCTTAAAATTATGGGTGTCACGAACGATTCGCTTTGCAGAGGCTACAAATACAGTGAAAAAACTACCGTACACATTCTCTGTTAATGTGAGGTTCATAGGTTCGAACACTTGGGTCGACATGTGATCGAGCCCTGGGAATTGTATGACATTCCTGTCAAGTGTCTGCTGATTTTTGCATCGGCTACTGGTCTTTTTTCTTAAAGACCTTCGTCTGTTAGGGTAGTACAATAGACCTCTAGTCGATGTGACGGGCTCTTCTGGAGCCACCCACCTTCATGTCATTCATTCAACGTGGCAGAAGCAGGGAAATAGTGTTGCCAACGTCGAGAGAGGAATTTGGGTTTAAAAAACCCAGGAAACAAGAACCAGAGGTGGGACATAATGAATGAACGGTGAAATACCAAAGAGAAAAGTGAACGCCTATCAAAGGATTAAAAGTACTTGTTCATAAAATACCAATTAATTTCTTTATATTTCAATCACAATTTAAAATTTCATTTTATTTTTAATTTCAGGATGGATGTTGCTATCTAGATATGAAAACCAGTGCACCGACAATGAAATCTACCTATCCTCCTGTCGCTGCGCGAGTTTGAATACACCCCGTAAATAGAATCAAAAATTGTATGGGCTAATAACATCTCATAACAAAACAGAACAAAAAAATTGCAACTGAAGCTATTTTGAGGCAACTTTAAAATGTTTCTTACCATTGACGTTAATGAAAAAACATATTTTTCCGCCTTATATAATTCGCGTAAAAATTAATTTACTATGAGGTTGAAAAGATTTTATATATTATTTATTTATTATTTTATATATTATTTCATACATAAATATGGTAAAGCATGTCTAAAATATTTTAAATATTCCGTACCAAAGACTACAAATATTTGCAAACTGTATTAAAAACACAATCTTGACGTACCGGAAAAAAAAGTCCTGTACATCAAGGTGGTGCTTTAAATACAGTTTACAAATATTTGTAGTCTTTGATAGAGAAGTTTTATAGATTTTAAATTTTCCTTCTAAAAATATAGGTAGACGTGCTGGTTAAATTCGATTTCACAAAATAGTTGCCAAAAATACTTCTTCGATATGACCTCAGCTAGATAAGTCCCATTCCCTTGTGCATTAATGAGCGAGTAGTAAAGCATAGTGGATATATTAATATAATAATTCGCGCACAAATAAATTTTACTATAGAATATATTGTCACGGATTATAACAATTAAATGTTTATTGTCATTTTTAGTTTTCATAAAATAAAAATTAGCACGATTAGTGATTATTGGTTGATCTCTTATGTAACATAATGCAGGTATTAAGGTGCAAGTGTATTTAAATTATCGAAAGACTTACGGTTTCTAACATTTATTATTATTAATTATATTATTATTATTATTATTATTATTATTTTGTAAACAAAAGCACGACAATATTTTATTACCACTTGAACAATCTGATCGAAATTGAGTGATCGCCAGTCTCGACACTTCTTCGAAAGCAAAACCCCGACTCTAGTGTAATGTGACATATCCCATGAATAAGCAGTTTTTTTAAAATTACTAAAATTCGTTTAAATTCGTTTTTTTAATTAAAGAACAGAATGCATCACTAGGGGCATCACCAGGGGCATCACAAGCAAATATTAAACTCTGCACCTTGTTAAACAAGCATTCAGTTAATGAAGTTAATATTACCGTATTTGTATATTGTGTTGGCAAGCAGCTAGCTGCGTAGTTACATGAGTCAGAAAACAAAGTAAATAGCAGCTGTAAATTATAGCTGTCAAGCTACCCCGAATTTATTCAGCCAATACGTAAAATCTTTGTCGTCAATTAATAAATCTCTCCCATCAAACGGAAACGGCGAACGAAGCTATCTCCGCTCTGAAAGACTGAATCATTATTCGCCGCGAAATGTCAGAGAGAAACAAGGGGTAAAAGTTATTCGCGCAGCAGCTTTTAACTGCTCTGTGTCAAACCGTAATCGAATCACCCATTATATCACGGAACATTGATCAACACACCTTTGCAAGTTCAAAGAGAGGTCGGTCCATTTCCCACTTCCGGTCACTGCGAAGTTTCAAACTTACAGGAAATTGTAATTAAGGGACTCTCGTTGTGATAGCAAAATGGCATTTGTCAAACGGACGTATGTATCTTCATTAGAAGCTGTTAGGATTGAAATTTAGATAAACTAGAGAAACGGCGATGTTTCAGTATCAGCACTGGATGTGCAAAATATATGTAAGGAAAGTTCTTAATAACGGATACTCACGAGTAACGAAATATTTCGGTAATTAGGCAGTGTTCGCTAATGAATTTGACATGCGTAATGAATGTGAACAGGGTAAGTAAAAACTGTCTCTTATGATCTGGCGTCTGGTATATATCGGCCATCCTATATAAAGGAACAAGCAATTAAGCAGCTAAGATTAAAAATATATATTCAATTCTTTTGGAGTTTATCTGCATTTCAAGCATTCCACTTGAAAGAATATTTAAAACTGTAGCAGGCATTCTGATGAATAGTAATAGATTCAGTCTATAACTAATGATATAACGTCTGCGGTTACAGTTCACCAGTTTAGTTCAAAAATATGATTTTATTGTATTTATTTAAAAAAAAAACGTTCCATGCTTTCAAATATGTGCTCTTCTAGCTAAAACCGAAGAATGTGCACAGCACCCATGAAATTCCAAATATATTAAATAGACTGAGTTTTTGCTCCACATTTATCTTGATTTCTAAGGTTTCTAATGCTTGAAATTCAATGCATCTTTCAACATCTATTTTCAGTGTCAAAATTACTCTATTACCATTTTTTTCACTTGAAAGTTTATATTTTGACAACGACGTAATTAGATACATGTTTCATCAAGAGTTCATAATATTGTTTGAGAATTCTCAAAGTTCCAAACAATCCAGAATTTAATGTACCTTGCATATTTCATCTATTTTTGACATCGCGGCTGCAAAGTGTTATCTTTTTAACTAGCTCAGGCCAAATTTCATCTAGAAGTCACACAAAGATTCTTTAATAGAAGGTTGGACATATAGCCCGGGAAACCAAAAGTTGTCAGTTTGCCGTTAGTGGGAAACAATTTTTAGTCATTCGTGAGTAGGGAGGATGTCACGGGTTAGGGTGGACTTTGACAGGAGTTGCCAAAAACACAAGATTTTTCTTTATTACAATTCAATAATTGTTTGCTAATTATGAGATAGCAAAGTCCAGACGTAAACAACTTGTATAGAGATTTTAAATTGTGCTATGCACACAAGATCCAGTGGCTTTCAAGGAGATTTAGTGACATCGATGGGGTAGCTGATCTTCATAGTTAACAAGTTTGGTCTCTCCTGAGAGCCCAAGAACAAAATGCGCGTGTTTTCTATCCCGTTGACAGTCAGGAAAAAATAAAGTCAATTATGCTTGTGACGAGAATTCCCCTGAGCAACGAGTTGTTCACTTTTTACAGACGATTGAAGCGAGCATTGCAGTACCTGATGCAGAAATGGGAAATGATCGAGTTCAGTGTAGTGATAGAACATTTTTATTTCAAAAATTGGACGGCCGCACAATCAAAGCGTAGTTCATAGGTACTCAACATCGGCGTTGAGGATTGCTTATTTCTGGATAAATGAGTTTAAACTTGGCTAAATATATACTGCCTAGCGCTCAGTTAATGTCACCACGGCGGACATATTTGAAAAATTCCATGGCGTCGTTGTGGAAGGCTGCCAGAGGGAAGTACGCTAGATTTCTGAAACTATAGGCATGAACTGAATGGGGCAACTGAATGAGCGCACAATATCCTGCATAGAAAATTGATCATGAAAAACACTCGTGCGAGATGGGTGTTGTGATTGCTGACTGTCTGCCAAACTCACAGGCTAAAATATATTTCAATGCAACGTTTAGCAATATTTAATAGCGATCCACAGGACTTTTTGCATCAATTCGTAACCATGAATGAAACATTGATCCATACAGCATACCTGAAGTGAACAACGTCTGGTAAAAGTGTGCCAAAGAAGGCGATGGCCATTTTGTGGGCTGGGAATGGGAATGTTATAGTTTTCCCAAGGAATCAACCATATGAATCACAATACAACCTTATTACTTAGATTACACGTGCACGTAATAATATTAACAAGTTTTCAATCCTCCTGACATTTCACGTTAAGTAATCTCAGCTGCATATTTCTATATGAAAGCATAACACATTATGAATTATTTTATATCATCAAAATTATTATAAACAAATTATTTTAAACAAATCAATTTATTTCAAATTATTTTAATTAATTATTAAAATAATTTGAATTTAATTAATTATTTCAATTTATTTCAAATTATTTTAAACAAATTTTGATCATTCTGTCCTAAGGTAACTTCCTTTTTAGGACACGCCCGGTAAGAGCGCGAAAAAGAAAAAGGCCGTGAGTATAACAAACATTAATTTATTTACACTATATAAATATTTACAACATTATTGATTATTATTGATTCATCAAGTATTTAAAAGACCACTTCTCATATTCAAAAATGGAAAGTATATCAAATTAAGATAAACAAAACAAAAGTGTATATAGTCTCATAGACTAAAGTTGAAAGATGGTAATTAAAATTTAAATGCAACAAAATCCCTATGAAATATTTAAATATCCTTAACCCGGAGAGAGAAGTAAAAGATACAAATCAGGCACAGGCCCTTAAATGAGTAACTCACCGAGCATTCGCTGAATGAACAGCCTCTCATGGTTGAGGACAATGCTGGGGAGTATGACTTTTCTCACTCACAACACAAAACCTTCTCCTCGCTCCTTTTTTTAAATTCTCAAAAACTCTCTCTCTCCAAGATTTTAAAACACGCCCCTGAGGCGCATACAAACATCCCATTGGATTCAGGGTCTTAACCCCTTGACCCCAAACCATCGCCATTGGCTTTTAGACCCCCAGAAACAAAAGCCCCTTTTCAAGCCCCTGCGAAACCGATACCCTTTCGGCCAACTAATTCAAACCAGCCGAGAACCCTATGTCCCGTCCGAAAAGGACGCCCGTTAAAATCTTTCGGTACGAATACGAGATCTAAAGAAACTTCGACATCCTGGTTTTCTATTTCGAGTGCAGATGGCCGAACGAAAAGGCTGACCCCCAAAAATAAATAAGAAGACTCTAGGTCGCATTCCCTAAAATATTAGCTCATGGGTTTACCATGCGACACATTCCTTATATACAATAATGTATAAAGAAAGTATTGTGACGGGGGTCGAAAATTGAAATTCGAGTTTTCGACGGAGGAGCACGTTTCAAGCATCCCTGATTACGAATGAAACATTTTTGAAGTGATGTCTGTGTGTGTCAGTGAGTCTGTGGATACGATAACTGACGAACGAATGGACCGATTTCAGCGAAATTTGGTACAAAAATTACAATCCGTAAACAATGGAAGCCTATTGTTTTTACACACAATCGAATGTTCAGAGCCTCCTTAAATTTTCGAGTGAAATTTTGAAAAAATCGTCAAAAAGTCAAAACTTCTGATAAAGTTACGCAAAAAGACATTTCTTATGTAATTTTTCAATAGAGAACGATTGACATAAATTTTAAAACGCTAACATGAACCGTTTTCGAGATATTACACATTTTTCAAAAAATTATCAAAAAACCATTTAAAATAAAAATAAAAATATTTCCTATTGAGGAAAATGTTCACTTTTCATATGTAATACCATGCGATGAATTTGGTGTCATCATTCTCGTGGATCTAGCTCGTTCCATTCATGAAAAAAGGTATTTTGAATAATACTTTTGTATTTGAACGTCAATAGTCATTTATCTGCAGTAAGAATCACTTATTTCTCCGTCCACAACGCTTGGCGAGATTTTGGCGAAGATTTGGTGGAATGCCGCCATCTTGGTGACTTTTTTAAATGCTGCTAAATTGACGAAAATCTCGCCAAATGGATAAAAATGGCGCTAAATCAATGAAAATGACGACTCATTAACTAAAATTCAATATCTTGGATATAATATAAATATCTACTATAAAAATAATATATTTTTGTTTTACTGTAAAAGTAGTAAATTCATTGCATTATATAAGGAAAGTCATGTGCTGCCCACATCAGATTTTTTTAAATTATTAAAAACAGAAATATGTAATCAAATAACTTTCTAAAATACTTGAATAGAAACAATCAGTAGATGTCAAGTCAGAGAAATATGTACCTTACTCGCTTAACATCATTAAAAGTTTTACGGAATAGTTAATTTGTGTACTAATGTAGTTAGGAAAGGATTTTGCAGTTCCAGTCACATATTTGACAAGAAATTCGTTTCAGCCGACATTTACGGAGTAAAATGCTAAATGGATTGAAGTGTATTTCTACGATTCTAACAGAATTCATGTTATGGAATAAATTGATGTAATATGAGTGAAATATATCTCAAATATCAACAACAAACCAGACAATCTCTTAAGTAATAGTTAGACTTAATGGAAATGATTTGAAATTTAAGATCTTGTACATAAATTTGACATCTTGTACATATAATGAAATAATATTTATATGGTGAAAATGTTCTCTGAGCTAAAGTACACAAATTCTGATGTGAACCACGCATGACTTTCACTGCATAATGCAATGGCTTTGTTTCTTTTAATGCAAAATAATAATGCACAGTATCTACGGTACAACACTTTTAATGTAGAAAAATACACTAACATTTTGGTGTTTTCTGGATGACAACATTTTAAAAAGTGCCAAATTAATTTATATTTCAGGGAAATATAACTTGTCTATTGGAAATATTACTAGCCTTTGCTAAACAATATAGTCCATTATATTAAACTATGTTAATTATTAATTCAGCAAGTTGGCGTCATTTTCGTAATTTTAGAGTCATTTTTATCAAGTTGGCAAATTTTTCATCGATTTGGCATCATTTAAGAAATCCCCAATTTGCTAATATTTTGCCGAATTAGTCGCCAAGAACTAACTATTTGACAATGCATACTATTGTCCAATTTAAAAATATTTTTCAATTAGCGAAATCAAATTAGAAAAAAACAATCTGTCACAAACTGTAGATTTGTATACGGATAGAAAAAAAGGAAAAAAAGAAAACACAGAAATAAACAAACATATTTTAATTTTATACCATTTAAGATTAGACATAAACTAATTTAATAAAGAAAAATTGTATTAATATTTCAAATGTTGGACACGTAGAAAATTGGAGTCGGTGAGAATATCCAGAAGAGGCTTTAGCTACTAGATATGAAATTGTTATTTCCCCTGGTAATTTATGATTATAGGTTACTTCGGTTTCATTTTTCTAAACAAAATCTCCATAACATACTGATCTGTTATTTGTAAAATAATATAAAACAGACGTTTCCCCATTTTTCAAAGTCCTCAAAAGTAAAAATTTGTGACAGATGTTTATTATTTTCATTAATCCCACTGCACTGTTTACTCATTACAATACCGGGCCGAAACATAAAACAGATGTACAATGAGAAAGTTTTACAAAGTCAATAAATGAATGTTCTCATACCATTCAACTATTTGGCAGTGAAATAACACATCGCCTGCTAAAACTCCATTTCTTCTCATTTAGAACAGTATCAGGAAAATGTAAGAAGATAGCTGAAAAGACTTATCAATAGCACGAGCAGAAACTTTTCTAAAGAATCTATTTCTGAGTAGAAAGTACGATTTTTCTCAATTATAGTTTGAAAGAACGCAGTCGTAATGACGTTAAAAGCAATCTGTGATATTTCGACAAACGTACAATATATTAAACAATGGTGTCATTTGTTTGCACACACTGCGAGAAATACCGTTAAAAAAATCAATTATTTCCATTACATTTTGCATGCTCTGTGCTTAGAACTTAGAAGTTCGAAATTGAACGTGATTGCTTAGCATAGTGATAAATACAAAATGCTTGTAAAGTTCATGCACTGTATGAAAGAATAGTTCTTTGTTAGAAGTTAATTGATAGAAGAGGGAATGAAATAACCATTTTATGCGTAGAGTTTTTATAGAACAGTAAAAGTCATTTTACAAATTCCATTGCATGTTTTTCAATCCAAATGGAGCACAACTAACAAAAAATCTGATGTGTTAAATAAATGATATTCTCCACATAATGCAAACTTTTCATTTCTTTCACAGCAAACTAGTGATTGTATAAGATTATGGTACACTGTTTTTATACTATTTCCTATTGAAGAATAATTACTATATGTCACCCCTTACAAAACGCAATTAATTTACGATGCTTTAGAACATTGGCACGCAACTCTTTGGTCACGACCCCATTTTGGGGTCGCGATGGTTTATTAAGGGGTCACCGAATTTTCTTTTATTTTATTTATTTATTACTTTCCTTATATACATAATGTATGAGGAAAGTATTGTGACGGGGTCGAAAATTCGAATTCGAGTTTTCGACGGGAGAGCACGTTTCAAGCATCCGTGATTACGAATCGAAATTTTTTGAAGTGATATCTCTGTGTGTGTGTGTCAGTGAGACAGTGGAGAAGATATCCCACGAATGAATAGAGCGATTTGAATGAAATTTGGTACAAAAATCACAATCCATGAATACTAGAAGCCTATAGCTTTAAAACGCAATCGAATGTTCAGAACCCTCCTAAATTTTCGAGTGAAATTTTGAAAAAAATCAATACCTTTAATAAAGTTACGCAAATAGACATTTCTTATATAATTTTTCCTTCGAAAACGATTGGCATAAATTTTAGAACACTAGCATGAACCGTTCTTGATATATTGCCCATTTTTCAAATAAATTTATCAAAAAGTCCCATAAATTAAAAAAAAATATTAACTGTTAAGAAACATGTTCACTTTTCATATGTAATATCATGCGATACATTTGGTGACATCATTCTTGTGGATCTAACTCGTTCCATTCACGAGAAAAGATATTTTGAGTAATACTTTGTATTTGAAAGCCAATAATAATTTATCTGCTGTAAGAATAACTTATTTCTCCGTCCATAACGTTTGGCGAGATTTTGGCGACAAATTTAGCGGAATTTCGCCAACTTGGCGATATTTTTAAATGTTGCCCAATTAACGAAAATCTCGCCAAATGGATAAAAATGAAGCTATATCAATGAAAATAGCAACTAATTCAAGAAAATTCAATATCTTTGAAAGAATATAAGTATCTACTATAAGAATAACATTTTTTAACTATAAAAGTACTGAATTCTTTGCATTATATAAGGAAAGTCATGTGTTGCCCACATCAGATTTTTTTTATTTTTGGGGAAGACGGAGAAAATACAAAAATTATGGCTAATTTTTAGTTTCTCTATATAGATTAAAGATCAAATTTAACATTAGGACTATCAAACATTTGTAAAAGCCTTCAATTAGAAATCTCTCACTGTTTCAAAAATACCTAACATAATATTTCTAGATAACTGAAACATTTTGGCATTTTTAATTGCTAAAAGTAATTGATATGAACGAATGTAAGATAAATGCTTTTATAAAATTGTGTCAATTATAATTTTTAATCCTCTAAATATTTTACATGGTGACATGGGGTCTCTTAAATAAAATAATACTGCAGTGTTCGATGTTTCGAATTAAGAATATTAAGTTCCCTAAAGCGGCAGAAATTATCAAATAATTTGAACTTCATTTTCCAAGATATTAAAGATATTAAATGTTCATCGATTCCAGAGTCCTTTTCGTCATTAAAGCATTATTTTTGCCAATGTGGCAACTTTTTCAAGATATTACCAATTTGGCGCCATTTCTGGATTTGTCAGGTCAAGTGTAAAATACACTTGCTGCAGAACGGATTGTTAGGACAGACCGCTGCCGTGTTCCTAAAGTTAACTTAAATAAAAGAAAAAAAATGCAATTTTGGGAATACTTTTCTTTATCAGTAGCAATAAAAAGCTTAATTATTGTCAACAAGATCTACTTATGCGCCATTTTTAATCTGTGTTGTTTTCCCACAATACCAAAATTTATTAATCTGCAGACAATGCCATCTACTGGACACGTCAGATTTTTTTATAAATTGTAATTAGCCACTCATACAAAAACACGATTATATGCAATGCAAATATTAAACAAGTTAATCAATAATCGCTTTAAAACTTAAGACTGATAACAGAAAGACTATTTTAAATCGCTCAACTAAGTTAGAGGAATTAGAAAGCGGCAAAGATTGATGATATTTGTCAAGGAAAACTTGAAAAGATTGATGCAGAAAATACGTTCAAAGCTTTGTTCATAACAGGTGTTTAAATTGTATTTGCATTCACATTGAGATCAACCAAGTTCCGTAGCAATCTTTAAAATTAAACTTTTCTAATTTAAAATATCATCTGCAGCAAGTCCTCCTATACCAAATTCCGTTATTGTAGTTATTCCGCAAATACGTTTTATTCATAAGGTTTGGTAGTTGAACATGGACAATTTATCACAAATCATCCACTTTGATTTAGATGCTTTATCAGCAAGTAATTTGTTTTAAAGATTAATCGAGCTGCCATGGAAGTGAGCAGAATTTTACGTTTTAAAATTTTGCATTGGCTAAACTTTCATTGTTGTGACTGTTTGATAAATCACATTCGATGGCAAAAGAATCTCGGTTTATATAGCAGGATTTTGATGATTACAAATAAATTTTATTGCCTTCGGGAAAGGATGTCACAAAGTTTGAACTTTCAGTTTTATGACTTTCCACACGCAGAAATGTAATATATTATAAATAAAGTATTGTGATGGTATCGAAAACTTAAATTAGGGGTTTATAGGATTTGTTATACTTGAAACATATCTAAATTCGAATTGAACATTGAGTTAAAGTCTGTATGTGTGTGGTGTGCATATGCATATGTGTCAGCATGTTTGTCAGTATGTCTGTGTCAGTACGTGAATCAGTATGTATGTGTTGTTGTTAAGACCCAGACCGTCCGACCTACCAGAAAGGTGTAATGTAACTGTTTGGACTGCCGGGAAGTGCCACCCAATTTAGACCGGAACCCACTGAAGGAGGCATCCACAGGGCCCCGTACCCTCCTCCCCCTACCACCAACCTCTCAGAAAGACCAGTTTGTATGTGTGAAGATGTTGACATGATATCTTCTATGGTATTTATATTAAATTTGTAACAATCATCCTAGTTTATAAATAGTGGAGCCTTATCTCTCTATATTCAAAAAAGTAGCTGACATTGCCGACACCGCTGTTTGACAAATTTCTCGAGGTTCTCTGCTTCATGCCGAAAAAACTACAGCATAAAAATATAGACTATTTTGTATACTTGTAGAGAAATATTAAGGAAATACACTAAAATAAACCGTATTTCGATACACATTTTAGCTTAAGAAATATTTAATGTCAAAATCAAGGGCAAAATATTTGAGGAGCGAGTTCGCGTTCTGGATAGACTAACAATAGCAAGACCAATAATTTTTGCTGGCAGGTACCTACAAAGTTGAATTTTTACAGGACGGAGCCCTTTTCTAATTTTGATGTAGTTTATGAGATATTTTACTTTTTATGCACTTCTGAAGTGAAAAATGTGTTTTCGTATCTGCTCGACTTTCAAGTTTACCTGTCACGTACCGCAAAAACTATAGCATACAAAAATATGCAATTTGATACATTTGTAGAGAAATAAAAAGTAACACGGTGAAATAAACTGTTTACCGGTTTAAACTTTAGTTTGGTATGGAATAGCTAGCGAAGCGAGCTCTATGGATAGAAGGTGAAGCCTCCCAATTCTCCAAGCGCGAGTCACTGTGATTGGAATCTATCAATTAATCTATCAATAAATCTATAAATAAATCGGGCAGACAATCATGTTAAATAAATAGTGATTATATATGTAACTTGCAATGATTATATTCGTTATTTTTAGTGTCGGCATATGAAACTGTTGCTTTTTAAAACCGTTTTTATAATTTATTGTTATATTACAATACTGCAAGTTTATTCCATATTGGGAGGATTTTACGTGTACTACATCGTTTGACTTCTTGGAAGTGTTAAACCACATGCCAGCTCGAGCCAACGGCTCTACAGTGCTGAAACCACCGGTTCTCGTTAGATCACCGAAGTCAAGCAGCATCGGGCGCGTTTAGTACTTGGGTGGATGACCACATGGGAACACCGCGTGCTGTTGGCACATTTCGGGCGCGGTAGCCCGGTGGTTTGCGCGCTGGATTTGCACGCTGCCACAACTGCCGCCGTGTTCATGCGGAGTACGATCACGTTAAACATGTGGGTCCGTAAGTCCTTCCGAGAGATTGGTGGTAGGGGAAGGAGGGTACGGTCCCTGTGGATGCCTCCCCCACTGGGTTCCGGTCTAAATTGGGTGGCACTTCCCGGCCGTCCAAACGGTTACCTTACACCTTTCTGGTAGGTCGGACGGTCTGGGTCTCAATAACAACCACATGTCAGCTAATTCATATATTTTCGATTTAACAATTTTAATAGTTTAGGGACTCCAGGTTTAATAATATTTTAGCATATGGTGCCTCCATTTAATAAGATGTGTTCTGACAGATACATTTTATTGTGAAAATGGATGCCAATTATTGAGGAAACTAGAAATTTTTAGAGCACATAGGAAATACGCAACATATAACAGAATGGCGTCGAAGATATTATTTTTGTAAAATAGTGTTTATATATTATATATATATATATATAGCAGTAAATACAATTTACTAAAAAAGGTAAAGCATTAATATAAAAATTATATGTATGTATATTCTAATCTCACTTGATATTATTTATTGAAAACAAATTCTTTTATATCGTAAATTATCCTGAAATTATTTTACATTACTTTTACTGAATTGCAAGCAATTATTATTGTTTTACATGATAGTTGCATTGTTGGGGTTTTACACGAAATACACATTACATTAAGCCGCCTAGGCGGTGAAGTGGGTAGCGTATTCGGCTACTGTCTTGTGGGCTTGGGTTCGAATCCCGAATAAGGCATGGGTGTTTCTTGAGGATAAAGTCACTCTTCCGCCTTCTGGGTCCTCGTCAAAATGTGAAGATGCACCCCTTTCGACATTCGTCAGTGATGCTTCCATGTAATAAACTTTGTTCTCTCGTCTTGTGTCTTTCTCCGTCCTTTCCTGCGTCACTGGTCCTGAATTGACTCCGCCGAAACAGGAGGTCATTTAGTCAACATTACATTAAGGAGTTCTGAATAGAATGTTTTACTTCACATTTTAGGGATTCTTTGTCTTGTAAAATTTTCTTAAATACTTTAAAAATTCAACGTTATAACGTGTTACCATATTTAACAGGAGATAGAGAACACCAAAACAAACATTTTTCGTTAATTAAAGTTTGTCCGCAGGTGTCATTTTTTGGTGCTATAGGGCGCTGTTATCATTTACTTGAACGCAAACAATATTTTTATCTACATCTGTTTTACAGTTTTACATAGATTTTCCAGTTTAATTGTAGTTGCTCAAGATATTTTGGTTATCTTGCAATTGTTTGGTGGATAAGAACACGCCTGTTAAGGTGCAATTAAGTATAATAGCGTAACACAGGTTATATTGTACAATGTCATTTTATGTCAGTTTTTCCATTGGCTGCTGCAAACGCTCGATTCATGTAAGCCATCTCAGCATTCACGAAATGCTCTAAGTTACTTGAAATCCGCATTCCGAATAATGACGACAGAAAATAACCAATTCCCGAGCTACCCAACAGCGCCCTGTAGCACCAAACAGTAATGTCTGCGGTCACACGTTCATTAACGAAAAAAGTTTGTGTTAGTGTTCCTTATTCTTATAAATTTTATACAAACTGTTTCAAATCACCCTGTATATACCATTTTAAAATGTTTTATTCCACAAAAATGCCAAGCAATCAAATGATATAATGCTTTTTTCGATAAGCTATGCTGTTTGAACGACATTTTAAACATCAAAACTTTATAGGCTCCTCCAAAATGTGCAATAACATTTCAAGGGGTTTTAAACTTAAATCATGCGAAGTACGCATTTTCTTCAAGCGTGATGTAATATCCAAAATGTCCAAACCCACCCATCGACGAACGTAAGGGTACATTAAATCGCTCCCTCCCTAGACCCTCTCATCCGTGGAATTCATTCATGACACAGAAATGTACTTTTAATCCCATTCTTACGTACGTAAAAGGAGTTCAAAATGGCTGATTTTATTGCTTTCTCTGAACTAAAAGAGCAGTATAATGTTTAGATGGGTAGCACTGGATTTGTTTTTCTGAATACTCAACTCTAAACACAACTCTATTTGTATGATTTTCTAATGAGTAATATTTAAAACCCATTACTTAAAAATATTGTCTTAACCCGTTATTTTGACACCTTTATTATTTTTGATCGAATGAAACGAACTGAGATACTAAATTAGTATGACCACCTATGAGTATTTCTACTTCTATAGTCCAAACAGTTGTGGTTGTTGTTGAGGCCCAGATCGTCCGACCTACCAGAAAGGTGTAAGGTAACTGGTTGGACGGCCGGGAAGTGCCACCCAATTCAGACCGGAATCCAGTGGGGGGGGGGGCATCCACAGGGACCGTATCCTCCTTTCCCTACCACCAACTTCTCGGAAGGACTTACGGACCCACATGCTTAACGTGATCGTACTCCGCATGAACACGGCGGCAGTTGTGACAGCGTGCAAATCCAGCGCACAAACCACCGGGCTACCGCGCCCGAAATGTGCCAACAGCACGCGGTTTTCCCAGGTAGTCACCCACCCAAGTTCTAACCGCGCCCGATGCTGCTTGACTTCGGTGATCTAATGAGAACCGGTGTTTTCAGCACGGTACGGCCGTTGGCCCCATATATAGTCCAAACAGTTGTTGTTGGCCATTCAGACTAGCTTTTTCATACACAGCAGATTTATAGACATATTAATGCTGCTATTTTATATAGTCCAGTGTAATACCTCAATGGAATATAATTGTGGCGGCTGTATGAAATGAAATAAAATGAAATGAATTAAAAACTCTGCGTAATAACGAAGAGCTGTACATTGAGAAGCCAACTGACTTGGCCCATGGTGCAGCCAATGCGGTGCATTGGGGCCCGCGGTGTTTTAGGGGTGCAAACTTAAATGGGAGAATTAATTAATGGGAAAGTAACTAATGGGAAATCCCTAAATTAGTTAGTAAAAAGTACAATTAAAATTTTTAAAATTATCTTCAAAAATTTAAATCCGATTTCTGATCTCGTTATCATAAAATACTGTGATATGAATGATATTTTTCTGAAGCTATTAATTATTATTAATATTTCTAACAATCCATATCATGGTGGCAACAGCGGATCGTTTGTTCTCGAAATTAAAATAAATAAGTTTCTTTTTTTAGTAATACCATGGCGCAAGAACGTCTATTGGCGTAAGCGTTACTTAGTTAGTATAGAAGCCAAGGAAGAACTGAATAAATGGATGTCTAAAAATAGATCAATGACTTTTCAAGTGCCATAATTTCTAACGTAAATTATTTCTAGGATTGAAAAGTGAAAAAATAATTGTTTCTATGAAACTTCGCCCGTCTTTTCACCGGCAGGAATTTCCTATATTTGAGCTAATTGTGAAATAGAGTTTTAAAACGTCCGTTCTAAACTGTCTGTAGAAAAATTGCTGAATATCACATTACTTAAAATTATAATTAATTTTTTTTTCAAGGAAATATCGTGCCATTCAAAATACGGAAGAGCATTTTAAGTAAAGAGTTAATTTATATTGTTTTACGATTATTTCAACATTGGAACTGGTTTCATTCTTTTTAGTTGGTTATTTCTACAGCACAGATAAACATTATACTGAATGTATAAATTATATTTTACTAAAAATAACTATTGTGTGGCTCAACAGAACTTCTTCATATCAGAATCGGATTTTTAACAAGCTTGATCTTTCTTTTCTGCAAATTCTGTAAGGAAAATTGATAAATATGTATCGTTGGCCCAAAATGATCACAATCCCAGCATGTTACCCTTCATTTTAAAAGGCTTGAAAAATATGACGATTGATACTACGTTTAACAATGTACCCTCTCAGGGGGCGTAACTTACACCTCCCCCACCCCGAAGGGCCTAATGACGTGTGAATGTAAAAATTGTATCACGGCGGATGTTTCTCAATACAATGATTGAAACTGTTGAGTTTCGTGATCATTGAGCTATACATAACTCTTTTTATGTATAAGTATGTCAAATTTTGACCTATGTTTCCATGTTAAGAAAATATGAAATTTCGAATAATCGGAAGTTTTCGCCCGAATTTCGAAAGTTCTATCTAGACCTAAATTTTACGTTATCAAAGCCTGGTGTAAAGTTTCATGGAAATCCATTCATATTTGTTGTATTTATTGTGTACACAAGAAATCGACTACAGACAGGAGCAAACCACTATAAAAATAGTTAAAACGTATTCAAGATGTCCTAAAACATATATTAGAAACAAAATCTTGAAATCGAAAATTTTCGTGAAAACAATATTCTCTCTATACTATATTCTATAATATGAGAAAATAAAAAGCAGTTTAAAATTTACGTAATTATAAAATGTATGCAATAAAACTTTTGCTTTTTAACATGACTAAATGAAACATACCGTTGTTAAACACTCTAATAAAACTACCAGATAGCACAATTATATAATTTCTCTGTCGAGTCGTATTTTATACAATTTATGTATTTATTACGAATTGGTTTAAATTTCTTTTGCCAAATAAACTTAAATTTATTAATAATCATAATAACGGTGGTTTCTCGCTTACTGTGTCTTAAATTTAAAACATTGTAGGGCGCGGTATACGGAGAAATAAATTACCATGAGCGATATTTGAAACGGAAGTACGTAGCGGAATTGACACAATATTTAAGGAATATAGAACAGAAAAGCATTGTTTTAATTTGAAACTTCGGATCGCTTAAACTTGGATATAAATTCGGCGAAATAACGTCAACTTGGCGACTTTTTTTGCGAATTACAGAAACTGCTTGGCGAATTACAGAAATTAAGACTTGGCGAATTACAGAAACTGCTCGAATTTTGTATATTGGTTAATAACTTCAAGAGTCACCTGATTTTTTCCGAACTTCTCACACCTGGTATATACGCTCGTCATCGACCAGATGAATTGTTTACATGATACGAGTAAAAGTGTCTGCCGAACTGAATACTAAACCCAATACGTAAAATTCTTCTCATTATGTATAAACTTTAAGTTGCACTATACAGCAGTTCTGGTAGAAAAGAGTACAATAAATAAATTTTGCATGCGACATCTGTGAATCAACATCTGCGCTATACGCTAATATGCGCTTATCATACCGATAAGCCCTTATCTTTTGCATATTGGAGTGGCTCCAAACGTTACACCCTAACGTTTCATCATAGATAACTTCCCGATCTCTGGACCGATTACGACGAAATAAATGAATTCTATTAATCTATCAAAACACTATAATAATAAAAAAATCTGATGTGGGCAGCATATCACTTTCCTTATATAGTCCAATGGATGTACTACTCTTAGAGTTAAAAAAATAGGTTATTCTTACAGTAGATACTCCAAGACATTAAATATTCGTTCATTAGTCGTCATTTTCATTGATTTAACGCCATTTATTCCATTTGGCGAGATTTTCGTTAATTTGGCAACATTTAAAAAAAAGTCGCCAAGTTGGCGAAATTCCACCAAATTTGTCGCCAAAATCTCGCCAAGCGTTATGGATGGAGAAATAAGTTATTCTTATAGCAGATAAATGACTATTGGCGTTCAAATACAAAAGTATTATTCAAAGTATAGTTTCTCACGAATGGAACGAGTTAGATCCACGAAAATGATGTCAACAAATTTATCACATGATATCACATATGAAAAGTGAACGTGTGTCTCAACAGTTAATATTTTTTGTAATTTATGGGATTTTTTGATAAATTTATTCGAAAAATGTAAACTATCTCGAGAACGGTTCAAACTAGCGTTCTAAAGTTGATGTCAATCGTTTTCTAAGGAAAAATTGCATAAGAAATGTCTATTTGCGAAACTCTTTTAAAGGTTTTGACTTTTTGATGATTTTTCAAAATTTTACTCGAAAATTTAGGGGGTTCTGAACATTCGATTGTGTTTAAAAACAACAGGCTTCCAGTATTCATGGATTGTAAATTTTGTACCAAATTCCATTCGAATCCCTCTATTCGTTCGTGAGATATCGTCTCCACAGGCTCATTGACACACACACAGACCTCACTCCAAAAATGCTTGATTCGTGGTCAGGGTTGCTTGAAGCGTGCTCTCCCGTCGGAAACTCGCATTCGAATTTTCGACCCGTCGCAACACTTTCCTTATATATTATACTATGTATATAAGGAAAGTAATATAAGCTATCAAAAAACGCTAGCATGAACCGTTCTCCAAATATTGCACTTTTTTCAAATAAATTTATCAAAAAATCCCATAAATTAAAAAAAATATATTAAGTGTTGAGAAACATGTTCACTTTTCATATAAAACACCATGCGATAAATTTGGTGACATCATTCTCGTGCATCTAGCCTGTTCCATTCATGAGAAAAGATACTTTTAGTAATACTTTTGTATTTGAACGTCAATGGTCATTTATCTGCTATAAGAATAACTTATTTATCCGTCCATGATGCTTGACGATATTTTGGGGAGTAATTTGGCGGAATGTCGCCCACTTGGCGACTTTTTGAAATGTTGCCAAATTAGCGAAAATCTCGCCAAATAGATAAAAATGACGCTAAATCAATGAAAATGACGACGACTAATTGTCGAAAATTCAATATCTTTGAAAGAATATAATTATCTACTATAAGTAAAATCTATTTTTTTACTGTAAAAGTAGTAAATCCATTGTATTATATAAGGAAAATCATGTGTTGCCGACATCAGATTTTTCATTATTAGCAATATAGTCATATTTACAATATGGTTCACAGAATATGTATGAATCACATAATAAAAAATTGCAATATTTTCATATTTTGAAGTATATTAGCAATTATTCTCCAGAATGAAGTATTATATTAGCAATAATTCTCCAGAATGAAGTATTATATTAGCAATTATTCTCCAGAATGAAGTATTATATTAGCAATTATTCTCCAGAATGAAGTATTATATTAGCAATTATTCTCCAGAATGAAGTATTATATTAGCAATTATTCTCCAGAATGAAGTATTATATTAGCAATTATTCTCCAGAATGAAGCAGATTAGCTTCAAATATTGCTAAAGATTTAACGATAAACATTTGAAAAAAATTTTCTTTTAATTTTTGCTCCATCTTTGAGACTAAATGTTACATATATCATTCAGTCATTCAGGAAACAGACACAAGGCTCTCATTAATAGTTTTTCAAAATTTTGTGCCATCGGTTCATTTAATTCAACTCTTTTGTATTCTACAGTTTCCTAAAAAACCCGCTTTCATTTATTAATTGTTGTGTCTATTTATCTAACTTATTTGTTTTGGATAAAATAAACATACATCTACCCAAGTTTAATTTTGATTATAAACTGTGTATATATGTATATAAAGATATGTAGATTTTCTATACTACCTGTACAAACTCCAAAGAGGATATAACAGTTAGACAGAACCTCAATCAGCGGCTACCTCAGTCGTCTATCCGGCATAAAACATTAATCTGTAGATTATAATAATTATTATCTATTTATATACAGGTTATTGTATCTTTACCAGTATCTAACACCAACACACCTAGCTCCTTCAATATGCTAATGTGGCCCTTAGCTCGATAAGTTTGTATACCCCTGTTTGGGGCAGTTTTACAAAAAATTTTACAAATAATATCAATTTATCATATATGGCTTGCTTTTGCTCTAATTTTTGCGACATTGACATCTGGAAATGGTGTTTAAAGTCTAAACAATTGTTTATCTTATTAACACGGGGGAAGGTCTATCCACGTTCTTATCGTTCACGTGAAAGAATACACGTGATGCGCGTTATGTTTTTCGTCAAACTTATCATCCACCAAATCAAACGACAAAATCAGACAGATTTGTTTTCTTTGAAAATACACTAAGAAAATTAATTTCATGTTTTTTTTTAGTAACTAGTGAGCTGCCTTCAACGTATTTTCTTTCTACTTTCTCTACAATACATAGTGGTATAGAGAAGGTATTGGAATCGTGTCGAAAATTGGAACTCGAGTTTTCGACGGTGTAACACATTTCGAGCTCTCAAGAACACGAAAAATTCATTTTCAGCATGGCGTCTGTGTATGAGAATTGATTAAACTGAACTCAACGGAACTCAAGTCAGTTGCAATTGCAATTTACTATGTTAACATACGATTTACTCACACTCCGTATCTACATATTACTAAATTTAAGAATTGGAAGGAATTATGGTTAAGAAAATCAATCAATCACGATATTGTTAAGGGTGGAGACGTTACTACAATAATTTATTTATGCAATTAATTATGCTGAGCAATGTTTAATTTGGATCCAGAATTATGCAATTTACAAAGCGGGCTCAAAATGCTCGCCATCAACATCAGTGCTTAGTTGAATCTTTCTTAGAGCAGCACAGCGATGAGCGTAGTAGTTCTTCTCCAGGGAAGCTTTGGCTTGCAGCAATGATGTTGTTGCAATGATGCTGTTGCATGAGTCATTCAAGTTTTTCGAGGGGGAGACATACACCATAGATCAGAGATGATCCCCCAAATAAAAGTCAAGGTCTCACAAATAAAATTCAATCATCTCAAGGTTCGGCATTACTAAAAAGGGCAATAATTCAAATTCTAGAAAAGTTACTTGGATCTTGTATGCTTAAATACAAACTGTAAATCGACGCCAAAGCTTTACTCAAAATATCTGCATGAAACAAGCTTGAGTAAGTGGTAGAAGTTTTAGCCAATTTTTCAGTTTTATTAAATAATGTATGGATAACATTTTTAAAATTTGCTCTTTTTAGATAGAGGGGTTGTATATAAAGCTAATTTTCTTAACTGTTTACAAAATATGGTACTGCATATAAATTACTATTTCATAACTTCCTACCTTATTTAAAGGAGCTTTGGAATTAGAAATGTGAGTATACTTACAATCAACGGTTCAAAATGTCGAGTACAAGCCCAGGAAAGAGATACGGCGGCCATGATTCCTATAAGAAAATAAACGGATGTAATATCCTGACAATTATGTTCAATTATAAAAAATAAGCATTATTTAGAAAATATATACAATAACTAGCAGCTCACCTTTTTTTCGTACGGAGTATATACTATAAAAAAAAACTTAAAATTCACAATCATGTTCAAATTCCCATAATATAATAAATGACATTGTTAATCAAATTATTCAGTTAAAATATTTAATTTAATGCTCCTAAAAGGAAGTTTAAGAATATATGTTCTCGCTATACAAAATTATCTTCACGGACAGATATGAAGAATAAAACATCTTGACCCCGTTTGTAAACAAATATGCAAAAATTAAGAAATTGAATAAATATATGCAAAGTAAAAGCGTTAAAATTGTACGGGACCCGTACTACTTATATTCGCAAATATTAGAAGATATATCCTGAATTAGTAGATTAGACGTATAAATTGGAAATATTCATAAACTCGGGATATTTAAACCTGAAGGCAGTAATTGATTCCAATATATGCCAAAATGAAAGCGCTAAAATGGTATGCGCAGATATATATATACCCGTACTACTTATATCGTCGTAGATTAGAAAATATGCACGTGTGTTAGTAGAATATTACCCGCATTACAATATGAATTTCAAAAATCTTTGAAAAAATAATACAAATGACGAAATAAATTGAAAAAATCAATAATTCAAATAATATTTAGACTAGAAGTTCGTAATATTCCAATATGTGCCAATATATGTCAAAATACGAGTATATGCGAATATATGTCAAAATATATGCCAATATACATGCACTACTGATATTCTTGTAGATAATATTAGTAGTACATATACCCATGCATTTGTAGAATATTACCCGTATTCATATTTTGAATATATATGAGTTTCAAAATTTTTTGCAAAAATAAAACAATAGCGTTATAACTTGAAAACATCAATAATAATAATGTTTAAACCTGAACACAGTAATTGATATTATCTGGTCAAAAATGCAATATTCATGAAATTTATTTTATATACATAACTTTATTATTTAAATCTGAAAAGATTTAATAAAAATCGTCACCAGCATAAACACATTGGAGTTAAATCCGTTGCAAAGCAACATGATATCATTTTCTTGAAATAAATTGATGAAAAAAATGTCGTCTAAATCAAGCTAGTATCTCTATGGAAGGTTTGGCAACATTTTCGTCAATTTAGCAACATTTTACAAATTCGCCAAATTAATCGCCAAGTGGGACGTTAGAATTGTCCAAGCAAGTGGGACTGTAGGAAGAACAAGTTGGACTATAGGACTGTCAGATTTATCAAAGTCCCACTTGGCAAAATATTGACAAAACATCATCACAGTACTATCTCCTAGCAAAACACAATTAATTTCATTTATTTAGAGCAATTTTATCAATTTCAAGATATTTTTATGGATTTACAAACATTTTTATCAATTTTGCGCCATTTTAAAAATTTGCTAAATGTGTTAATAAGTAGGACGGTTGGACTGACAAATAAAAAGCCAACGAAACGTCATTTCAGTACTCTCTTCTAACAAAACAAAATTAATTTAATTGATTTAGTGTTGTTTTTACCACTTTGGCGATATATCCGTAAATCTGGCAACGTTTAAGAAAAAGTACCAACTTAGCGATATCCCACCAAATTCGTAGATCTGAATGTTCATATCTGAAGAATAAAATATCCTAATTCCGTTTGTATACTAAATGAAAACACTAAAATTGTATTAGAAGGTACACTCGTACTACATTTATTCTGTTTCAACAATCGGCTAAATGAGTTTATTGGCTAAACGCAATATATACGTTTGAAAACTCTTTGGGGGAAATAAATGAAAGTGATGTATTCAGTCCGTAATTAATATAATTAAAAGAAAAATCAAACAGTTCATTTATAAGATATATTTTTATATCCATTTATTTATTATTCAAATTGAAAAAATAATAATAAAAATTAACAAATACATTTGATTTAATTGCATTTCTGAGCAGCATCATATAAGAAATAATCTTTCTCATAAAATGCTGATAATCAAATAACCATTTTGATTTCTCAATATTTTATATCAGTGAATAAGAGCCCGTGAAAAATAAACTATAGTAATAGAGTTTTCATTTCAATTCATATTTTAAACTTGTGTTTTTTAACAGTGGCAAAGCAACAAAGTCCAACCAAACTCAGAGATATAATTTTCTTCAAATAAATTGGCGAAATATTGTCGTCTGCATAATGCTATCTACATTTATGGTTGTTTTAATGGTTTCCATTTCACTTCCTGTGTCAAATCTGTGATTTTCAAATGTAACTAATAAGCGCAATAAACTCCAGCGAAACTCAGAGATATAATTTTCTTCAAATAAATTGGCTGAATAAATATCGTCTGCAAAATGCTATCTCTATGGAAGATTCAATTGTTAATTTTTAATTAATATCTCGACAACCCCTAGTCTCAGAATCTCGAAACATGGACTAAATTTTAAGTGGGGTGATTTCAAGGCTACCCATAAAATTTCATCAAATTTGGTTTGACC
This sequence comes from Amaurobius ferox, assembly GCA_951213105.1. NCBI lineage: Eukaryota > Metazoa > Arthropoda > Arachnida > Araneae > Amaurobiidae > Amaurobius > Amaurobius ferox. Next base: position 72,790,191 of record OX578135.1, on the reverse strand, counting down.
TTTCTCCAGTGATGATGAGACAAACATACAGACAGACAGAAAGACAGACAGAGAAACAATGAGACCGATTTCAAATTTCATTTATATAGACTAGCAGCATACCCGTTCTTGGTACGGAGTATATAATATAAAGGAACTTAAAATTCACAATCATGTGCAAATTCCTATAGTATACTAAATGGCATTTTTAATCAAAGTATTCTGTTAAAATATTTAATTTAATGCTCCTAAAAAGAAGTTTAAGAATCTCTGTTCTCGCTATAAAAATTATCTTCACGGGCAGATCTGAAGAATAAAACATCCTGGCCCAATTTGTAAGACAATTTATGAAACGTATGGAATTGAATTCATATAAGCAAAATAAAAGCATTAAAATTGTATGGGCCCTGTACTACTTATATAGGCGAATTTTAGAAGATATAACCTGAAGATATAACCTGAAGATATAACCTGTATTAGAAAATTACATGTATAAATTGAAAATATCAATAAACCCGTAATCTTTAAACCTGAAGACAGTAATTGATTCCAATATATACGAAAATGAAAGTGCTAAAATTATAGGGGAAGATATGCTTGTATTACTTACAATGTCGTCGATCGGAAGATATATCCATGTGTTAGTAGAAGATTACCAATATTACAATATGAGCCTCAATAATCTTTGCCAAAATAAAACAGATAACGTAATAAATTGAAAATATCAATAATCTTCATATTCATCATACCAGAAGGCCGTACTTGATTTCAATATATGCCAATATATGTCAAAAGATATGCCAATATACCTGCAATATTTATATCCTCGTAGATTAGAAGATATGCCCGTGTATTTGTAGAAGATTACTCTTTTAACGTACAATATATGAGTTTTAACAATTTTTATCGCAGTAAAACAATGGCATAATAACATGGAAATATCGATAATATCTGAATCAATAATCACGAAAATACCAATAATAATAATGTTTAAACCTGAAGACCATAATTGATATTAGCCAGACAAAAATATAATGGAAATGCAATTTATTTTATATACACATCTTCATTATTCAAATCGGAAAAGATTTAATGAAAATTGTCTGCCACATAAAAAGATTGGATTTAAACCTATTGATAAGGGACATGATATTATTTCCGTCAAATAAATTGGTGGAAAAAGTATCGTCTAAATAATGTTATCTCTATGGAAGTTTTGGCGACATTTTCGTCAATTTACAGACATTTTAAAAAGTCGTTAAATTTATCGCCAAGTGGGACTATAGAACTGACAGTCCTACTTGGCGATAAATTGACGAAACTTTAATTTTAACTGTAATTCATAATTCTAAAATATTTCTAAAATATTTGTATCAAACTTTCACTTTTTAACTCAAGCTTAATTTTCCTTCTAATCTGTATTTTAAACACGTTTTAATATTTACCAGCTAAGGAAATATTAACTTATGTATAAACCATTGGTGATTTTCAACATTTATATGACCCAGGTGAACAAAACATTTATATATTTCTCTTATTTTTAATCCAAACACAAATTAATTATCTCATATATCTCTGGGATTACATCACATATCATCAGTATATTATTCGTATCATCCTTAATAAGAGAAAATAGTGTACTCTTATTTTTTATGAATATATGAATCCTAACAACGCTGGCAATGCTGGTTGTGTGCGCGTCTAAGCGAAACCAGTCAACGAAGAAAATTTTTCAGTAAAACATTTATATGTTCGTTATACAATCATTCATTGGGATGTTTTTTATTGCAATCAATATGCACTCGTTCTGCAAAACAAAACTATGATACAATAGACTTTTTATTAACACTTTCCAACATAGTTGAAAAGAGTTTATGACATTGGTCATCCTTTTCGTTCGCACGATAACTGCTGTAAAAATGAATTTATTAAAATGGAATTTTAGTATGTTGTTGAGATGATCTGTGGTATATCTGGGAATAAAAATAAATAATATCACCCAATAAGTTTTGGATTTTACCCCGGTTAAAGAAATTAAATACATTTAACAATATGGGACATAATGTTTCAAACATTTTCCAAAACTCCGCTTAACAGAGTAAAGACTCACACATTGCTTCGAATATTCAAATTACCATATAAGATGTGTAAAGAAATTTCAACAAATTATTTTGGATAGTTTTTTAAAATTAAAATTGAAATAATATTTACACCCATATTATATGGTGTGATTATCATTTTTGCTTTCCTTATATACATAATGTATAAGGAAAGTATTGTGACGGGGTCGAAAATTCGAATTCGAGTTTTCGACGGGGGAGCACGTTTCAAGCATCCCTGATCACGAATCAAACATTTTTGAAATGATGTCTGTGTGTGTGTGTGTGTGTGTGAAAGTATGTGTGTGTGTGTGTGTGTGTGTGTGTGTGAAAGTATGTGTGTGTGTGTGTGTGTATGTGTGTACGTCAGTGGGTCTGTGGAGACGATAACTAACGAACGAATGGACCGATTCGAACCAAATTTGGTACAAAATCACAATCTGTAAACACTGGAAGCCTATTGTTTTTATACGCAATCGAATGTTCAGAACCCCCCCTAAATTTTCGAATGAAATTTTGAAAAAATCGTCAAAAAATCAAAACCAATATTAAAGTTACGCAAATAGACATTTCTTATGTAATTTTTCATTTGAAAACGATTGACATAAATTTTAGAACGCTAATATGAACCGTTCTCGGGATATTGCACATTTTTTAAAAAAAAAATCAAAAAGTCATGTAAAATAGAAAAAAATATTTCCTATTGAGAAACATGTTCACTTTTCATATATAATATCATGCGATAAATTGGGTGACATCATTCTCGTGGATCTAGCTCGTTCCATTCATGAAAAAAGATACTTTGAGTAATACTTTTGCATTTGAACGCCAATTTATCTGCTGTAAGAACAACTTATTTCTTCGTCCATAACGCTTGGCGAGATTTTGGCGACGAAATTGGCGGAATGTCGCCAACTTGGCGACTTTTTAAAATGTTGCCAAATTAACGAAAATCTCGCCAAATGGATAAAAATGACGCTAAATCAATGAAAATGACGACTAATTGTCTAAAATCCAATATCTTGGAAAGAATATTAGTATCTACTAGAAGAAAAACCTATTTATTTTACTCTAAAAGTAGTAAATTCATTTCATTATATAAGGAAAGTCATGTGTTGCCCACATCAGCTTTTTTTAAGCGGTTTTCAAGTGGCGTATAAAAATTTTGTTTTATGTGGCGTTTTGCATTCATGTGGCGAAACTGGAGATATTTTTCTTCTTTTACCTTCATATTAGTAAATCATTAGGTATGCAAATCAGGAATCTTTCATATCCTTTCCAATGAATGAATCATATTGCTTCATTACAAAGCTATCTTGATCAATTGCAGAAATATACTACTTGCAATAATGCCGACAAATTCCCATTACGGACTTTCCTGAAATGACAATGTTTAATTTAATTTCAGATATACAGTTTATATGTATATCCAATGTAATAAATTTAAATTATTATCCATTTCCTTTGTGATAAGTTTAGTTGGATAATTAGCATTAGGTTAAAATGCGCTCTAAGGCGCGTTTCAGAATTGATAGTGTGTGTGACTATCTTTTAAAAGTGCGTCTTCAAGTATCGTAAACAACTGTGCGCATCTGAAAATCCCATCCCGGTGGGAAGTACCTAATATATTTAAATAATCACAGTAAAGGAATTTCTGTACTGTGAACTGTAGGCAGTTTATTCATATAAGTGCTAATTATGAGAATCGTATCGATAATCCAAGCATTGCACTTGATTTAATAAACCAGAAAATGTTCGTTTCAGTAATGCCAGGGATTTGTTTTCTCAATGATTTAGTTCCAATTCAGATGCGAGCAAGCACATTTCTCGTGATTGTAAAATGAATATATTCATGACATTACATCGCTCTCTAAAATTTGAAAGCGTAACAATGCGGAATTCCAGTCGGCTCTAAATCAAATAATTTAGGCCGCTTTTGTTAAAGAATTTATTTGAATTAGCTTCGGAATTTATATTGCTGTGATTAGAGTATATCAATATTAATATCTGCTGAAAAACTGCAGAGTGATAACATATGTGCTATAATAAAATTATTTTCTGGAACAAAACATAACTATCTATAAATATTGCAAAAGTCATTTATTGATCAATCATTTATTGACATTTGTCTCAATACAACTGTGAGTCTTTTCGAACTGGTCAGTCTATGGTGAAACCACTGAGCAATGAACCCTGTAATATCCTTCCTCTGATATCATATCGATGTACAACTGTTAAACAGAAATCCAACCTTGTTCTATGATTCATTTTTATACAGATTAGCAAGCACTCTGTGTGGGCGTAATATTGAAATATGTGCCATAATTCATAGGGTCCACTGAAAATTCATAACTTAGTCTTTTCCCCTGTAATTATTGCATCTAACCTCCTGCAGGTTCTATTCGTTAAATGATCACTGTCCCAGCTGTGGTTCGAGTTACGGAACTTCAAACTAGCCCTCAATGAGCTTTATCGCAACTCAAACCCGAAAAGAAACGTGTGTTGATAAATTAAAAAAAAATAATTTAATATATTTCTGAGATTGTAGGTTACTTCATGGAAGTCATTAAGTAATTCATCAATGGGAGGATTTCCCTGTATAGCCATCACGAAATTAAGTAAAAGTCAACAATCACTTATCCACCTCCTCCAGGATCTGCATGCACTAACTGGTCATAATGACTACTTTAACGATTGCAGGATTTTCCTGCACTGTTTGAATGTCTAAACTGTAATTTATTTACAAATATTGTGATTTACTATGTCTTTTTACTACCACCAAAATTTTAATAATAGAAACTTGATTATTTTGTATTCTTAAATAAGTTAACCCTGTTTCTTAAAAGCTGTTTCAAGCAACAATAGAAGCAAATGCCTTAGTGTCGAAAAACCTTACATATAATTCAGAATATTTATGATATAGTTTGTCAAGCGAAGGAACATAAAGCTACGCAATCGCTGCCAGAACAAAAAAAATCTGAAGTGGGCAGCACATGGCTTTCCATATATAACGTAATGAATTTACTACTTTTACAGTAAAAAAAATAGATTATTCTTAAAGTAGACATTTATATTCTTTCCAACGTATTGATTTTTCATTAATTAGTCGTCATTTTCATTGATTTAGCGTCATTTTTATCCGTTTGGCGAGTTTTTCGTTAACATTTAAGAAAGTCCCCAAGTTGGTGACATTCTACCAAATTCGTTGCCTAAATCTCGCCAAGCGTTATGGACGAAGAAATAAGTTATTCTTACAGCAGATAAATGATTATTGGCGTTCAAATACAATAGTATTACTAAAAATATCTTCTTTCATGAATGAACGAGCTAGACCCACGAGAATGATGTCACCCAATGTATCGCATGATATTACCTATCAAAAGTGAACAAGTTTCTCAATAGGTAATATGTTTTTATTTTATATCATTTTTTGATAATTATTTGAAAAATGTGCAATATCTTAAGAATGGTTCTTGCCAGCGTTCTAAAATTTATGTCAATCGTTTTCTAACGAAACATTACATAAGAAATGTCTATTTGCGTGACGTTATTAAAGGTTTTGATTTTTTGATGATTTTTTCAAAATGTCACTCGAAAATTTCGGGGGATTCTGAACATTCTATTGCGAATAAAAACAATAGGAATCCAGTATTCATGGATTGTAATTTTTGTGCCAAATTTCGTTCGAATCGGCTCATTCGATCGTCAGTTCGTCTCCACAGTCTCACTGCCACACACACACAAACATACATGCACACACACAGACATCACCTCAAAAATGTTCGATTCGTGATCAGATATGTGCTTTCCCGTCGAAAACTCGAATTCGAAATTTCGACCCCGTCACAATCCTTTCCTTACACATTATTGTATGTAAGGAAAGTAAAAGAATAAGTCAAAATCAATATATTACTAAATGTAACACGCTTGGTAAAGTGTTCTGCGGATATGAATCTTTATCAGAAATTGCAATTACATAATGTACATGTTAACAGTTGCTGAGCCAACGCGGTGACTGAGCGGTCAAGGCAAGCATTTTCTCGTGCTCGATCGGCTGCTGTGTTGTGAGTTCGAGTCCCACTTGCTGCCATGGATGTTGTGTTATTGCGTGTGTATCTGTTTCACCCCCACCGGCAACGTGATGTGATGGTTAAATGGTTCAATATACTGTCCGATATATATATGCCAATAGTAGAATATATCAAGTGCCTGATCATTTATAACAAATAAATAACCATTGTTGAAATAAGGAAATACTGTATGTAAAAAATCTGATGTGGGCAACACATGACCTTCCTTATATAATGCAATGAATTTACTCCTTTTACAGTTAAAAAAATGCTATTTTTATAGTAGATACTTATATTCATTCCAAGATATTGAATTTTCTTCAATTTGTCGCCATTTTCATTGATTTAGCGTCATTTTTATCCATTTGGCGAGATTTTAGTTAATAAAATACGATATGTTGGCGACATTCCGCTAAATTCGTCGACAAAATCTCGCCAAGCGTTATGGACAGATAAATAAGTTATTCTGACAGCAAATAAATGACTATTGGCGTTCAAATATAAAAATATTACTCAAAGTATAGTTTCTCGTGAATGGAACGAGTTAGATTCACGAGAATGATGTCACCCAATTTATCGCATGATATTACATATGAAAAGTGAGCATGTTTCTCAAAAGTTAATACATTTTATTGAATTTATGGGATTTTTGAAAAATTTATTTGAAAACTGTACAATATCTCGAGATCGGTTCACGCTAGCGTTCTAAAGTTTATGTCCATCTTTTTCTAAGGAAAAATTACATAAGAAATGTCTATTTGCGTAACTTTATTAAAGGTTTTGATTTTTTGACGATTTTTTCAAAATTTCCTTACAAAATTTTGGAGGGATCTGAACATTTGATTGTGTTTTAAAACAATAGGATTCCAGTATTCACGGATTGTGATATTTATACCAAATTTCATTCGATTCGCTCCATTCGTTCGTGAAATATCGTTTCCACAGGCACAATGACACACACACACACACACAGGTATCACTTCAAAAATGTTCGATTCGTGATCAGAGATGCTGGAAAAGTGTTCTCCCGTCGAAAACTCGAATTCGAATTTTTGACCTCGTCACAATACTTTCCTTAAGCATTATATATATAATTAAAGTAAAATGAAAATATTGTATCTTGAATTGTTGAAATATAACATGCCCCCCCCCCGCCTCTAAAAGGCTCAAAGAGCATAACGCCTCTTATTTCTGCATTTCAAAGAATGCTACTTTTGTTTTTTTATATCATTTTTACTTTCCTTATATACATAATGTGTTTATTTATGTTCCGTGCTTCGGTTCGTCAAATGAGGTATAGTATGCATCGTCTATCTAAATAATTTATGACCAAGTAATTTTTAAGTTAATTATACAGTGTGATGTAAAAAGAATGGGCCAAACTTTACGAAGTGGAAGTATTTTTCATCATATTTTACTGGGTCGGAAATAAAACGTATATAGGCCAGTGGACGCTTAATGGTGAGACCGATCAGATGAGGTGTAAACACAATAATGCTTTAGAAGTTATAAAATGATATTTAGTAAACAAAATTACAGAGATGGCAACAGATAGCGGCCGCTAACCTGAATGCATGTCTCTCAGCGGCGATGAACGGATCGGCGAACTCTTTTGAACAAACCAGGTATGTCGCGCACTTCGGAAGCAGCGGCCGAAATCCTTGCGACAAGTTCCTCTTCAGATTCAAGGTGAGTTTTATAGACGAAACTCATGAGATATCCCCACATAAAGAAGTCAAAACACGACAGGCCGGACGATCGCCCTCTCAAAATTTGGAGCTGCGAATAACTACTGCAAACTAATAAGGCCGTTCATTCGGTGTTACGAAAATTTGCATAAGAGTTCTTCTTCTTCTTCTTAAGACGAAACTTGGTTTGGTATGTAGTACCACCCCGTAAAGTTTGGCTTATCGTTTTTGAATCTCCCTGTATACACAAAATCTTAAAATGCAAGATAAATCTATATTTAAAATTCAAGAAACCACCGAAACAGTGAATACTTTCACTTAAAATTGAAACACTTTAAGCATAAATAAGCAAAATTAATTAACACAATTTTCAATTTCGAGCTAAATGGATCAGTTGATCAAATATCTCCCACACCCCCATAGCACACTCATAAAAATGAGTTATCGAATAACAATAATCCTTTCCAAAGATTCAATAATGCGTTATTCTCCCAATAATTTTCCTAATATAATTCATGCACTTACTTCTGAATCTAGTTTCAAAGGGGTAATTCCCTGAGATATAATATTAGGAAAGTTAATATCCAGTTGAATAATGCGTTATTGGATTGAATTGGAATACTGTGATTTCATAGAATACATAAGGAACACCAATTCATGTTAACAATTTAGAGCTATATTATCAAAATAATAATTATTTCTGAAAAATAAAAAATAATCTAAAACAACCGGTGGATGCGAACAATACTGTTACGACGTATCCCCAGGAATCGTGAATGTACGTTCAGTATACAAGAACGGATCCAAATTTCTGAATAACTAATACGTCTTTTCATGCACAGCGCAGACATGAACAATATACATTAAAATAGCACTTAAATTCTCCAATAATTTCACAAAACAGCACATACTATTGTAAAAACATTAACTTAACACTTTTTACAAGACATCCGCTACTATTCTCAAAACACTGACGAATGTCACAGTTCAATGTAGCTCTATCAATTCCACTGCTCGCCAACTGAGTGGTGACTCCTTTTATAGATTCTCTATAAAAATTTCTAGAAATCTCTCATGTCTCGTTAAATATTCGTTATTTGAGGTGTTTCTCGAACTTTCGAAAAGTAGCCGAATGTCTCCAAATTGGCCGTTAATCGCCAAATCTGACAACCGCCTCCGAACTTCAACTCATGGCAAACCTAGATTCACATAGTAGGAAGGTTTCTTGTACGGGTGTTTTCTCCATCTGGTTTAAAAAAAAAAACTCCAGTCAGAGTATTTTCTTAACAATATTTTAAAGAATTTCTATTTTTTACGTGGATAACATCTATAGTTGGAGTATCTCTGGTTTAAACTGAAACATTACGAAATGTGTAAACACTCCGGACACTTATATATTCTAATAGATACCTAATATATAATAACAATGGATTAACTAATAGGTAAGATTTGGAGTAATTTATACTTGTTCTATTATTATATTTTAAATTATTTAAAAAAAACAGTTTTGTCCGAGTGAGTTTTTGCTTCACTTTGCTAACTTCATTCGAAAAATTTCCTGCACTATAAAAGTTTGGATGTAGATAATAAGCGATACAAATATTTAGTAGGACATCTTCTAGACCAATCAATAATTTATTTGTGCAACACTCTTATAATTGTTGATGGATAGTCTTATCAAGCTGACACGATTGAAAATTCTCCGTTTTTAAAGATAATGCTTATATTTCTAAAATGAATTGTGAACTAAGTAGTAAGCCTATGAACTATGTAGTAAGTAAGGCAGTACTTTGTAGCCCATTGAAAACCCTACAAGGATATATAAAGACATTTTTGATCGGATTCCTAATTATTGAAGAATAGTGGTAATAATAACGAAGAATGTCATGGATCTGAATATACCCATTCTATTTGAGAGAAATTTTGATGTAGACAATAAGAAGGTATAAATGTAAACGTTATTACACTTATGTAAAGTTATCAGACGAATGTAAAGTTATCAGACGATATTCAACTCAAAACTTTAATCAAGTACCGTAAAATCAACTACGCATGGTCAAACTTGCAATTATTTGACATTCCTTTATAACTTAAACATTAAATTGTCTAAATTATACAACTGACTTTAGTTATCATAGGTCCAATATATTGTGAACGAAGCAAATGAGAATATCACTGCAAAACATTTTGCAACCTTTGTTCATTCTTTTTAGCTACTTTCTTGATATTTTCGGAAAACTATCAATAAAGCCGCAATTACTGGCGTTTATGAAAATTCCAGCTTAATTTCTTAAATCTTCAGCTAATTATTGTCTGTCGGATCGTCATATTTTTAATATATATACTAATATATATATTTTAAATATATATACGTTTTATAATTTCTTCGTTATGGTTGAATTTCCTTTATTTCTTTGAATTTTTTATGTAAATTTTAAGATAGTGTATTATGAGTTACTACTTACAGTCTTGCATTGGATTTACAATTTTATATATATATATATATATATATTTATATATTTATATATATATATATATATTATCATAACTATCAAGAAACCTTACACACCCATTACTGACGGCTGATTCCCTTGAAACTTTCAGTAACATGGTTTCAAACATTTTACAGTGTAAAAACAAAGAGTAAGCTTATTAAAATTTATTTGAGTTTTACTTTACACCACGTTATGCATGCAAGACAATTTTTGCCCCATCAGAAGGGAGGCATCTTAGGATTTTTATAATTAATAATGCAATTCCGAATGTACTAACATAAAATTTATTTTGTAGCTTTCTTAGAAAATCCACTAAGTATTCACATTTCTGCAGAGAAAAATTAATTTAATTGAAAATTAATTATTTGAAATTCTAAATTCGTTTCACATAAATGCTTATTTAGTTGTAATATTTAATAATTGTCCATCGTCTCGCTTTTGGACATATTATTACTTTCAGACATTTTTAATTTAAACACATCCCTACTTCGGTATAGTCGTATATACCGCTAGCGAAATCCACAAATATAAGTGAACATGTTTTGTCTTTTTCATAGCTAAATACTTAACATAGGAAAATTCCTTTAGCTTGACATAGTGAAATGTGACTCAAGTTACAATGGCTTTGTAGCCATTGTGCAACAGGGTTGCATACAATTTAACACAGACTCGTCAAACACCCCGGCTACAGGGACTATTCTAAAGTCTTAAAATCCTATTTTCATAGGCGATACTGCGGACTAATTTCGCATTTCAATAGCACAAAACAGCCTATAGCTGTAATGACAAAAAAAAACGTAATTTTGCGACCGATAAAGTCATCTGATACGAGTAATGAAACCAGTCATAGCGGGCAGTCAATATGAAATTTTCAAGAAATTGATCTCATGCTGAAGAAGGCTGCAAATACCTTATTAGCGAACACTATGATTATAGACTCAACTTTGACGAGAAGACGTCCCAGAAGCTCAACGGTAAAGAATCGGCCGACCAGTTTGGAGATCCGGGGTTCGATTCCCGGTTGGGACAGCAAGGTTCTTCCCAATGGTTCCGAACAAATCAGCCCTTTAGGTTAGTTCAAAGATGTCGAAGATATGAGAATGACCCTAGTACGACTAGTGCGGATTCTGTGGACTCTGGAAGATTGGGCGCCGATTTCAAATTGAGATGATAACGACCACCCAGGATACTAATCTGGGTAGTAACAGGAGGCTAACCTAAGGTATAAATAGTAGGAGGTGATCAGTCAGATTGTCAGTTGCCCTCTAATCTGGTTTAGAGGGTGGAGAATGCAGCGTCCACTTTGACGATAAGAGCTATCGTTCCATTATCGTTTCAGTAACTCAACAGTAAAGTGTCAGCTGGCCAGTTTGGAGATCCGGGGTCCGATTCCCGGTTGGGGTTCTGTGCAACACGGCTATTGCAGTCTCAACATATCTTTTTTACTTTCCCCACAATACAAGTTTTATGCAGGGCTCGTGTATAGGCATCGCGTCGAGAATCACAACTCGGGTTTTCAACGGATCTACACGTTTTGGGACCTTTAAAAGAAGAAAAGCCTATTTTTAGCGTGATGCTGGTGCTGCAATGTGGCTGCATGTGCCGAAAACCCGGACACTCAACTGGCCCTGGGGTTTACAGTAGCAATTTGAGCGGATCTGTGCAATGTATGCATCTACTCTAACGCAAAAACTAATTGACCAAATTTCATAAAATTTTATATGTGGGTCACTTGTCGATTTCTCAGGGGTGCTGATTGGATTTTGGTGTGATTCATGAAAAGCAACTTGCCTTTTTCACGCAACGACCTTCAAAAATCGTCAAAAATCTAAATTAGAAAGACTACATATGCTCAAATGTATTACTTTAATGCTTGTTTTATACGTAATTTTTGACAACCAATCCCAGTACTCTAAGACTATCCGTTGCCGAGATGTTTTAGTTTTTTTATTTTTTTTGCTACGGCTCTTTTGAAAATGCGTCCAGTTATCCAATAAAAATGAAAGTTGAATTAAAAGTGCAAATTTAGAGACTTTTCAAATAAGTATGCTTGTTATTTTGTGCAAGGAAACTCAATTTAATGGATTAGTAAAAAAATAAAAAGAAAATTCGCTCGAGTCTGAAGGGAAAGTCATGTGCTGCCCACATCAGATGTTTTTAATTTGATGCCAACTGTATAATATGACTGGATTCATATCCAGACTTTGATCTCGAACTGCGTAAGAAAGGAATGGCCAATTTCTTCTCGGAATTATCAGCGAAACATAGAATATATTTGGGTTACTTTTGTATGAATTGTACATTTACCTACTTCATTCATATATTCTTCCATCACTGAGAATGCAAAGCCTGTTTGTCTTTCATTTTATCTATTTCACAAGAGGTGAATAAAGCAAATCTTCCTATCACTCACGTGAAAGCAAACACGTGCGGACATTTTTCGATAGCAAGCGACCTTCGGTTCCTCACTCTTATAATCTAAAGTCTCAAAGTGTTATACAGGGGATCCCAAAAAGAATGAAACGCGCTTTAATTCTTTACCTGTTGGAGATAAGTGGGCAATGTAAATTGCAAAAATGTTGAAAGTAAGTTAGGAAATAAGACTACGTTAGTCTCCTCCCATTAATTTTCAAAAAGTTACACTTTTTAAATTTTTATACGACCCTTTAGACAAATTTGGTCAATCAGAAAGTTTTTATTTTTAATGCAACAAGATCATTAAAAAAACCGCATATCTGTACCTTTAAAATCAAGAATTATGATAACGAAAATAATCTGACTCATGCTACTTTCCGTACCATGTGAAAGGCTGTTTCATCAGTGAAAATAGGGATCATAAACAAATTGACGATAGAAATTGTTTAGATAAAAAATGCGTTAATATGTGTTAAAATTTTTTATCTCACAAATGTATCTAAATAAAGCATTTCACAGACAGAGATCATATGAAGCAGTGGTACTCACTACGGGGTTAGGTATACTATGTATTATCATCCAGTTTTATCTTTCTTGTGATATGTCACAAATTTATATTTTTAATTTGATATATAGTCCCCATTTACAATGTTCAATTTTCAATTAAATATAACTCGCTTAATTTTAAAGATACAGATATGTGGTTTTTTTAATGACTTTTTGCATTAAAATTAAAATTTTTCTGATTGACCAAATTTGTCTAACGGGGCGGTATAAAAATTTAAAAAGTGTAACTTTTTAAAATTAATGGGAGGACTATTTCATTAACGTAGTCTTATTTTCTACCTTACTTTCACGATTTTTGCAATTTATATTGTCCACTTATCTCCAACAGGTAAAGAATTAAAGGGCGTTTCAATCTTTTTGGGACACCCTGTATAATATTCATTTGTGATAATTCATTTGTGATAATGCAATGAGTTAAGGTGTTCTTCCTATTTCCCAGAAATGACTTGAACAATTGCCATTTTATCTGTAGTTTGTAGGTTTATTTTTTACAGTTTAGTGTTGTCAAATGGATGATTTAAGGAGTCATAACCCCATATTATGTTTTACTTTCCATGCAATACATGGTAATGTATAAGGAAAGTATTGGAATCATGTCGAAAATCGCAACTCGATATTTCGACAGATTTACACATTTCGGGACCTCTAAAACACGAAGAAACTGTTTTTAGCGTGACGTCTGTATGTTTGTCTGTGTATCTATCTGTGCAATGATTTATTCACTCTAGCTCAAACACACATCATATTTCATAAAATTTTATAAGTAAGTCAACCAGGGTTGTCTTGGTACTAATTCGATTTTTGGTACGATTCGGGATAAAATAACCTCCAGTTTTTTGGCGAAATGTCCTTCAAAAATTGACTGTGTCCACTCTATCTACAAAATTAATTGACGAAATTTTACAAGAGTTGATAGATATAAGTCACATGTGGGTCACTCTTGTGCTGCTTAGGTTTTGGTACGATTCGTAAAGACCTGCATATTTTGCAAAATGGCCAGCAAAAATCGTTAAAATCTAGAATAAAAGACTTAGTATGTTCATATATATCAATTAAATGTTTGTTTCATACCTAATTTTTGATGGTGAAAATAATAAGACCAACCCCCTAACTCTAGGACTAGCCGTTCTGAAAATATTTATTTTTTTTTCGCATTTTTGCTACGCCGGTTTTGAAAATACCTCCAATTACTAAATGAAAACGAAAATTAAATTAAAATTACAAATTAGCGTATTTTCAAACAAGTATGGGTGTTATTTTGTGCAATTAAACTCTATTTAATGAATTAGTAAAGGAATAAAAGGAAAATTAACTTGAGTCTGTAGGGAAAGTGGTGTGCTGCCCACATCAGATATTTTTAAATTTATGCCAATGGCATAGTATGACTGGCTTTCAAATAAAAACCTTGAGCTCGAATTGCGTAAAGTAGCAATGACCAAGCTGTTCACGGAATTATCAGTGAAATGTAGAATATATTTAAGTTACTTTTGTATGAGTTTTCTATCTGCCTATTTCATTCATATATTCTGTCATTGAGATTTCAAAGCTTATTTGTTTGCAATTTTATCTATTTCTCAAGAGGTGAATAATACAAAACTTTCTATTGTTCACGTGAAAACAAACACGTGCGGAAATGTTTAGATAGCAAGTAACCTTCGGTTTCTGAAACTCTTAGTAATCTAAAGTCTTAAAGTGTTAGATAACATACATTTATGGTGATTCCGTTATGAGTTGATTTAGGTAATCTATTTCCGATAAATGACTTGAACAATTACCATTTTATGTTGTTGAGACCCAGACCGTCCGACCTACCAGAAAGGTGTAAGGCAACTGTTTGGACGGCCGGGAAGTATTACCATTTTATGTGTATAATATAGGGTTTTTTGCTTTCCTTATATGTATAGTATAATATATTAGGAAGGTATTGTTCGGAAATTCGAATTCCAGTTTTTAGCGGAACGTCTATGTGCGTGTTTGTGTGTCTGTCTGAACAATACTTATATCCACTCTAGCTAAGAAACTAATTGGTCAAATTGCGCAAATTTTTTTAGATAAGTCACCTGTGGGTTAATCTGATGCTGAATAGATTTTGGTACGATTCGGGTAAATAGAACCTACATTCCATTGCAAAATGACCCACAACAATTAGTAAAATCTAAATTAAAAGAGTAAATATTCCTTAAAGTATCAATTAAATGATTGTTTTATACGTAATTTTAAACGATAAAAAGAATAAGACTATTCCCGTTACTCTAGGATTGCCCACTTTCCAGATATATCTGCAGTTACCAAATGAAAACGAAAATTGAGTTAAAAGTGCAAATTCAGTGAAATTTTAAATAATCATGTGTGTTAATTTGTGCAATTTAATGAATTATTAAAGAAGTAAAGCAACAAGATCAATCATGCATAAAGCATTATGAAACACTTTCCAACTGTGCAATCCGCTGAATGTATCACATCTCTAAAAGGCGACACATTCAGCTATGATATTTTTTTAATTATCACAGAACTACAATAATTTATTTTACCTGAAAGCGTAAAAACTTAACCGAAAAAAAATGAACTTCATTCAAATGATGTCATCGAAATATAAATCATCTGGATCTCTATATAAAAGCAGTGAATATGCCATTTATAAATTTTTATTTCAGACTCCAGAGTTAAATAATTTTGCCTGAAAAAAATCAGCAATTCTTTTAGAACTCATTTTAAAATCACTCGTTTGCATTCTGCATCCATTAAAATTAGGCTTCGTTGCAGAAATAATTAAAGGTTGATGATCATTTAAACTCAAAATTATTGTAAATGCGTTAGTGCAAAATATATATGCACAGAAAATGCGCGAGGATGTAACACTAAATATAAAATTAGAAGAACTTTAAGAATCATGATTTTTGCTCTTTGAAAAATGATGGATGCCATCTTTTATTTTGAAGT
This sequence comes from Amaurobius ferox, assembly GCA_951213105.1. Taxonomy (NCBI): domain Eukaryota; kingdom Metazoa; phylum Arthropoda; class Arachnida; order Araneae; family Amaurobiidae; genus Amaurobius; species Amaurobius ferox. Next base: position 72,773,938 of record OX578135.1, on the reverse strand, counting down.
GGATCACGTGATCTCTTCATATTACATAAGACTAATTATTATTTTTATTTTTATTTAAAAAACTACCTAACAGATGTTGATGATTTTTTTTTTATATATTTTATGACATAATTTGAATATTTCTGAATTTCAACTTCGCTTAAAAAGTGTTTGAAAAATTAGGTCTCATAGGGCTCAATGTATTTCATTTTTTCAACCATCGTTCAATCAAAAACTAATTGGGTGATATTATTACTTTCCTCATATACATAATGTATAAATAAGGAAAGTATTGTGACGGGGTCGAAAACTCGAATTCGAGTTTTCGACGGGAGAGCACGTTTCAAACATCCCTGATCATGAATCAAACATTTTTGAGATGATGTCTATGTGTGTGTGTGTCAGTGAGTCTGTGGAGACGATAACAGACGAACGAATGGACCGATTCGAACGAAATTTGGTACAAAAATCACAATCCGTAAACACTGGAAATCTATTGTTTTTATACGCAATCGAATGTTCAGAACCCCCCTAAATTTTCGTGTGAAATTTTGAAAAAATCGTCAAAAAATCAAAACCGCTAATAAAGTTACGGAAATAGACATATCTTATGTAATTTTTCATTAGAAAACGATTGACATAAATTTTAGAACGTTAACATAAACCGTTCTTGAGATAACGCACATTTTAAAAAAAAATTATCAAAAAGTCATATAAAATAAGAAAAAAAATTTCCTATTGAGAAACGTGTTCACTTTTCATATGTAATACCATGCGATAAATTGGGTGACACCATTCTCGTGGATCTAGCTCGTTCCATTCATGAAAAAAGATACTTTGAGTAATACTTTTTCATTTGAACGCCAATAGTCATTTATCTGCTGTAAGAATAACTTATTTCTTCGTCCATAGTGCTTGGCAAGATTTTGGCGACGAATTTGCTGGAATGTCGCCAACTTGGCGACTTTTCAAATGTTGCTAAATTAACGAATAACTCGCCAAATGGATAAAAATGACGCTAAATCAATGACGACTCAGTGATGATGACAACATGGAAAATGTCGACTCATTGACGAAAATTCAATACCTTGGAAAGAATATAAATAACTACAATAAAATTAATTAATTTTTTTTTACTGTAAAAGTAGTAAATTCATTACATTATATAAGGAAAGTCATGTGGTGCTCACATCAGATTTTTCATTTATATTCCCATATGTTCCACAGACCAACTACAACATATTAAAATTCCAGTTTGATAAAGTCATTTTTACGGTAGTTATCTTACGAACCAGCCAGACAGAGAGGCAGACAGACAGAATGATCAAAGTCTTAAGAACTTTTCAACTTCGTTGTAAAGTGTTAAAAATGAATTTGGATCTGCAGGGAAAGTGATGTGCTGCCCACACCAGATTTTAAAATTTATATTTACTAATGCCAAATGCGCAATTTAAAATTCTTTAGAGTGAAATCAAGCTTCGGTATACTACCGAATAGCGGACAATTAATGAAATACATTTAATTTGCAGTCTCAAAAATATCTGGTTCCAACTAATTATCTTCAAATAGCAGTTTCTTTGAATAATGGAACAATGAATTTAAGCATTAGAAATGCATATACTAAAACGATTTGTCAATAAACGCATTGAAACTAATATTGAAATCACACATTTTGTGATAACTTGCAGGAACACCTGGCGTTGCCCTGGAAAATACAAAAATATTTACACGGTACAAAATATGAATAATTTTAAGCCATAAAGTCGAAATATTTTACACCCCTTAATGCTTTCCCGGCCACACAACTTGTTACCATAAACCCCTGGGTTGGTCGTGTGGTCTGGGCCTTCAACACCCCTTAATGCCCAGCCATTCAAATAACGGCTATAAATCCTAGGGACAGTAGAGTGGCCTGGATGTTCGACACCTCTTAATGCTCTTTATTAAACTTACCAAAGCAGTTAAAATAAGTCCATTTGTTGCCTATATATCTAGATAGAAACGGTCAAAACAGATAAATAAAACAATTGAATTTTTATTAAATTTATGATGCAGGTGGTGGGGGATAACTTTATACAAAAAGCATAGTCTGGACTCTGCTTATAAATGTTTACCAAATTATTTTGCATAACTTAGGAGATATTCAGTTTGGAAGTGGTTTTGGAAATTTTCCATTTTATACATTAAACAGATATAAAATCTGAAATATTTCAGCCACAAACCTGCTATGTATAACCTGCTATGTAACTTAATAAAGGCCCGCTATTTATTAAACTTAATAAAGACCTGCTATTCATTAAACTAAAGAAGTATGTAAATCCATTGAGCCGTTATAGAATTATAAGGGACGACAGAGGGGCATAAAGAGGATTTTAAATATCGATAATATTTCGCACTTTACTGTAGGCTGACAAAACCCCATCAGCATATTTTTAGCACTTTACAATAGTTGAAATATATTTATGACTTTGTGCATTCTATCTGTCTGTCTGTCTATCTATCCGTTCGCACGATAGCTACCGTAAAAATGACTTTATCAAAATGAAATTTTAGTATGTTGTTCGGACGGTCTGTGAAACCTATGGGAATATAAATGAATAATATCACCCAATAAGTTTTGGATCTAACCCGTGTTGAAAAAATTAATTACATTGAACCCTATGGGACCTAATTTTTCAAACATTTTTTAAGCGAATTTAAAATTCAAATATTGCTTCGAAAATTATATGAAATATTGAAATTATGCCATTAAATATATATAAAAAAATTCAGCAAAATATGTTTGGTAGTTATTTAAATAAAAATTAAAATAATAGTTGCACCACTAGTTTATGAAAAGATCACGTGACTCACTTCAAAATAAAATATGGCATCCATCTTGTGTCAAAATCGTGATTTTTAAAGTTATTTTTAATTTATATTTAGTGTTGCATCCGTCCTAAAATCCTTTTATTTCTCATTTTTTATGTGCATCTATATACTGCGCCAACGCAATTGTAATATGTAGCAGTTTAAATGATCATCAAACTTTGATCATGTCCACAACGAAGCCTAACTTTCACGTATGGAGAATGTAAACACATCAAGTTGTAAAATGAGTTGTATAAAAATTGAAAAATGTCTTTAAACAAAATTATTTAGCTCTGGAGTCTATAGTATAGCTGATATGAATGAAACATTCATTGATTTACATAGGGAAGCAGAGGATTTTATAGTATTGCCTTTTTCGATGAAGTTTCAAGCATGGAGTTAGAAAGTACTTTTATCTCCATAGTTTTAAGTTTTTAAGTAAAATAAATCATTGTAGTATTGTGATAATATTAAAAATTTCGCCGCTAAATGAACGGGATGTAAAAAAGTTTATGAATGAAATATTCACTGCTTTTATATAGTGAACCAGGCGATATAATAAATTATTGTAGCATTGTGATAATTTTAAAAATGACACCGCTGAATGTATCGCAATTTAGAGATGTTTAAATAAAATTGTATTTCAGTCGGAAAGTGTTTCATAATCAATGCTTTATGCATGATTGATCTTTCTTGTTTTGATATAGAATCATCAAATTAAATATTCGGACGATATGTAAGTTGGAATCGTATATTGGGATTTTCTCTTTTATACATTAAATTTTAATAATGTTTACGGTAATGTTAGTAAATTGCAGTAAAATGATCAAAATATATAAATATACAGTGTGGGAATATACAGTGCAAATATATACTCAAGTCATGGAGCTGGCTATTAACTCCAGAAGTAATAGGGTTATTATATATTTTTATGTAGATGCATAAGAAATGTCCATGACGCTATAGAATAAGATACATTTAGGGAAGGGGAACTGACCCCCTTTTTAGAGGGGTACGGGCTTCTATATCATGTTCTGTTAGAAATAAAATAAAAGTCTATTACAAAGTTAAAAGCCTTGCAAAATTGGTACTAAGCATTTTTGATGTGAAACATCCTAATGCGTGGAGTAGCGTAAATCTTGAAAAAAATGTGACTCAGATTAAACGGAAGTGATATCATATAAGAATACGCAACAGATAGCCATTGTTATACTTTGAAGGTCTGGGTCACTTGATCTTGAAGGCAAATTCGATGAGTTTGGCGAAGAATTTGGCGAAGTATTTCCAATAAGGATACTTTTGGAAATTTCTGGGATTTTTTTAATTGATTACTTATTTTACGAGTTACATTCCATAGAAGGCATGTATCAGTTCGTCACCGTTTAGTTGATATGAATAAAAGTATATGCCGACCTCAATACAAAGCCCGATAATTATTTTATCTTCTGATTTGATATACCCCTTTAAGCTGTATTATAAAACATTTATGGTAGAAGAGCGTAATAAAAATTAAATTTAGTTTAAAGTATTGAAATATTTCTGTAGGGTCGACGCGGTAGTCGAACGATCAAAGGCAAGCGTTTCCTAGCGATCGTTCGGCTGCCGGGTTGTGGGTTCGAGTCTCACCTGCGGGCATTGATGTTGTGTCTTTGGGCGCAGTGTGTTCCGCCCCCACTGGTGCGCCGGGGCAGCGTCATATGACGGCTAAATGGTCCACGTTTCTGACTGGTGTATAGGCGAATGATGAATGAATCAAGTGCCTGGCCATTTGTAAAAAAAAAAAAAAAAAAAAAAACGTTTCTGCAGGTAGCTTGCACCATCTTCACACACAACACGCATCAACCTTTTCCTATTCGCAATATGCGAAAAATATGATATTTCACATTAATCTATATAACGAGTAACAGTTTGACTCAATATTTTTATTTTCTCATGCGTAGTATTGAGAAAGTATTGCTTTCACGACAACTTTTGGTTTCGAGATTTTGATGCCAACGTATAATTTAAGACTTCCTGAACACGTTTTGACTATTTTTGGAGTGATGTCCGTTTGCCTGTCTGTCTGATGTCTGTTGTGCACACGATAGCAGCCACAGCCATTAGAGAATTTTCACGAAACTTTCTATCCGGTTTTGTTATTAACAAATCTAGAATTAGACAGAATTTTCTTAAATTCGAGGGAAAACTTCAAAATGTGTTCGAAATTCTATAATTTTTTAACATGGTAGCATAGGACGCATTTAATATAATGAATAAAATGGTTTATTTATTTCTCAATGATCACGAAGCATAATAGTTTTAATCATTGTTGTGAAAAATAACCGGTATACATTTTTTTACTTTCCTTATATACATAATGTATAAGGAAAGTATTGTGACGGGGTCGAAAATTCGAATTCGAGTTTTCGACGGGAGAGCACGTTTCAAGCATCCCTGATCACGAATCAAACATTTTTGAAGTGATGTCTGTGTGTGTGTATGTGTGTGTGTGTGTGTGTGTGTGTGTGTGTGTGTGAAAGTATGTGTGTGTGTGTGTGTGTCAGTGAATCTGTGGAGACGATAACTGACGAACGAATGAACCGATTCGAACCAAATTTGGTACAAAAATCACAATCCGTAAACACTGGAAGCCTATTGTTTTTATACGTAATCGAATGTTCAGAACCCCCCTAAATATTCGAATGAAATTTTGAAAAAATCGCCAAAAAATCAAAACCGCTAATAAAGTTACGCAAATAGACATTTCTTATGTAATTTTTCATTAGAAAACGATTGGCATAAATTTTAGAACGCTAACATGAACCGTTCTCGAGATATTGTACATTTTTCAAAAAAATTATGAAAAAGTCTCATAAAAAAAGAAAATTCCTATTGAGAAACATGTTCACTTTTTATATGTAATACCATGCGATAAATTGAGTGACATCATTCTCGTGGATCTAGCTCGTTCCATTCATGAAAAAATATACTTTGAATAATACTTTTGTATTTGAACGCCAATAGTCATTTATCTGCTGTAAGAATAACTTTTTTCTTAGTGCATAACGCTTGGCGAGATTTTGGCGACGAATTTGGCGGAATGTCGCCAACTTGGCGACTTTTTTGAAATGTTGCCAAATTAATGAAAATCTCGCCAAATGGATAAAAATGTTGCTAAATCAATGAAAATGACGACTAATTGTCGAAAATGCAATATCTTGGAAAGAATATTAGTATCTACTATAAAAAAACCTATTTTTTTTACTGTAAAAGTAGTAAATTCATTACATTATATAAGGAAAGTCATGTGTTGCCCACATCAGATTTTTTTTCTTAGTGACGTGGTTAGCTTCCTTTGATTGATACCATACTTGTTAATGTCCTTAAGGGGGGGGCACATTAACAAGTTATTTCTCGCATTAATAAACAATTTGATTTACTTAAATTTTCTTGATCCATGTTACATGCTTGTATCTTACACTGTAGAGTTTGTAAGGGTTATGGAATTATAATTTTGTGGGGAATTTTCATATGTGGGCGTTAGTTAAAGTAATGACATCTTTTGTGGTTTTTTGCTACTTTCAGGACATTTTGACACATTTTCTATAACTTACGAAATGTACAATATTGGGAGTACTCTGTTTCCAATATGTCCCACATATCTTATTCATATTTCAGATTATTGCAGATTTTAAGTGAAAATAATAAAAACCAGATATTTTAGTTAATTTTACACTTACTTCTTGAGCCAGCAACTTTGTTTTTTCTTAAAACAGTATTTTGTAGAAGGTAAAAAAAAAAAAAAAAAAAAAAAAGTCAAATCTTTTGTGAACCATAACGGTGCCTACTATCTTAGTATAGATTAAGAGTATATAATAATATGATTTATGAGAAACACATACATTAATATTTAAATTTAAAATTTCTGTGCAAGACATTTAAATTTCAGAACCTATTATTATACGAGGTCGGGATTTACCCTATCTATAAAAGCAATAAAGAAATTTGTCGACCGGCAACCCAAACGCGAACCCGTATTAAAATTATTGTCAACCTGACCCTCGACCAGCAATGACATTGTAATTCAAAATTTATTCAGCAGGTTCTTATTCTCTAACGAATATAGTAAGCAATTTTCTGCTGGTAACAGTTTACAACTTTTGCTCACGCACTTTATCCAGTTACTCTCATAAAAATACGTGACAAAGTATAGTCTTTATACGCAATTTTTACGGGTAAACCCGCAAACTGACCCACAGCATGAGAGATAATGAAAATCCGACCAGAACCTGACCTTTAAAGCCGATAACAGGGGTACCCGATCCGATGCAGATTACAAGTAGATCGTAGATACATGCCAAATCTCTCCCGTTTTTTCATATTTTTGCGGATTTTAAACACGCGTCGATTTAGTTTGACACGTACTCTATTCCTGAGCCAACGGCCCTACCGTGCTGAAAACACCGGTTCTCGTTAGATCACCGAAGTCAAGCAGCATGGGGCGCGGTTAGTTCTTGGGTGGGTGACCACCTGGGAACACCGCGTGCTGTTGGCATAGGGCGCGGTAGCCCTGTGGTTTGCGCGCGGGATTTGCACGCTGCCACAACTGCCGCCGTGTTCATGCGGAGTACGATCACGTTAAACATGTGGGTCCGTAAGTCCTTCCGAGAGGTTGGTGGTAGGGGAAGGATAGTACGGTCCCTGTGGATGCCTCCCCCATTGGGTTCCGGTCTAAATTGGGTGGCACTTCCCGGTCGTCCAAACGGTTACCTTACACCTTTCTGGTAGGTCGGACGGTCTGGGTCTCAACAACAACAACGTACTCTATTCTTTTCTGATATTTCTTACTGAAAAAGCGTTTGGTCGAAATTCATAAAGGTTCACTACTTTGCGTAGATTTATTGAGTAACTTTTTCCTAAATGCGACTTAATATTGACGTATATGTTTATTGATGTATAGTAAATTTTAAAAATAACTTAATTGAGCACACACACACGGATTTTTAACGTAATTTAAAACTTTAAAACCCATGTTACAAAATATTCTTAAAAAATTAAACATTTATTTAAATAGTTACTGAGATTGTATATAAATCTCGAATTGTGTTTAATTTAGATTATAAATTTCCGCTGTAGGGAAGATATTTTGCATCATGTTACATTTTTTCCCTTCATCTATTTGTTATCAGTTTATGTCATAAAATAAGGTAATTCGAAGTTACTTCATTTTAAATCAAACATAAAAGTTATCTTTAGATTGGAAATTGTAATAAAACATATATAGAAACGGCTCACCAACGTTATCATTTAACCCGTTTATCGGTCCAATTGATCGACATTTACAGAACTCTTATCAGCCCGATTTTTCCCTTTCCTGTTGAACTTAAGATAACCATTATATTTGTTTGGTTTCCGAATATTACTCCATGTGTTTCATTACTCAATGACGCTGAATGCTTATCTGATACTCAAGCAAGCCATATTTCTTCAAAACCTCTTATCGATGTGTTGGCACTGCCGTTGCCTATTTGTCGATATCTGATGATGCTGGTGACCAAAGTGTACGTCCTGTGATAAGCCGTTTATATTCCGCAGCTGTGAGAATTCCCACCAGCTCAATTTTGTCGATGCTGCTGCTGTTTGGACTGCTGCCGCTGAGTGTCATATAATTTTTTTTTTAAAGTTAACCATTTTTCTTTAATTTTCACGAACGGACATAACAATGAATCATATTATTTTTTGCGTTGTGGTATCGGCATTAGCAGTATTTGCTTCAGCCAGTAAATTTAGTGACTGTGGCTCTACAACTGGAGAAGTCAGCTCTGTGGAGGTTTCTGACTGTCCCGATGGACAAGATACGTGTATTTTGAAAAGAGGAACCCTAGCTGGTATCACGATCAACTTCACCTCCAAGGCTGACAGCAAGACTTTGAAAGCAGTTGTACATGGAGTTATTGCTACTATACCTATGCCATTCCCTCTGCCACAGCCAGATGCCTGCGAGACAGGTGTTACATGCCCAGTAAAGAATGGACAGTCGTATAGATATGCAAATAATCTGAATATCAGAAACTCCTATCCTCCTGTTTCAGTAACTGTGCGATGGGAGTTGAAAGATGAGAACGACAAAGACATGGTGTGTGTTGAAATTCCATGCAAGCTTGAATAAGTTTCTGATTCACCTGTAATTAGTGCCCCTTATATTATTTTGATTATGAAAATAATTTCAAAGGAATTTCAAAAGAATTTCAAAGAAATTTCAAACAATTCATGATTGTTCCAGCATCTTTTATAAATTATCAATTAAGTGCAAAATATATGGAGACATTGTGTTGAACTGGGATGATAGTGTTTGTCATGGAAGAATTAACATTTTAAAATATATGCAGTGAAATTATGACTTAGAAAGAAGTATTTGACTAGCAATAATTATAGTACAAATATGGGTATAAAATAAATTATTAAGAGGATATGTGAGAAGAGAAGGACATTATATGATAAATTAATTTTTAAATAAATTATTTTTTAATAATTTTACAGTTCATGTATTTATTTACCTATGCTTTCAGAAGTAACTTGTGCCAAAGAAATATGTCTAACTGCTATAAAAATCATATGGCGTTAGGGTTCAAGTTTAACAGGTAACGTAAGTTTTAGTTTTTGATCAGTAAAAAATTATTTAATATATGAATTTTAATATGTAAAAATTTGGATTCGAGAGATATACGTTTTCATTATGATTTTATTCCTTGTCTTAATTGAAACCGTAACGAACAATCTCTCTAAAATTAGACAATACTTTAACTTGCAGAATAAAAATATCTGTATTTTAGACAATAGTACCATTATTCAGTGCATAATATTTTTATTTTGAATAATTAGATGCATGCCTCAATTTTGAGAATTAAAATACATAATTATTTAATTTTGAATAATTATAAACAGTATCAGTTTTGAATAATCGTATACATTATGCTATAGATAATATATATATATATATATATATATATATATATGTATATATATATATGTATATATATATATATATATATATATATAATTAGTGGTCACTAAATGTGACTCCTGTATTCACACTTTCAGAATTTTCGAATTCTTCGCTGTTATGGAAGCTGAGACGGATCGAATGAGACCCAAATGAATAGTTTAGCTAACTGGAAGAGCTCTACAGAAGAGCTCTACTGGAAGAGCTCTGCAGAAGAGCTCTACTGGAAGAGCTCTACTGGAAGAGCTCTATTTTGTTGCACCATGACCTCTTCACGCAGCCAATTCAGTGCATATTAAATATATACGTATTGCACAGTCAAATAATTCCTTCAAATTATGACCAAAGATATCTGTAAAAAATTATTAGTTGTTCAACAACATATATCAAACATATATCACAACCACAAGTGCTGTTTTTATCAGTAATTTATGGGTTTCATATAGTATTAGTTTGTTTTCTCCCCAAATCACGTCACGTCATTATTTGCTGCAACTGTTGAATGAGAAACATTTTTTTTCGAATTAATGCTTATACTGGTTGAAACTGTGAAAATGGTACTTCAATTTTAATGACACATTTGTGATTTTTACTGTTTTGAAAATACGTTCTTAACCTGCGTATAAATACAGAATACTTTCCCCAAATATGATTACTAAAAATTTCGTTTGTAGATTCATACCACAAGTAAAATAAAATAATCGTAACATATCTCCCAGCTAATATTTATAACCATTACTGGCTCTAAAAAACAATTCATGTCATCTGTACATCACAGATTTTAATATACTCGTAGTTTACAAAAATCAGGAAATACAATTTTCCTTTACAGGTAAGTGTTGGTTGAAATATTTGTTTAGTATAATATTACAATGCAACTTTTTTTTAAAAAATTATGTTTACCGGTATCTATTTGTATTGTGTATATATCACTGCGATGTTGAAAGTTAGTTTAACGGGACTTGAAAGTCCCATTAATTTTAAGTTACTTTAACGGAACTTGAAATGTCCCATTCACTTCAAACGCCTTTTCAACTATAAGCATTTTTAATAATGTACACTGTTGGGACAGCTATGTTCGGTACACTTTCCAGTTCTAGTAAAATTCATAAGATGGTAATAGCGCTGGGCCTCCTAGATTTCATACAGATTAAATTATATCGTCCATGAGTTTTCGTTTTGAGCAAAGCTAAAATTACCGTGTGTATTCTTCAGTGTTTAAGTATGTAAAATATGTTTATTGCTTTCCTTATATACAATAATGTATAAGGAAAGTATTGTGACGGTGTTGAAATTCGAATTCGAGATTTCGACGGGAGAGCACGTTTCAAGCATCCCTGATCACCAATCGAACATTTTTGAGGTGATGCCTGTGTGTGTGTGTGTGTCAGTTAGTTTGTAGAGACGATAACTGACGAACTAATGGACCAATTCAAACGAAATTTAGTACAAAAATTACAATCCAAGAATACTGGAAGCTTATTGTTTTTATACGCAGTCGAATGTTCAGAATCCCCCTAAATTTTCGAATGAACTTTTGAAAAAAATTATCAAAAAACTAAAACCTCTAACAAAGTTACGCAAATAAACATTTCTTATGTAATATCCCATTAGAAAACGATTAACATAAATTTTAGAACGCTAGCATGAACCGTTTTCGAGATATTGCACATTTTTCAAAAAAATTATCAAAAAATTATATAAAATTAAAAAAAAAATTCCTATTGCGAAATAGGTTCACTTTTCATATGTAATATCATGCGATAAATTTGGCGATATCATTCTCGTGGATTCTAGTTCGTTCCATTCATGACAAACATACTTTGAGTAATAACTTTGTATTTGAACGCCAATAGTCGTTTATATGCTATAAAAATGAATTATTTCTCCATCCATAACCCTTGGCGAGATTTTGGTGACGAATTTGGCGGAATGTCGCTAACTTAGCGACATTTTTAAATGCTACCAAATCAAAGGAAATCTCGCCAAACGGATAAAAATTATGCTAAATCAATGAAAATAGCGACTATTTGACGAACATTCAATATCTTAGAAAAAATATAAGTATCTACTATAAGAATAACCTGTTTCGTTTTTACTGTAAAAGTAGTAAATACATTGTATTATATAAGGATAGTCATGTGCTGCCCGCATCAATTTTTTTTCTCTTATACATTTATGTCTGATAAATGTTTATTGCTCAACTTTCGGTTTGTTAAATATGGGAAGAACTAAGGAACTAAAAAACAATTTCTATGGACTTAAGAAATTAGTATATTTTTTCCTATGGACTTAAGAAATTAGTATATTTTTTCCTATGGACTTAAGAAATTAGTATATTTTTTCCATTCATTTGAATCATGGTTAAATTTTTTAACTTTGCGTTTCCCGGTATGGGTAAAATGTTTACAGCTGCATTTATTGTATCGTGTAGTTAAGTGATGGCATATACTTCGTTTCTTATTCTCAGAATGTTTAGACATTTCAATGGAGTGCCAAGGAGGAATTTTGGGGACATAAACTCCAGAGACCCACCAAATTCCATTCAAGTTCAGAGAAATGATAACTGAAGAAATGGGAAACAATATATTTTGTTATCGACGCTAACTGAATGTTTTAATTGATATTTTGTTTATAAAGTGTGATACTGAGATTGAAATTGAAAACAGTATTATTCGTTATACATAATTTTGTAGTACAGAATCGATAATTTTTAAATTATAGGAAAATTTACAAAGCCCGTGAATTCGTGTAACTTTTTTAAACCTTTATAACAGAAGGTTAAATGGTATATATCCGCGAAAACTATCATAGGACCATTCGTTCATAAATCTTATTAAATTCGTTTATAAATCTTAATTCGTTTATAAATATTAGAGACTTAGTTTTTTTTAACTATGAACTTTAAATTGTTAGTTTAATTATGAGAAGGACTTTGTAGCAAAAGTTAATATGCATATTGAAATCTTTAAAATACAAATATTATTGAATCAAACTATATGTAATGATTTTAAAACATTTTTTGTGTAATCTAAAATATTTGAAAATAATTTCATTTAAGTCATAATTTATTCAATGATGCTGTATACAACATGGGCCTACTAATAAAGTGCACTAGTATATTAGTGCCGACATTATATTTGTCACGGACAATGCAGCAAATGTGCAGGCCCACCTACTATTTCCTATTTTACAAATGATTGACATTTATTTTTTTTCATAAACACTTTATGAAACCTGGATTCTCAAGCTACAGTTCTGCATGGGCCGACATTTTAACCTTTCACCCTGCCCTATAGGATAGAACCAGTGCTTAAACTAGGCTCGAACGCGAAGGGATTTACATATATGGAACCCTAGCCAGATCCGATCTGAAGACCATTGAGTCTTGGCCCGGTTCGGAACGAAATGATTCGTATTCAACTGTGCTGAAAATTCGAGTTTGTGAAATTTTTGTAAAAATAGTTAGGATAAAAGTTGTTTCTTTATTTACATTTGTCTATACATAGTTGAAATCGACACAATATTTTTATGTACTCTATTAAAATTTATTTAAATATTTTAAAAATTAAATATGTTCGGCCCGATTCGACTTTTTAAAAGCCTGAACCCGACCTGGACATATACAGTATTTAAATATTTTCCGGCCCATGGGTCGTGCCGGATCTGAGCCCGTGGAAGAGGCCCGGTCCCATGCAGAGCTCAATCGCAAACTTTCCGGGCAAATATGCATTGCAATATCTTTATTTATGTCAGCAATTCTGGACAAGACAACATAAAGTAGGCAAAGTAATTGTTGAAGTTATACAGAAATTATTAACAATAATGTGCGCAAACTAAGGTGTATTTGTTTTTAAATATATTTGTTGTTCTTATCAAAACTTGGAACTGAAAATAAATAATATTATTTATATATAATCTCTAAAAATTACTATCTTACAGTTGAATGATGTGCCTGGGGCAGACTTTTCTTGCCTATTTAAAAGCCGTATTAGACTTAGCAACTTTTGCATGCCCTTTGGTACGTGGGATTTTACCATGGGGAATCAGCGCATGTTATACGAGTAAATCTACGTCAAAAAGCATACGGGGAAGTTGTTGCATGCCTTAAAGTGGCCTATTTTTCATAAATTATATATTCTCACAATACATGTAAGAAGCAGCCTTAAAGTGGCCTGTTTAGCATAAATTGTATATCCTCATAATGCATGTAAGAAGTAGCCTATTTAGCATAAATTGTATTATATAAGGATTAAGTAGCCTTGGTGCTTCGGCAAAAATTTTAATATTTACTGTTCCGAACAAAAGGGCTCATACTGGACTTCAGAAACAAACTAATTATTATTTTTCTATCTTATTAGGAATTTATGAGGAATTTTGCAACTATGTATTTTCTAGTTTAGATATTTGCGTTAGCTATTTATATTTGAATTTGTATTACAATTATATTTTTTGAAAAATATTAAACTACTTGTATCTTTTTTCGGAAATTTCGTTAGTTAAGGGATATAAATGGATGAATACATAGGACGGTCAAGGACTATTCGGAAAATTGGAAGTCGGGATCCGGCGTTCTAATTTATTTTAGTGGAATAGAAAAATGAAGACGTTATAAACAAGTAAGTTATAAACAAGTAGAGCAAAAAGCGTAGTTTTTTTTAATTGCACAGTTTTATTATTTGATAGGAATTTAATTGTAGAAAAATGTATTTAATAAAATATATGTAACTTAAATGTGGAAAGAGAGAGGTGCGGCATACCAGATTTAGATTTTCTAGTTAATCCAGTTTCCTTCTACTTCCCCAAACCCGAATATATTCTTATGGCGTTCCCGAAATATCTGGCATGATAAGGTTCATAATAAAAAAAAGTTTAAAGTGTACTGCAAAGGATAGCAATATCTATATAAATTAAATTGAAAATCTGTCTGTCTGTTTGTTCCGTCATCACGAGAGAACGGCTGAACCAAATTTGATGAAATTTTGTGGATAGGTTTGAAATAGCTCTCCAAAAATTTAGCCTAAGTTTTGAGTATCTAAGACCAGGGGTTGTCGAGATATTAATGAAAAATGAAACTTGTCCCTAGAAGTTCTACTCTCTAACTCCGTGGTTTATCCAAACGAAAAGCTTGAAAATCGTTTGAAAGTGAATTAAAACCTTATCTCTGAGTTTGATGGGAGATTTTTTGCGCTAATTAGTCACTTTCTGAAAACATAAATTGTTTGAAACATTATTTAAATGGGAAATCTATCTCCTTGGTTTATGTTTTACAAGCTTTTACTGAACAATGAAAAGTATAAAGAAATCAAAATGGTTATTTAATTTCGCAGTTTATGAGGAAGATTCTATCTTATATCATGTTGCTCAGAAACGCAATTAAATTAAATCTGTCTGTTAATTTTAATTATTATTTCTTCGATTTGAATAATAAATAAATGGACATAGAAAGAAATATATTTTAGAAAAGAACGATTTGATTTTTCTTATTACATTTTTGACTGGATAATATCAATTACGGTCTTCAGGTTTAAACGTTATTATTATTGATATTTTCGGGGATTATTGATTCAGAGATTATTGATTCAGAGATTATTGATATTTTCAAGTTATTATGCAATTGTTTTATTATGACAAAAATTGTTTAAATTCATATATTGTACGTTGTACGAGTAATTTACAAATACAAGGGTATATCTTCTAATTTACGAGAATATAAGAAGTACAGGTATATTGGCATATGTTTTGTTATATATTGGCATATATTAGAATCAATTACAACCTTCTGGTCTAAAGAGTACGGGGATTATTGATATTTTCAATTTATTACGTCATCTCTTTTATTTTGGCAAAGATTTTTGAGACTCATATTGTAATACAGGTAATCTTCTGCTAACACACTGATATAATTTCTGATCTGCAACAATATAAGTAGTACGGGGTTGCATATATTGTTTCAATTCCTTTTTTTGTAAATTTGCTTACACAAGAGACCAAGATGTTTTATTCTTCAGATCTGCCCGTCAAGATAATTTTGCATAGTGAGAACAGATATTCTTAAACTTCTCTTAAGGAGTAATAAATTTAATATTTTAACAGAATTTGCACATGATTGCGAACTATAACTTTCTTTATATTATATACTCCGTACGAAGAACGGGTATGCTGCCAGTACTAAATATAATCTTACTAACTACACAAATCTTAGGTTATTTCGGAAAAATAGTAAATTCCTATTTGGATCCCAGGGTGATCCTTGGACGGTCCGATAAGTTTCAAACTCACAAAAATTAAAGTATATAACAAATATCTGCTTCAGTTCTCTAGTTAGTTTCAAAATGTGAGTACATTCCTATGACGAGTCCCGTAAGGGCTATTCCTACAAAATCAGATTTATTTTTATGTAGTTTGTGATTTTTTTTTTGTGTGCAAATTTTATAAGAAAAAATTGAAGCATTTGTATCATTTGGCCAAATGTTCACAAATATAACATTTTACCCTTTATTTTATAGGGATTGAAATATTTATCGATTAATTTCAAGTTTCGTAATATGCCCGCTCGGGTGGGGGGAAGGGGGTAGCTTGCATACCCCGAAGGGGACTAACGGCGTCACGAACGCAAAATTGTCTCGCAGCTATTTTTCACTAAAATGATTGAGACTTCTAAATTACGTTGTCATTGATTCATAAATGACCCCTTTTTACACATAATTACGTTCAAATTTGGCCATATGTTGTCATGTTTAAGAAAATATATTAAATGTTAAATAAATTTCGAAGTTTTTGCCCGAATTTCAAAAGATTCTATAATGTTTTAGATTTTTAGATAACACAGAAGAGTACGAGTTACGCGAAAATCTGGTCTGTACACAAGAAATTGACCACATGCCGTCAGACGGCGGACGGACATCACTTTCAAAATAGCCGAAACGTGTTCAGATGGTCCTAAAACATATATTGTCATCGAAATATCAAAATCAAAAATTTTCTGGAAAATATTATTTTTTGTACATTATAGTATGAGAAAGAAAAAATATTTTGATTTAAGTCAAATTTATTCATCATCTACAATATTAGTGATTTACATCACTAAAAGAAGGTAACTCAAAGTTTCTCCATTTTAAAATTAGCACATGCATAAAGATATTTTGGGTTGACAGGTATTACAAATTACGTTTTTAAACTTATCGAAAAAGACTGCACACATACGCAAAAAATCAAGCCATTTATTGGTTCTTTTGATAAATACTTGCCTAACTTAATCAACCCGTATTTTCACTTTCTAGTTAACTTAGATACTCAATATAGATATATTGAGTTATTAATTATTATTTTAATATTATTATTATTATTACTATTATTATTTTAATTTTCGAATTTTACTTCATGTTTTTCATAGCTCATTAATGCAGCACAGTCATTATCTGACATTCAAGAACATCATATTTGTTCATAACATGTTATCGATGAATTGGCATTGAATTTGTCATATCTGTTGATATTAATGCTGCCTTTTGCTAAAGTATACGTTATGTGATAAAGCACTTTATATCTACATCTGGGGAAATTCTCATCCTCTTAGTTCTACCGATGCACCTGCTGTTTGGACTGTTATCTTCTCATGTGAGTATATAAAGGCTTTCAAAGGCAACACTTTTTCTTAAATTGGCACCATCAGACTTAAGAATGAATCAAATTATTATTTGCGTAGTGGTTTCAGCACTAGTTGTTTTTGCTTCAGCCACAAAATTTAGTGACTGTGGATCTACCAGTGGAGCAGTCAGCTCTGTGGAGGTCTCTGGCTGTCCAGATGGACAAGACCCGTGCATATTGAAACGAGGAACCAAAGCTGGCATCACGTTGAAATTCAACTCCAAGGCTGAGACCAAGTCTCTGCAAGCAGTTGTGCATGGAATTATTGCTTCTGTACCTATACCGTTCCCTCTACCACAGCCAGATGCCTGTCAAACAGGGGTCAGTTGCCCAGTCAAGAACGGTCAGTCCTATACATATTCAAACAACTTGAATATCAGGAATTCATATCCTCCCGTTGATGTAACTGTGAGGTGGCAGTTGCAAGATGAGAAAAGTACCGACATGGTGTGTGTTGAAATACCATGCAAGCTTGAATAAATTTTGGATTCATCTATAATCTGTGTACCTTTCGTTATTTTGGTAATAATTACGTATTTTAATTTTATTTACATAATACAAACAATTGATGTTGAATTGTCAAATCTTTTTAAATACTCAATCAAGTTCAAATTTTAAAATATTGACGATATTCAATTGGAATACATTGGTGTATGTAGCAGAAAATTTTTCTTTTGTAATATAAAGAACGAAACTTAATTACTTCAGAACAAGTTTCCATTATAATATAATTTATCATTAGAATTCAAGCTTGGATTAAAAATGAAATCAGAAAAGAAAGTGAGAATTTAAGGACATTGTTTGAGATATTTATTTCTAAATAAATTATTTTTTAATTATTTTATTATTCCTATAATTTTTCGCGTATATTTAAGTGTATTTTCGTTATAAAATTATGTCTAATATTTTTAAATTAGTCTGATGTGATCATATTTTACAAGTAATGCAAGTTTTAACATTACTAATCTTATAATAATATCTTTTAGTAAGAAAAATAGTTACTTTATATTATGCATTTTATTCTGTAAACATTTACATTTGAACGCGAAAATATTCCCAATGCATAAATTTGTAAAATATGCAATTTTTCTGCATAGTTAAAAACGCTGTAATTGTACATTATATAATGTTTCAATTTGTATGTGTAATAATTATACATATAGTGCTTCTAATAGCATTCATATACATTGACAAATTTCATTCGAATTTTTTATATAAATACCTGTATTAAAGTATTAGTTATTAATTAGTGTATATCTCAATCACATTTACAATTTTTTTAAACGGTATTTTTAGTTTTTGTGGTATAAACTTGTTTCTTCCAAAACCGTCTGATAATAGTATAATTGTTATATCCTGATTAACAACATATAATTCTTTTCTCAGGAGTTCTTATATATGAATAAGTTGGAGTGAATATAATTTGAACTCTGATTTTCTGATTTGTAATACTTCAAAAAAGAAGTATTGATCCTAGGTATATATGCAAAAAAAATGCTTATATATCACTTTTCGGAATTTTATTTGCAAAACTAATATCAGAGGTACAGATAGTCAAACCGTTATCTAGTGGATATGTAATGGAACATTAGCTACAAAATAAAAATTTTGAATCCTATAAATTCTAGATTTTTAGGTACATTACAAAAAATAAAGTATATATATTTCCCTTTAAAGGTAAGTGTTAATGTTCTTTTACTAAAATTATTGATACAGTACTTTATAAACAAATTGCGTTTATTTTTTACACCTGAAATGCTGAAAGTTACCTTATTAGGTGAAACATGTAAGTTTATGCAATATGAGTAAAAAAATATATTTGTAATCTGAACCTTATACCAAGGATTAATAATGTAACCATTAAAGTACTAAAAAAGTAAAATATGGATTATGCAAACCGCTTTTCAATAACTGAAAATATTT
The DNA here is from genome assembly GCA_951213105.1 of Amaurobius ferox. NCBI lineage: Eukaryota > Metazoa > Arthropoda > Arachnida > Araneae > Amaurobiidae > Amaurobius > Amaurobius ferox. Next base: position 72,754,554 of record OX578135.1, on the reverse strand, counting down.
TTAAGGTAAAAAAAAAATATATAAAATATTTCTTAATTTTAGAAATGCATACATGCATACGCACCTATACATGCATACGCATTCTACTAAAACATATTTTATTTTTCATTTTTTGCATCTGTTCTGTGAAATTTCAGAGGTCTAATCGGAGATGTAATTTTTTATTAAAATTAATAAAATCATTTTGTGGAGAAAAGAAATAAATTAATTTTTTAATTCTAAGAAATTGAAATTATATTACAATTATTAAAATTATTATTATACTACAATTATATAGTAATATTTATTAGATTAAAGCTATTATTTAGCTATTACAATTTAAATATTACTTTTAGTTATGTAAGAGGAGCTGTTACCAAACTCTATTCCCTCCAAATACACTTCATCTGTATTTTTCTTTCCATTATTTCTTCTGAATACCAAAGTATTTCAGTTGAGAGCTCTTCTTGATTGGCTAAATATTTCTATTTATTAAATTTTTTAATTGTAGTATAACTTTAATTTTCTATAAATTCACTGTTATATTTCACAAAATAATGTAATTAATTGTAGTAAATAAAACAGACATACTTAGATATTTGAAATTTCTCATAACAGTTGCAAGAAATAAAATATTTTAAAAGTTTTTAATATATATATGCATTAATAGATAACTGATGCAAACTAAATAGGGAATGATCTAAACAGGGAAATGCATTGTCACGAAATACCCCATAAAAAACTGAAAATACACTCAGTAGGTTTCTACAATGCAGTGTAAGCGCTGAGATGGTAACTACTCAAACTATTTTTGAAGCAAAACAAAATTAACTTTAAAAGTATCATGGGTAAATATAGATTTTCAGATTCGACTAAATTATGAGAACTATGCTTTTTGAAACTAACGTAAGAGTATTTTAATAAGTAGCAAGCGTCTGCATCGGCATCATGCAGCAAAAGTATGATATGCATTTGATTATATATAAATACAAATTAATTTTAATTTAAACACAGTAATTTATCAGAGTCCATCATTGTTGTAAATTAAAGGGTGTCTCTAATGATTTCTTTGAGAACCAGCAGGTTTCATGTTTGTGAATAATCCGTTGCAGTATTTTAATAATAGACACGCATGGTACGTGTGGAATTTTGATTGTTTTTTTATAATTAAAATTAATTGTACAGTTATTCAATGAGGAAAATCTATATTAACAACTTATATAACGTCGTACGTTATGGGATCTTCAAAATATATAACTAACTTTCTAACATTGGTGATCAATATTTTATAAATATTATATATTGTATGTTAAGAACTAAATATAAAAAATGAGCAGAATATAAAATACATATCCAATCCTATAAACATTTACATAGATTTGTATCAAGATGAAAAGTAATGGTACAAAAGTAGGATAAAATTCATAAAATTAATTGTATGTAAAAATTTAAATTATTCAACTTTACAAAAAATGAAATTTGAATATATGTGTTTAGAGAAAATGCAGATTATTAACTGAAAATATATTAGTGCCGTAGTCCATATCGTATAGGTTTAAGGACGCCATAGTAGACGCCATAGAAGCCTATGAAAATAAGATATTACCGGGTAAGTAACATAAAATGAAACGCATGAAAAAGTAAGAAAGTTGATGGATTTAAGGATACTAATAGTGTATTTTTGAAAACCTAATGGTTATAAATTAAATAAGTATACAGTAAGTTTGAATTAATAAATAAGTTATTTATAATACGATTGCTAAAATACTTGGATTAATTATTTAACTTACTGATACGTTTATGATTATTGATGTGCAAATTATACTACTTTTATCAAAATGTCTATGCATTCTAGAAAATCAATTCTCTATTATGCTTCAAAATAATTGAATGGAATTAAAATCAAATGATTACCCTATATAATGTCAAGAATATAATGCTACGATGAATTAATTTGGCTGATCGTCCATTGAAATATCATAACTCTAGGAAAAATAGAGCTGAAAGAATGTTCGAGATTGCTTCCTCTTAATAAGAATTAGAAATAGAATATCCTTATTCAGTTTGACACATTCTATGTACGAAGCGTGGGATATATTTCTACATAAAGGGGTTGTACTTAAACGTATAAATAGTTTGCAGTACAATGTTTCTGATTTATAATATAGAAATTTTAATTTGTTTACACTCTCCACAATAAATAGTGTACGTATGATGGAATCCAAAATAAGGCTTTCCAATTTCTATGCATTTATATGCTTTGAACGTCCATGAACTCATATAAACAAGTATTGTCAAATGATGTATGCGTATCTGTCTTTCTGTAATTTTAGAGAATTAATATCTCTCGAAAAATTTCAACGATTTTAATTACATTTTGTGCGATTATTATAATTTATAAAATGTTGAAGTCTATTGAATTTTACCGAGAACATCGACCCAAAAGATATTTTTCTACAGTTTGAACGATTTTTTAATTGTTTATGGAACATATATAAACAAATCTTTACAAAATATGGCACATAATCTATGTCATGAAATGTAAAATGAAACGTTATTTTATATTTATTCTTTTAAAATAAATTACATAATTGATAAATCGTTAGCATAGAACTTTATCAGACGATATTACACACCTTTGATTTAAACTCAAAGAAATCATAAAATATTAACTTCATATATTAATTTATATTGCGCTTCTTTTACAAGACGGAATTGAATTTAGATTTTATTTAGTTGATACTGTAAAGAATCTTGGTGCCCCAACCAGGAATAGAACCACTGATCTTCGTACTAGCCAGCCGACGCACTGCCGTTGAGATACTAGGACGGAATCGTACTAGGGACGATTTGCAAGGATACAAGGACGATTAGCAAGAATTTTGTACATTTTTAGACCTCCGACATCTTTGCACTAATCTACAAGGTTGATTTGTTTGGGCGCCATTATAAAAAACCTTGTTGCCCCACCGAGAATCAAACAGCGGATTTCAGTAATAGCCAGCCAATGATCTACCATAGAGTTACTGGAATGGAAGAGCAAGTTCTTGCCGTCGATATGGATTCGAAGCAATAATCGAAGCAATAATCATTAAAAGAAAGATTAATCTTGCATAAAGTATTGATTATGAAACACTCTCCAACTGGAATGTAATTTTATTTAAACATCTCTAAAATACGATACAATCAGAAGGGATATTTTTTAAATTATCACAATGCTACAATAATGTATTATACTTGGAAATTTTAAACGTCATCAAAAAAGCAATACTATAAATCGTCTGCTTTTACATATAAAATCAATGCATATTTTATGCACATCACTTATATTCCAGACTCCAGAATGACATAAGTTTGAGTGAAAAAATCAGCAATTCTTATACAACTCATCTTACAATTACTTGATTTGTTTGCACTCTAAATACTATAGGAATTAGGATTCGTTGCAGAAATACTCAGGTTATAATTTTAGTTTAGTGATCATAAGTTTAGTGATTACTTAAAATAAAAAATACTGTAATGGAGTTGGCATAGAAATTAGAAATAATTTTAAACGAAATTTAAACATCATGATTTTTAGACAGGGGAATTTTTTAGACAGGGGAAAATCATTTTTTTCTTTTTTTTTTTAAATGAGTCCCGTAATCTCTTCATATAATATAGGGGTAATTATTATTTCAAATTTTATTTAAAATGCTATCTAACCTGCTGAATAACATTAGAAAACCGAAAATATCTTCTTATGCATATTCAATGTCTTTACCCAGAAGAGTAAATTGCTTGAAATATAGTACTTTTTGGTAAGTTTTGGGGTGAGGATTATAACATTTTAGGGTTATATCGTTAACTAGAAGGTATACCCGTTATATAACGGAATTACAAATTTGCAAAACATTGTCTCCTATTTAGCGTCATTTTTATCAATTTGGCGACATTTTCGCAAATCTGGCAATATTTAAACAAGAAAGATCAATGATGCATAAAGCATGGAGTATGAAACGCTTTCCAACTCAATGCAATTTTATATAAACATCTCTAAAATGCGATACATTCCACGGTAATATTTTTAAAATTATCATAATACTACAATAAATTATTATATTTGAAAACTTCATCGAAAACAAATGAACTTTATTCAAATGACGTCATCGAAATACAAATCGCTTTTATATAAAAGCAGCATTTCATTCATAATTTTTTTTCAACCCTTTCATTCATCACAATAATATAATTATTTATTTTATTTAAAAATTTAGAACCATGGAGGTACAAGTAATTTGACTATATGCTTAAAACTTCATCGAAAAAATCGTCTGCTGCTCTGTGTAAAATCAATGAATGTTTCATTCATATTAGCTATATTACAGACTCCATGAGCTAAATAATTTTGCGTTAAAGAAATGCAGCAATTCTTATACAACTCATTCTACATCTTTTTGGATTTACATTCTCCATAAGTGAAAATTAGGTAGAAATAATTAGAGTTTGATGATCAATGAAACTCTAATATATTGCAATTGAGTTGTTTCAGTATGTAGATGCACAGAATTTAAGCAAAAATAAAACCGTTTTAGGACGGATGCAGCACTAAATATGTGTTAAAATAAAATTAATACGAATTAAAAATCACAATTTTGAGACAAGATGGATGCTATATTTTATTTTGAAGTGGGTCACGTGATCTCTTTATATAAAAGTCATAATTATTTTAATTTTTATTTAAAAAAAACTACTGAGTATATTTTGCTGAAATTTTTTTATATATTTTATGGGATAATTTGAAAATTTCCTAAAACTTTCGGAGCAATTTGTGAATTTTAAATCCGCTTAAAAAATGTTTGAAAAATTAGGTCCCATAGGGTTTAATGTATTTCATTCAACCCGGGTTCAATCCAAAAATAGGGTGATATTATTCATTTATATTCCCATAGGTCCCACAGACCGTTTGTACAACATACTAAAATTGCTATAATTGCTAAAGTCATTTTTACGGCAGTTATCGTGCTAGCGGGCAGACAAACAGACAGACAGACAGACAGAATGAATAATGTCATAAACATTCATAAACGTTAATAATGTCATAAACGTTCTCGAAAGAATGTCCTTATAACGCCCTCTAAAGAAGGGGTTTATAACGTTCTTGAAAGAATGTCCTTGTAACGCCCTCTAAATATGGGGTTTATAACGTTCTCGAAAGAATGTCCTTGTAACGCCCTCTAAAGAAGGGGCTTATAACGTTCTCGAAAGAATGTCCTTGTAACGCCCTTTAAAGAAGGGGTTTATAACGTTCTCGAAAGAATATCCTTATAACGCCCTCTAAAGAAGGGGAGTATAACTTTCTCGAAATAATATCTTTATAACGCCCTCTAAAGAAGGGGCTAATAACGTTCTCGAAAGAATGTCATTTAACGCCCTCTGAAGAAGGGGTTTATAACGTTCTCGAAAGGGTGTCCTTATAACGCTCTCTAAAGAAGGGGCGTATAACGTTCTCGAAAAATTGTCCTTATAACACCCTCTAAAGAAGGGATTTATAACGTTCTCGAAAGAATATCCTTATAACGCCCTCTAAAGAAGGGGCTTATAACGTTTTCGAAAGAATGTCCTTATAACGCCCTCTAAAAAGGGGTTTATAACGTTCTCGAAAGAATGTCCTTATAACGCCCTCTCAATATGGGGCTTATAACGTTCTCGAAAAATGTTCTTATAACATCCTCTAAAGAAGGGACTTATAACGTTCTCGAAAGAATGTCCTTATAACGCCCTCTAAAGAAGGGGCTTATAGCTTCCTCAAAAGAATGGGCTTATAACGCCCTCTAAAGAAAGGGCTTATAACGCCCAGAAAAAAATTGTCTTCGCCGCCTAACAGACATATGTCTGCTTTGTTTAAGGAAGTTTTGTAAGTTATTTTGTTGCAATCATCATTTTGATTATTATTAGTATTTAGTTGGCTTCTTTATTTACATAACACATTTGATACATTACAATGAAGTATAAACATTCGTAAATAACAGCGTTTATATAAACTCACTATATGCATTCTGCGAAATCTTTCACCGTCTCACAAGAAACTAGGCAACTCGATTAAGCTAATGATTAATTAAGACTCCTCGTTAGAGTATTACCGACACATCTATTGTTCTAAGTTGATCGGTCGTTCACTAAAATCTGATAAGCTCTCTGATTAAACAAAAGTGGAAGAAGCTTAAAGACACTTTAGATATTGTGTCGTTACGAGAATCGACGGTGTAGTATCTTTGTTAAGTTTAGCATGTTCCATTTAGAGCATTTACACTAAGACAAAATCTGCACCATTTCTACATAAAAGGAAGTTTGCGGAGATAGATAAATGGATTCATTTATGTTAATAGACTTGTTTTACCGTATTGTATTGTATCGCACGTTCCTTTGAGTGTGTTGAAATATGTCAGGTAGCACGGTGTTATTCTTATGTAGAGAATAAATAGATTAGTTATTTATGGATAAAATAAATTTATAATGGACGGTTACATTTCACTGTATGGTATTCGATTCAACTACAGAGTAAATAGTCTCAGCTCAGGTTGCGTCTGGTTGTGTATTCTTTGGGGAAATGGATGAATGGATCCAATGGTGTTAATGGACTTATTTCATCTTTTGATGTATAAATTAAACAACATAATTTCGAGTGTGAGTAATTTATATATGTTATTATCGTTTGCCGAATGGAAGAAAGTGTGATGCCAAACAATAGATGTTTCAGTGTGGGTAATTTACGCATGTTATTGTCGTTTTCCGGATGGCAACAAGCATATGCACATGCTTAACGATTTGGGTTTGTTCGCGATATTTGCTTTTAATAAAGTAAGAAATTAAGTTTCTTATATACACCTTTAAGCAATAATGACATTTTAAATTCAATATTTTGTCTTATTAAACAAGAGTAAAAGTTCCATATGATCGCCAAAGATTCTTTCTAATACATTGTCGCCCATTTAGAGGGGGGGGCGTTATTTAAATGGAGGACCGGACTCCATATGGGGCCTAGAGACCCAATAATTGTTTTAAGGAAGATGAAGACAGAAAAATACAAAAAGAGGAAATTAAACATGAAGAGGTTCTCATAATAAATGTTTGAGGGCCCCATGATAAATGTTTGGGGGCCCATGATAAATGTTTGAGTGGTCCACAATTTGTACAGGCGACACTGGGTAAGCGTATAGAGGCTTAGTCGATATTTAAGGCTTCCCCAATCATTCTCCTGCCAATTGATGAAGAGAATATCTAAACCTATATAATGAGAGAATTTTGAGTTGTTTTACTAAGATAAGTAATACTATATGAAATTTAAACTAAAAATATTCATATTGAAGATATCTTTGACATAAAAATCGAACTTAAAAATTTATTGTAAAAATTTATTGTTGTGTTTGATATCTCGATTTTTTTTTCTACTTCCTTCAAATTCGACATATCGAGGTTCGACTGTATATATATATATATAAGAAAAATATCTAAAAATAAGATATACAAAAAACATAATCATAACACTTCATAACATTAAGGCGCCATGCCGCTCTTTCATGTTTAGCAGGTATATAATAGTAAATACATTATCAAATAGAAAAAAAGGGGAGAGGCATAAAGGAGGCAGGGGGGGAGGCATTCCTTTATGCCTCCCCCCCCCTTTTTTCTATTTGATAATGTATTTACTATTATATATATATATATATATATATATATAGAGAGAGAGAGAGAGAGAAATTGAAATATACAAAGTGAAAAAAACATGTAAAAAGGAAGGAAGGCTCGGCAAAAAGCTTACATTATGGCGGTAAGGGGTTGTGACCCTACTCCCCAGTTCAACGAGCTCGTCAAAAACGCCGCGGCATTTTCACTCCTGGTTGCCAGCCCTGGCCCAAGCCAACCTCCGGAGTGACTTTGAAATCATCACGAGACCTGGATAGAGAAGTGCACGAGAGCCATATCACCACAAATAAAGCCAACTGAATTGCCGACTCAAATGAAATGTAGTGCCAGCTGCGGTCCTGTGATCACAGTGCGGTCATGTCATATGGAGGGTTCGATGATTTTGTCTCTAATTGAACTCAAAAAAGACTTAAGTCTTACACCATATGCAAAATTGGTTCTGTATAAATTATCAATATTTTTACGCATAAAGGAAATTGGATATTAATTAAAAAATGTTTGTTTTAAAAATTCTTGATCAAAATTGATACGTAAATGTTCCTCTTTGATAGTTCGTTTTTTTCTGATTAAACCTCCCAAGAATACATTGCGAAACACATTCAAATGTATGTTGGAGTTCCAATGTATAATTCCAATAATGTGTAGTTTAAATTGTTTTCTTTTATCGTAGATGGTGAATATGAGAGGGATTTGACAATAGTTGATATTCAAATCTAAAAATTCGACCTCGTTGTTATTTTTAAGAGGGTTTTCCTTCAAGATTAGGTTTGGTGGATAAAAATCAAAGTTCATTGTGTAGTTTTCATTCTCATATCCAATAATTACGTCATCCACATAACGTAGGTATATGATTTCGTTGTTTATATGTGATCTTCTTTCATAAAAACTAAGATATATATCAGCCAATATGGAAGAACATCCTCCCCCCATGGGGATGCCCTTAATTTGTTGATAAATAGATAATCCGTTGTAAAGGTAATTTTCTTTAATAACTATTTTGATTATAGACTTGAATTTATTGAATTCCAGACTCCTTTTTAAGTCATATTCTTCAAACAAGCTGTAAAGTATATTTGTCATGTCATCAAGATCTATAGTATTAAAAAGTTCCTGGAAATCATAAGTTCTTAAGTGCAAAGGATGCTTATGATCTTTCAATATATTGATCACTTGTAGACTGTTTTTTATAATATAGCTTCCTTGGTTATTAAGTTTCAGCAAAATAGGTTGTAAAAGCTTCATTAACATATTATTGGCTTTCGTGAGATAGGTATTGCATCCAACAGTAACTGGTCTGAAAGAAATAGGACTTTTATGAAGTTTCGGTATATTAATCAGATACGGATACTTGATAATTCCTGTATATTTGATACCAGTTAATAAATACAAAGCTTTGATTTTATTTGAGATTTCCTTAAGGGAGAGGTTGATTTTACTGTAAAGAACTTCATTTTCATATTTTTCTTTCAATATGTTAATGTAAAATAGCTTACATGTAAATGCGTAGTTACTTGATGCCTTGTCAATATATGTAATTATAAATTGATTTTGAATGTTCTTCAGAAGATGGAAGTTTATTTTACATTGGTCAGGAGGTTGGTAAAGTTTTTTATAATAGTACTTGAAGTCCTTGCACATCTCAGATCGCCATTGATGGAATGCCATATCTGGCATACTGTATTGAATGGAAAGTTTATAAATGAATCGATCAATGTCTTCTCGAAAAGCCTCAAACGGATCTCCATGATACGGATTTCTATATTTAGTACCTAGTTTGAAAGCTTGAATTAATGTGGTATCTACAAGAACTCTGCAATCACCTGTTACTATATGACCCAATATGGGATCGGAATAAGGATTGTTTCTGCATTTGCATTCTGTTAAATATGGTAGATGTAGATTCTGACTTAAAATATTATAGTTGAATGCTTTTCTTCCTAAAGGAATGACATAACGATAAGAAGTCCTGATTTTCAAGTTGCTTATTGGAAGGGTATCTTGATGGTCTTTTAAAATATGTCGAAATGGAATAAGATTAAAAGTTTTGTTCTGGAAAAGGAGATTTAAATAAGTTGAGTGTGTAACATTATCCTCTTCTTCATTCTGTAATTTGATATTAAGGAAGTTAAAACGTTTTTTAAGCCAATCGTTAGTAGTAGCCAAATTCAGTTTCTGAAACAAATTTGTTTCTTTCGTTTTCCAGACTGTTAATTGCTTTATCCAAGTTTTCCAAATGTTAAGCATGAATTTTTTGCGTATAGACAGAATATATGTACGTATAATATCAGGTTTATGATCAGCATATCCATATACATCCCGTATAAAACTCCGAAAAGATTCCATGATAAAGTCCAAATTTTGTTTTTTCTTGTTTTTAATTCTGTACCATCTTTTGCGTATTTTTAAGGAACTATAATTGATACTGAAGTTTTGCAGAGAGTGGTAATAGTCATTATTATAAAGCTTATTAAATAAAACAGAGTTAAGCCCATAAGGGTAGATGGTATTTCTTTGCAGAATGTGGATATTTTCCCACCATAAACGATGTTGAGATTTAATAGCAAAGTCAATAATTGAAACTGTAATGTTATTGAAAGAGTGATCCTGGAAATGTGTATAGAGCAAATGGCATTCTTGATTGTTGCTGTGATTTTTCTTTATGTGATTACGATGCAGGTTTATACGGATGTTTAAACTATTTTTAGTCTGTCCAATATAGCACTTCGCACAAGAATTACATTATATATTCGCACAAGAATATATATAGTGTAAGAGAACCAACAAGTTCGAAGTCAGAAATACGATCTGACTACCAATAGAAGGAACAGGGGTGTTTATGCCCCCAAGATCTGGATTAAGAGCTCAGGTGAGAGAGCCAATCAAAAAGTTATATTGAAGATTCTGCTTTTTAGCGTCCATTTCGTTTTTTTTTTTTTTGGCTTCGGGTTTGTTGGTTCTTTTGCACTGATGGAGGGAATCCAGCGTATACTCGAAACAGCTGTACGCTGCATTTTTGTATCATTTATTCTTAATTACTAGGTTTCCTTACTCTATAGGTTATTTTAATTTTCTTGTACTACTTCATAGCAAAATTGCTGTTTTTCCCAAAATGTTAAAATGTGATATTTAAACGGAAAAACACACTATAAGCATTTTGAAGCCATTTTGAATACTTTTGAAAATATGCTCAGCTGTTTTTATGTGTGTGTACGAGTATCTGTGTATCAGTATAACTTGAAAATAGAAGCGTGTACTACAGCGGATTTTTTTTGTGAATTTTTTATGTCCAAATCAAGAATTTGTAAAATATTTTGTCATTATCATGATTAGAACTGGAATTATTTGAATTTACACATTTTCAAAACATTATTTCCAGTGGTAAACAGTGATGATTTCTGCAACGATTATATCAGTAGTCTACACAGGAAAATTTAAACAATTTTTCTCACATAGCCATATACATGACTACGTAAACTGCAGTGAATCTATATAAAAAATGAATACATGTGGAATACAAATTTTTGTTTCTTTATATTAAGATGCTAAATAACTTTCCCTAAGTAATATATCTAATGAACAAAATCGATAATACATTTCGGAATAGAGTATGAACCCCGCTGAAAGAAAAAAAAAGCTGCGAGTAGCTACCACTAAAGAACATTAAATTTCTATTTTATGAGCACTAAATGTATTTTACTCTGTTTTATGGATGACATTTATTGCGGTATTTTAAGCCTGTGTACGCGAATATAGTTCTGAAAGCAGGCAATAAGCTTAAATATGTATATTTTCTTCTACAGCTCTGTGTGTTTCTAGAATAAAGTATAATTTTTTTGGATGCAGAAATATCTTTTAGCGTAGATGGTTTTAAGATTTGTATCAATATAAGGATATGTATGGTATGCGTTGATTTACAATCTAGTTTTAAAATATTACTGCATTCAATCAAGTAATGGCGTAAAGAACTGCTGCAATGGAAAATAATGAATAAAAACTTTATTAATGCAACATTAGATACAAAATTAAACTTGTCAACTAGTTTCAAAAGCAAATAACAGGCGTCTTCTTCAGGACGGAAAAGAAGTGCGATTTCACTTACTCATGTCAAGTCGACAACTGAAGGTGGCACCATGTTGTTGACGGTGAGAGAAAAGAAGCCCAAATCAAGGGAAGATAATTTATTTTCCTTATTATATTTCTGAATTGGACTTCCTTTAACGTTTCTCTATTGCTTCTGAATTTAACTCCCATGTCAACGGACATTGTCCCTTGCGCTTGGAAATATATGGTATAATTTTTTCATTCCGGTCGTTTTCTTCTTTTTTAACACGCCCCACCATAGTTGTAAAGTGCTAATGTATTTCTTCATTATCTTTGTCTGTTCGTTCGCCCGATAACTGCCATAAATTGACTTTATCAAAATGACATGTTAGTATGATGTTGACACGGTCTGTGGGACATATGGAAATGTAAAATAATAATATCACGCAATTAGTTTTAGATTTAACCCAGGTTGAAAAAATGAAATACATTGAACCCCATGGGACTTAGTTTAGCGAGCATTTTTTAAATGGAGTAAAAATCCACAAATTATTTTAAAAATTTTAGAAAATATTCAAATTATCACGTAAAATATGTAAGAAAAATTTCATCAAAATATGTAAAGTAGTTTTTTAAATAAAAATTGAAATAATAATTACACCCATTTCTTTTTTCGATAAGTGGAAATCGTGATTTTTAAGGAACGCTTAAATTTATATTTAGTGTTGCATCCGTCATATTACCGCTTTATTTTTGCATATTAGCTGTGTATTTAAATGATGTGCCTACGCAATTACAATACTTTTATGTCGCTTCTTAGAGATGTTTAAATAAAATTGCATTTCATTCGGAAAGTGTTTCATAATCAACGCTTTATGTATGATTAATCTTTCTTGTTTAGTTTTTTCCCCTTTTCTGGTTTTTAAACTTGTTTTTCGCTATTTTCCGTTTGCAGTAAATGGGTTATAGGGTTGGGTAGAGTAGCGAGTAAAGGTGGATACCTTAGTATGAAATATAATTGTTGAACAATATAGCACGTTGATTGTAATGTTCATGATAACAATAGTTTGCGGAAGATGTGGGACAGTCTGGATGACTCGAGTTTAATTCCCGGCTCTACCTAAAGTGTCCGTGTGCCCATGCGGAGTACGAGCACGTTAAATATGTATGTCCGTAAGTCCTTCTGAGAGGTTGGTGGTAGGGGGATGAGGGCACGGTCCTTGTAGATGTCATAATCCCTGGAATTCAGTCTAAATTAGGTGACAGTTCCCGTCATTCAAATAGATACCTTGTACCTTCTGGTTGGTCGTACGGTCTGCGTCGAAGAAGAAGCACAATAGTGACGAAACGCTCTGTTTCTCTGTAAAAATAAACAATAAAATATATGATGCTCAGCATTCCACTTTGTCTCTAGTGTACTAACTAACGTTGCAGTAATGTTCAGATTAAAATATCTATAATTTTAATGTCATAGTTCTTTAATGTCTTAGTGTCTTAGTTCATTTCCATGACGTATCTGCCAGCAACTGATGACAGAGAAATTGGAAATATGCTTGACAATTTAAAGCTTCGGCCGTGCAGAAGAAATATTTTCACGTCAGAAGTACATAATAATGGAATAACTCATAAACCAAATTAAAATAAAAAAAATGGCTTCGTATTGCAAAATATCAACTATATAGGTACATGGATATAAAAATTAGAGGTCTTGTTATTGCTAATTTGTCCTGAATACGAACTCGCAGTTCAAATACTCTTCTTTTGATTTTGACATTAAATATTTTCTAAACTAATTGCTAAATCGATAGAAAGGTTTTTGCTGTGTATTTTTCTGATATTTCTCTACAAATGTATCAAATTTCTTATTTTTATATACCAGGTGGTCAGAATTAAAACACCCCTTCTCTGAGCTCTCTATAGATCGAACTACTCAGTGTAAAGGCTCCAAAATTGTTGAACATACTATTCAAGACGTGGGGAAAGGGATTACGCGAAAAAAAATTAGTTCCAGAAACATCGATAGGTGGCGTTGTACAACAGAAAATATGCTGAAAAGACACAAAATACACATTTGTAACACATTTTATTCGAACGTACCTAACATTCATATCACAAGGACCTTATCGATGCAGGGTATGCTGCGAATAATGTTATCCATTGATTGTTCAGCAATAGCGGTGGCAACATCGTCAACGACATCTGAACGAGTCGATTAGCGTCCTCGACCCGGCTGAACTCCAAGATGTCCAGTTTTCTCGAATCGAGCGATCATTCTTCTGAGAGCTTGTGGAAGTAATGGTCCTTTGCGCAAATTCTTAAGTCGACGAAACTCTCGAAGTGCACCTGCTGCAGCATGTCCTTTGTTTTCATAAAACAGCTTCACAGGCAAAGCGCGTCTGGCAGTGACAGCCATCCCTGATAAGAATGAAAATTTCCCAGTGTTATCCACTTTTATGCCCAGAACATAGTAGCTGCAAACCAAGCAAATTTTTCTGCTTACAGTGCGACATTGCAGTTACAATGACAGTTTAAGTTTCTTCACTTTTTTATCTTCTTTTTTTTCATATCAGCAAAAGAAATTAAAAAGGAAAAATTCCATATCACATGTGTTTGTTATTTTTTTGTGATTATTTTGTGTTTTTCAGCATATTTGCTGTTGTTCAGCGCCACCTATCGGTGTTTCTGGAACTAATTTTTTCTTCGCGTAATCCCTTTCCCCATGTCTTGAATAGTAGGTTCAACAATTTTGGAGCCTATACACTGAGTAGTTAGATGTATAGAGAGCTCAGAGTAGGGGTGTTTTAATTCTGACCACCCGGTACTATAGTTTTTACTTTACGTGACAAAGAAGCTCGAGGAACGCAAAATTTGCCAAGCAGCGACTGTGTTAGCGGCGTCAGTTACTTTATTTTTAACATAGAGATATTGTATTTCATTGCGTATGAATTATGGCATTAAATTACCATAATAAAATGTAGCTAACTTTAATTTTAGGGGATAATGAATTATCGCCATCTTGGGGATATGTCTCCAAACTCGATAAATATGTGGTATTTCACCAGAGAAACAAAATGGCGCACAGATATATTGTATTTTCCTGCTTATGTATTCTTTTGCAGTACACGTAAGAAGCAGTCTACAGATTTTGACTTTAAAACTACATAACATTTTCCCCAAGTCAAATGTTTCCCTATACACGAATTTGTAAAATTCAGATTCAATTTTCAGATTTAGTTAGGACTGCACAAATAAAAATCGATTTGTTTCACCGAGACAATATTTTTAAAGTACAATCCATTGCAGACAACCAGTTCTCTTCACCACTAATTTAACAAGTGGAAATATTCATGGTATGCATGCTCATACACAGAAAACCGTCCTGGGTATTTGGAAAATTCTGTTGAGTTCATATTTACTGCAAGCAACGTACTTGATTGCGGGAAGCAAAAATGTGCATTCAAAATATTCGCTCGGTCTAGCTGGTGTAAAATATGTTTCTGTTTTATGCATTTCTTTCTTCAATGAGCCTCATATTTGTAACACTTTCAATTTATGAAGAAATTAACCCTTTCATTCGAACTCAATCATTTGTCATCAATTATATCACTTATAAACTATATACCATAGTAATGATACATGTAATCTGAATTTCCTCTAAATACAGTATAAAAAATGCGTTTTGATAGTTTAAACACATTACATGTGTTCGTCAATTTACAGGAATGCAAAGTCGCCAATTAATCCTAACTGTACGGTTTTGGTAACCCAGACCCAATTTTCAACATCATTCTACTCCTCTCCTAAGGCAATTCAGCACCTAAGTTTTGGAGTATGTGAAGTTTCTATAGCTTCTTCTAACACATCTCAAATGTTCGTCGAATTATTTGAGTTTAGTTTCGGAACGTTTTCTTGTTAGTATGTTTTCCACAAAAATAACTGCGTAATCAAGCAAATTTTGTCATCTTTTTACTTTCCTTATATACATATAGTATAAGGAAAGTATTGTGACGGGGTCGAAAATTTGAATTCGAGTTTTCGACGGGAGAGCACGTTTCAAGCATCCCTGATCACGAATCAAACATTTTTGAAGTGATGTATGTGTGTGTGTGTGCGTGCGTGTGTGTGTGTGTGTGTGTGTGTGTGTGTGTGTGTGTGTGTCAATGAGTCTATGGAGACGATAACTGACGAACGAATGGACCGATTCGAACGAAATTTGGTATAAAAATCACAATCCGTAAACACTGGAAGTCTATTGTTTTTATACGCAATCGAATGTTCAAAACCACCCAAAATTTTCGAGTGAAATTTTGAAAAAAATCTTCAAGAAATCAAAACCGCTAATAAAGTTACGCAAATAGACATTTATTATGTATTTTTTAATTAGAAAACGATTGAGATAAATTTTAGAAAGCTAACATGAACCATTCTCGAGATATTGCACATTTTTCAAAAAAATTATCACAAAGTCATATAAAATAAAAAATATTTCCTATTGAGAAACATGTTCACTTTTCATATGTAATACCATACGATAAATTGGGTGGCATCATTCTCGTGGATCTAGCTCGTTCCATTCATGAAAAAGATACTTTGAGTAATACTTTTGCATTTGAACGAACGCCAATAGCCATTTATCTGCTGTAAGAATAAGTTATTTCTTCATCCATAACACTTAGCGAGATTTTGGCGACGAATTTTGCGGAATGCTGCCAACTTGGCGACTTTTTTAAATGTTGCTAAATTAACGAAAAACTCGCTAATAGGATAAAAATGACGCTAAATCAATGACGACTCATTGATGATGACGACATGGAAAATGACGACTCGTTGAGGAAAATTCAATATATTGGAAAGAATATAAATAACTACTATAAAAATAATCTATTTTTTACCGTAAAAGTAGTAAATTCATTGCATTATATAAGGAAAGTCATGTGCTGTCCACATTTGATTTTTTTTATTATGTAGTTGTGTAAAATATATAATTTTATTCAACTTTTTAGCGCATTTACGTTTAATGAATATAAAGCAGCCCCAAACTCTAAAATAAATATATCTACTTTAGACATAAAATATGTACATCCTCGTTAAACTTTAAAAAAATATATGTATACATCAAATAAGTAAATCTAGATCTCATAGAGGCTTGTGAAATGAATCAAGTAGACATATATTGTTTATTTTCTGTTTGGTAACCGATTACAGAGGTCACAAATTCGACTACATAGGTCACAAATTGGTTAGTCGACTATGAGGTCACAAATTTATCAACTTGCCCGTTAAAGATAACATTTTGAACTGGACATTGACCATGCTTTACTGACGTCAGATAAGGCGATGGAAAGTTGTTTAGTTATAACGTAAATAGTATCAGATTATAGCTATTATGCGTCTTTGGCTTGTCAAAACATTGAAATAAAGAACTCTTACAAATACTCAGAATGTCTGTCATGACTCTGAATAATAATAATGATAAGAAATGTAGCATTAGGTGGCTCACTGATCCAATGAAGAAATATGTCAAAAATTAATGATGAAACAAAACAATGTTATTGAGTGTCAGTAGAATTGCTGGAATATAAATTATGTTTACTTGTCGCTATGTAATTCCTGACTTAAGGAAGAATCATATTGCTTTAAAATCTATCTCAATTATGTATTACATGAAACTGCAATATAATTCATTCACAAAGCGGACATCAATAAATGTTCTCTGTTTTTACATATACACGCGTTGAATCACTGGCATTTCTATGTTCGTTAATTCTGCATATATACACAAATGGTGAAAATAATATAAATTTATTGAAAGTAAATGAATATTCGATAATTTTATTTATTACTTTCCTTATATGCATAGTATAATGCATAAGGAAAGTATTGTGACGGGGTTGGAACTTCGAATTCGTGTTTTCGACGGGAGAGCACGTTTCAAGAATCACGGATCACGAATCGAACATTTTTGAGGTGATGTCTGTGTGTGTGTGTATACGTGTGTGTGTGTGTGTGTGTGCGCGTGTGTAAGTGTGTGTGTGTGTGTGTGTGAAAATATGTATATATATGTGTAGTCTGTGTTAAAGTGTGTGTGTGTGTGTGTGTTTGAGTGAGTGTGTGTGTCTGTCAGTAAGTCTATGGAGACGATATCTCACTAATGAATGGAGCGATTTGAATGAAATTTGGTACACAAATTATAATCCGTGAATACTGGAAGCCTATTGATTTTAAACACAATCGGATATTCAGAAACCCCAAAATTTTCAAGGGAAATTTTGAAAAAATCATCACAAAATAAAAACTTTCAACAACGTTATGCAAATAGACATTTATGTAATTTTTCCTTGGAAAACGATTGGCATAAACTTTAGAACGCTAGCACGAACCGTTCTCGAGATGTTGCAGATTTTCCAAATAAATTTATCAAATAATCCCATAAATTAAAAAAATATATTAACTGTTGAGAAACATGTTCACTTCTCATATGTAATATTATGCGATAAATTTGGTGAAATTATTCTCGTGGATCTAGCTCGTTCCATTCATAAGAACAGATACTTTGAGTAATAATTTTGTGTTTGAACGCCAATAGTCGTTTGTCTGCTATAAGAATAACTTATTTCTCCGACGAATTTGAGGGAAAGTGGTTAACTTGGCGATTTTTCTAAACGTTGCCAAATTAACAAAAATCTCTCCAAATGGATGAAAATGACGACTAATTGATGAAAACTCAATATTTTGGAAATATCTTGGCTAGCTGTCCACTCCATCTATGGCTGTTAATGAAAAATTAGAAATGAAAATGTTGGCATTGGGTCTTGATTATAACTAGATAACCGATAATGGATAGATAGCGATATATGAGAAAGAAATCATATATATATATTTGGAAAAAATTTTAAGAACTAGTGTCACGAAATGCAGTAATTTTGATACAAATCGAACATCCTCGCCAATACCAACCAAAATGGGGAAAAACGAAAGACTCAAATATTTAATGATTATGAATGATTGAATAAAAATTCAGAGTTAAGCATGTAGAAGTTTTCTAGACTTTAGAAGGAATGATTAATTTACAATTAATAATGTTACAAGAATTTACATAAGTAAATCCACCTTTTAAAAAAATCTAGGTCAAATATAGGGTAGAGTGGGCGAGAACAACGATTTTTTAGTATGCATGAATAATGACTTTAATCCCCCCTCCACAATTATGGGACGTGATTACTTATATGGTTATTTATTAACACGGTACTTAGTGTTACTCTTTTTGTAGGCGGTTTGAATATTCCGTTTGATTGGTCAATATCGCTTTACTTACAGTTCCAACCTATAAAATAAACTATCTTTTAGATAGGATTATGCCCTAACAGTTTATCTTAAATTCCTCATTGCACACATAGTGCTACGGATATTTAAAATGCGTCAGTATTTTTTACCTTCTCGTAAGGAGAACTCTTTTACAGGCAACCTTTGTAATTGCATCAGAGTAGGGTTGCCAGAGCATGGCTATTTTCCTGAACTTGGCGACTTTCCTGAGCATAGGTGCCAGATTTTGCGAAATAGTGTGAACTTGGAGACTTAAGTTTATGAATCTACTGGAAATATATTTCTGGAAAAAATCCACTTTCTGGAAATATTAATTTGTTTTGGAGTACTTTCTAGAAATTTCTATGGAGAAAATATAAGAGAGACGTCGCTCAGTTGGAGAGAGCTGATGTGAAATACTGAGATACATCAATGTTTTGGGAATAGTATTAGTTATTTTGCGTATTCATACCATTTTATTATTGTTTTATTGTACCTGATATTTGCTTGGTGATCTTGTACTATGATTATCGAGTTATTCGCTGTATATTGCTCCCGTTTACGCTTATCAGTGCTTTTAAATAAAAGCTTTATTTATCCAGAAATTTTTACTCATTTTTGCATTCTGAGAGTCCATCCCTGATACTAGAAAACACTTCGTAACAATAAACATTGGAGAATGGGCTAAAGGTTTATAGCTCGCGATTTTCGATTAGATAAATGATGCTATATTACGCTGTATGCTATACAATAAGAAGATAAACATAAATTGTTTTCAGAACATTTAAATATATTATCCAGCAAATTAAAAATAATAAAAATTCCATCAAATAACCAGTGTATTTCTTGTTAAAATCCTTAACAGATGATTCACAATCAGTTTATAATATATTTGTGAAGTGGCTCCATTATAATGATAGACAAAGGGCAGTCCTTCATAATTGTTTCAAATATGCATGTAAAACCATATGATGTTACCTTGGTCCTTGAAATGCACATTCTATATCATCCAGTGGACTACATTATGCATCAACTAACAGTATCCGTGACTATCTTTTGAGCTGCTAATTGCTACCGCTCCGTTTAACGGCAATACTGTTAGAAATTTCCGCCTCTCAAAGCATTTGCGTCATTAATTGGGTGAACTCTTTGGTGTTCATTAAAATTGAAGCATTTGAATTGCGCTAATGATAACTCCTCATCTTATCTATATAAATAAAATTGAAATATGTCTATAAATTTGCTTGTTAGTGGATGGGTGTGTTTGTCTCATCATGTTGGGAGAATGGCTGCATCAAATTGGATGAGATTTTCAGGATAAACTTGAAATAGTCCCGCCTAAAATTTAATTCTATATTTCGCGATTCTAAAATATAGAGTTATCCAGATATTAAATAAAATGCACTATTAAACTTTCCCTTGTGATAGTATTAAGCAAACAATATCTGTCTGTAAATTTGTTTGTTGGTGGGTGGGTGTGTTTGTCTCATCATATTGGGAGAATGGCTGGACCAAATTGGATAAAATTTTCAGGGTAGACTTGGAATAGTCCCACTTAAAATTTAATTCTATATTTAGACATTATAAAATCTGGAGTTATCGAGATATTAATAAGAGTTCACTATTAAACCTTTCATTGTGATAGCATTAAGCAAACGATATTTGTCAGTAAATTTTTTTGTTGGTGGGTATGTTTGTCTCCTCGTCTTGGGAGAATGGTTGCACCAAATTGGTTGAAATTTACAAGGCAGACTTGATATAGTCCCACTTAAAAAAATTACAATCTATATTTTGAGAGTTATCGAGATATTAATAAAAATACACTATACCTTCCATTGAGATAGCATTAAACAAACGATATTTGTCTGTAAACCAGACATCTTGCCAGATATCTTGCCATTGTCTCAGACATCTTGCCAGATATCTTGCCATTGTCTCAGACATCTGTCCCAGACATCTTGCCACTGGTAAACATCTTTCACCACTCTCATGGCTACACCTGAGTCTCTATGTCTATGGCCTAATTGACCTCTCGGGTCAAAGTGTTAAAGATCCAGACCGTCCGACACATCCAAAGGACATGAGCAACCATTTGGATGAGTGACGTGTCAGAGTGTTGTAAAAACTGGCATGTCGTTTCGTCTGAAGCATTATTGGCAACTGCAGTCAGCCATAAATATTGAACATAAAACTGTCTCACCTAAATATGGTATGAACTTAGTTCCTGGTCTCACACATAATATGATGCATAAGGAAAGTATTGTGACCGGGTCGAAAATTCGAATTTGAGTTCTCGACCGCAGAGCATGCTTCAATCATCCCTGAATACGACTCAAACGTTTTTCAGGTGATGTGTGTGTGTGTGTGAAAGTATATGTGTACGTGTGTGTGAAAGTATGTGTGTGTGTCAATGAGTCTGTGGAGACAATATCTCATGAACGAATTGAGCGATTCGAATAAAAGTCGAGGTCAATGTTTTTGGGACACCCTGTATATCTAGGGTAGCTGACAACGTTTCTTCTCTGAGAGCTGCCCATGCACACGCTATTTTACTGAACGGTGAGGCGACTCGAGAGAGTGGCAGTAAAGGATATGCATAAACACTACGCGTCACAAAATCTGTTCCCGCTCACGAAAACAAAAGATCAGATTAAGTACTCTCGGGTGCAATAATGGAGAACTACTTTGATATAATACAGAGTGTGTGGGAGTGAGCCAAAACTGTCGTTTAAAGTATTATGCGTGATTTCACGTTGATATTTTAGCTTTTATGAAATAATTTTGCTTTCCCATATATATAGTAGGAAATGGAAGGGGTGAAACATACCAGTGATTAGCTCACGAGGATTGCACTCGGAAGACCCGAGATTGATTGCCCTAACTGTCTCAGTGTTCAAACGGGGTACGGGCACGTTAAATATGTGGGTCTGTAAGTTCTTCCAAGAAGTTGGTGGTAGAGAAAGGAGGGTACCGTCCCCGTGGATGCCACACCCACTGGGTTCCGGTCTAAATTGGGTGGCACTTACCGACCGTCCACAAAGATACCGTACACATTCGGGTAGATCGGACTGTCTGGGTTGAAGAAGAAGTAGAACATGGATGATATTTTCAATAGTGTATAATATGTTCCTGTCTAAAATAATCTTAATACTATGTCCCTGTCTTGTCTTCTAGAATTTGAGTGTTGATTAGATCTATTTTCCTGTAATTTGGATGTTCCTGTGAAATATCTTTGTCTTTTTTAATATAGTCTTCTTCTGTTCTTTTTTCAAAGTTAATATAAAAATTTCCAGGCGTCCAAATAACAACTCTAAACCTCCGGGTGGGTTGGGTGATCTGTGTTGTTGTTTTTGTTGTTGTTGAAACTCAGACCGTCCTATCTACCAGAAATGTGTAAGGTAACTGTTTGGACGGCCGGGAAGTGCCACCCAATTTAGACCGGAACCCAGTGGGGGAGGAATCCACGGGGACCGTACCCTCCTTACCCTACCACCAACATCTCGGAAGGAATTACGAACCCACATGTTTAACATGATCGTACACCGCTTGAACACGGCGGCAGTTTTGGCAGTGACGGGGGATGATCTGTGTTGTAAAAGTTAAAGTAGTAAATAGAAGGGCGGTATAGCTCAGTGATTAAAGCACGGGGATTGCACTTGGAGGATCTGAGTTCAAGTACTGCCGTTGCCTATACTATCCCCGGGCTATACTGAGTACGGTTTACCATAGAGCAGTGGTTCTTAACCTTTTTAAGCCGCGACATAAATTTGAGAAATATGTTCATGTCGCGACCCAAAAAAAAGTCAAAATTTTTTCATTGCTTTATTTTAGATCATATTTTTAAAAAATCTTCAATCCTACGATGATGATTTTTTTTTACTTACAAATTTTTTATTTATTTTTTTTTAATAATAAAGATAAACAAAATTACTTTTCGATCCAAGGAAAATTAATTAATAATCAAGTGTTTTTAATAATTTTTATTGACCAAATTAAAATATATTTATAACTTTTTGAAAATAATTGACATTTTAACTTATTCCTAAAAAAAAAAGAAATATCAATACATATGTTAAGTCTTTTAAATTTTAAATGCAAGTCATACAGTTTTAATGAGAACCTTGTGCTTGAATACATTTTGAAAGATCTTCAAACCTCGGTTGAATGCTTGTCAAGGAGCACCTTATATCTATTTCAGGATTTAACTTGTTCCGGTAATTGTTTTTGATTACACACAGAGCCGAAAAACCAGCCTCACACATATATGTTTTTGAAAAGGGCAATAATACTTTTAGGGCTTCTTTAACAATTATTGGCTTTTCGGTTTTTAATTTTAATCAGAAAGCACATAAAGTTTCAGTGTTTTTGTAGAAATTGTATCGAAGTGCTTGGTCACTTTGTATTTCTATTAATTGTTCTTGAAATTGATTAATATTAACAAATTCTTCATGCAAATCACTTACATCAAAATTAAATGGCATTCGAACCCAATTATATTTGAAAACATCGTCTGCAGGGAAATATCGATCAAAGTCTGCTATTAGTTTTTCTAAATGATTAATAATAATTTTCTGTATTTCAAAATCTGTGATATCAATATTATTGTCTTCAACAAGTAAATTAAGAGTCGGGAATGAAGCAAGTTTCTTTACTTCAACCTTATTTCTCCATAATTTGAGTTTATTTTTAAAACATGTAATTTTTTCAGTTAATTCAATAATAGTATGATTACGTCCTTGCATAGACGTATTTAGATTATTTATTTCAAATAAAATATCTGACAAATAAGCAACTTGAGTAATCCACTTCAACTCGGAGAATTTAGATGCTAATGGGTGTTTCTTTTCTCTCAAAAATAATTCGACTTCTGTCCGTAATGATAATACTCTTTGAGCAACTTTGCCCCGGGACAGCCATCTAACTTCAGAATAATATAATAAATGTTCGTATTCTGCACCAAATTCGAAACACAGTTCGCGGAAAATTCTACAGTTAAGAGCTCTTGATTTGATAAAATTGACTACCGCAACAATTTCATCCAAAACGATACATAATTCGGGTGATAATTTTTTTGAAGCAAGATTTTGACTATTTAACAAACAATGAATCGATATAATTTGTGGATTCATTTGTTTTGCTCTTGTCGAAAATCCCTTTTGAGATGCTGTCATGGCAGCTGCACCGTCGGTGCAAATACTGAAACACTGATTCCAATTTAATCCTTCTTCTTTAAAAAACGAATCGACCATAAGAAAAATATCTTCACTTCTAGTTGTTGTTGACATTGGTTTGCAAAATAAAATGTCCTCCTGTGTATCTGTTAAACCTGGATACCGCACGTAAACCATGAGTTGAGCATCTTTACTTACATCTGTCGTTTCATCCAGTTGAATACTAAATAAACCAGCAATTTTTATAGCAGAAATAAGTTGATTCTTAATATCAAATGACATATCATTAATTCGTAAACGAATTGTATCATTTGATAATGGTATCTTTTGTAATTTCTTTGAACTTTCATCTCCGCACATGATACGTGCCATGTCAATGGCAGCAGGTTTTATAAGTTTTTCAGCAATATTATGGGGTTTCTTTTGTCTTGCAATATGCCAAGCCACGTGAAAAGAAGCAAGTGTAGCTTGTTTGGCAGAATTTATAAAACCACTACTACTTGGTGCATCCAAACGCTGTCTTTTTAAATGGGCTTCTTTTCTTTCGAAAAAAGTACGATCTTTTCCCTCAAAGGAAAAATTTTTATGTTTTGCATCAAAATGTCTTTTAAGTTTGTTCGGTTTCATCGATTCATTACTTAATATTTCACTGCACAACACGCATTGAGGCTTGTTCACTCCTCGATCATAAATGCTAGTAAAACCTAATTCTAAAAATGCTTCCTTGTATTCACGTTTTGCCATTATTAGGGTGATTACAATTTTACAATACGCACTGCAGCTTGATCACTCCACTATTAATAATAAGACAAAATTTGTTTCTAAAATGCTTGTATTCACGTTTCACTGTTATTACACGTTTCACTGTTATTCACAACACAATACGCAGAAACGAGTTTTTGACAGAGAGCTTACTGAGTCTGCGCGCACGCAAAGCAATGGCGTGCGTATTACCAACACCTCCTAGAAGAGAAAGCCTCAGGACAGGAATTGGACATCACTTCCGGAAGGCCATTCGCGAAGAGCGGTAAAACCGAAACATTGTATTAGGGAATAACTTGTATTAGGGAATAACTCTTCTAGGAGGTGTTGGTATTACTTATTATTTGGTGTATTACTAACTTTTTTGGTTCGATTCAGCGCGACCCAAGAAATATGCTTCGCGACCCAATTTTGGGTCGCGACCCATAGGTTAAGAACTGCTGCCATAGAGTACGGAGTTTAAATCTCAGGATCCATAGGGCCATCCAAGAGGTCGGTGGCAGGGAAGAAAGGTACGATCCATGTGAATGACTCGCCCACTGGGTTCCGGTATAAATTGAATGGCACTACTCCAACCGTCCAAACAGATACCTTACACCTTCGGGTAGGTAGGGCGGTCTAGGTCGAAAAAAGAACATGGTAGATGCATAGAGAGTCGTGGTAGGAAATGTACATAATTTTGTTGACAGGTTAATATATTTGATAACAGATCGCAATAAAAAATATATATCACTGGGCACTTCAGTTTGATGAAGCCGACTCGGTTTTGCTTGAATATCATCTTGGAAAGTCAAAATAGTTCAGAATACTCTTATTTAAATATCAAAATTATAACCACATTCTCAAAACATTAAAATATCAAAATTATGACCAATATATTTCAAAAACTAAGCAGCCATGCTAAAATCAAATTATGTATCTTTGTAGCATTTCTAAGAGGCTATAAATTTCTTACTTGCTGTTTATAGTTAGCGCTTTTAATTTTTGAGATTTAAGCATTACAAATATTGAAAACAGAAAATCCTCGCTTCGTCATCTTGACAAGATGATTGCTCAAAATGTATAAGAACTGCATTAAAGTAATTTATTGATTTAAGAACATAATATTCTACTGAACAATTTCGGTGTTTAGTTTTTTTTTAATAGCTTAGAAAATATTTCGAGTGAAAGAACGCAGAGTGGAGCAAAAATTTGGTCGGACAGAATTTTTTTTTCAAAATATAAAATTATTGTGAAATTATTTTTGTATATTCATAAATTATACTTTATTTCTAACAAAACTAGTGTAAATTTACATTTTTATCTATTTGGTTCGCAGATATAAGCTGCTAAAGTGATTACATTTCTTTTTTCAATGCTTTAATTTTAGCCAGATATACGATCATTAACGTGTCACTTCAAAAGCTGCTAATGTTGTACGTGTTTAAACATTTCAGGAATAAATAGAAAAATGCTTGCCAGAAAAAAGTGGATTTCTGAAAAGGAGAAATATCACCATATGCCATTAATTAGGGAATTAAGAGAAAATAATACGGAAGATGTTGCAAACTTAAAGATGTATATGACGGAATATTTTATAAACTCGTAAATTTTCTACATCCGGAAAAGACTTGAAAGCACTACATTTTTAATATATTATTCCTAATAACATCTTTTACTGCATTATCAAAAAACATTGGCTTATTTTAATCAATACGATTAAATCATAAAACATATCAAATTTACATAGTTCAAATGTGTACATTAAAAATATTTAAAATTAATATTTTAATAGTCTAATATATCGGATGGCAGATCAAAGTAAAATAAATAATATTATCACGCGTGCTACTCTTTGAGATTTCAATAATAATGGAAACAAAATCGAGAAATGTGGCCAAATATGTGACTTTCTGAATGAAATAAGTCTCACTATCAATAATAATACAAAATAATCTGAAAGCTTTTAAAAATGATTTGAAGGTGGTGATGCTTTTGATAAGCTCTATTATACATTTGTTACTCTTTAAAAAATTGTTACTAAACAATACACAAAATGGTAAATAGCATATTCTGGTCTCATGAACATCTTTCAGATGAATTACAATAGTATTTACTCATTTTAATTAATACTGCATTTAGGCTATAAGAGATTAATGTTGTTTGGGAATAACTTAAGAATCGGAGCAGCTAGAAAGTCCATATTTAATATGATGTCGTTTTTCATGTATTTAACTTGCAGACATTTGCATACATTTATGTTGCATACAAATAATTAAATTGGGTACTTTAAAAAACTTTTACTTTATTGATTTTACTTGTTAATAAATTTAATTTTGTTAAAGAATGTATAGAATGGATTTATATCACAAAATAAGTCGAAATTGACGCCTTGAATAAAAATTGGCTCAATGATATTTTACCCCATTGTCGATGCTTAAGTATGCACAATTTCATCCTGATGGCTCACGGGAGGACTTCTGGAAATATCTTTCAATAAATTCATTTTTTTCGCATCTGGAAGTATCAAAATCCGGATCCATTAGGGTATGTCCTATGGTCTCTGAGAAAAGATTCAGGCATATACGTCACTAGTAAGAATTCAGAAGGGTATAATAATAATAATTTTCGACCCCCCCCCTCAGTTTGTACACTCCAGAGGAGACATATAATTTTCTGTTAGGTTTTGTCCCGTGGTTGATACTACAAGTGTACAAAGATTCAGCTTTCTACGTCACCGAATGGTTACTTTTGGAAGGTATGGAATGACAAAACCCGTTATACAATTACTATACAGGGTATCCCAAAAAGATTGAAATACGCTTTAATTCTTTATCTGTTGGAGATAAGTGGGCAATGTAAATTGCAAAAATGTTGAAAGTAAGGTAGGAAATAAGACCACGTTAATTAAATAGTCCTCCCATTAACTTTCAAAGAGTTACACTTTTTAAATTTTTATACGACCCCAATAGGCAAATTTGGTCAATCAGAATTTTTTTATTTTTAATGCAACAAGATCATTAAAAAAACCGCATATCTGTATCTTTAAAATTGAGCGAGTTATATTTAATTGAAAGTTGAAGATTGTGAATGGGGACCATATATCAAATTAGAAATGTAAATTTGTGACATATCACGAATAAGATAAAACTGGATGATAATACATAGGAGACATTTTTGCGAATTCCGCGTAGGCTCACGATGCAATCACGGATTCTTAAGTACTTTTCAATAACTAAGTACTTTACAATAATTAAATACTTTCAAGCACTTTATTTTTGATCTAAACAATTTCCATCATTAATTTGTTTATGATCCCGATTTTCACTGATGAAACAGCCTTTCACATGGTACGGAAATGTGGAAGTCAGATTTTTTTCCCTTATCATAATTCAGTTGGTTTTAAAGATACAGATATGCGGTTTTTTAATGATCTTGTATTAAAAATAAAAATTTTCTGATTGACCAAAATTGTCTAAGGGGGTCGTATAAAAATTTAAAATGTGTAACTTATGGAAAATTAATGGGAGGACTATTTCATTAACGTGGTCTTATTTCCTACCTTACTTTAAACATTTTTGAAATTCACATTGCCCACTTATCTCCATCACATAAATAATTAAAGCGCGGTTCAATCTTTTTGGGACACACTGTATAGATTTAAATAATATCATGGAATTTCAATTAAATCGCCTACTTTATTTCAAAGATATACATACTATCAACAAGTCCGTCAATAGATACATGGACATCACTGACAAATATTGATTCTTACTTAAAGATGATCAAACCGTCCAATTGGCAGGTTGATAAAAAGGCAGCCAGATATATTTTATATCCTTATACGTGAAAGAATTGCAAATGTTTGCGAATTCATAAAAACTCTAGCGTTTATATATACTCTGCAAACTCATAAATTCGATTCATAGTTGCAGATGCAAATATTTCTCACCATAATTCCTAAATACGCATGGATTCAAACGGAATTGTTTAATTGTACTTTACCTAAAGCGCGGCGTTTCTAAACATCTCGGCACTAGATTAGCTCGAGCTTTTAATACGTTTTAAACACGCTAGAAAGCCACTTGAGCAATAAATTTACTGGTTTAGCAATGAAGAATATGCCACAAATACCGTGGTAGTTTCCGAAAACGGCATTCATATTTTCCTTGAAATTTAAGGAATGAAATTGTTACAAATGGTCCAAACATTAAAAATTAAGCAAAATAGTTTCTACGCAGGAATTTAATTTTCAGACATTGTTTATTTTGTCTTATTCGTCATAATACATAAGCAAGGAAATATACTTTAAAATATGTCGATATCCAAAATATGCTAAAATCGTTACTTCGATATACGAGGTGTTTTAAAAAGATGAACTATTAAATATATCTTGAAAGATTAGTTGTAGATTCATGATTACAATGTAGGAAATGCTTTAAGGTAGATCATCGTATGCAAATTTTGAGCACGTGACATCTTTTAGTAAAAAGTACAAAATGCAGCTTTTCAGACGGGTCTCTTAGGAAAATTTCTTAATTCAAAAAATACCCGATTAGTCTACCAAGAAAAGTTCCATTCACAATTACCAAAATTACCAATAGCGATACCACCGATATCATTAATTCAACGGATAATTGAAAAATGTATAAAACAGTTTTGCTAAAGGACAAAGTACACATGCAAATTTTTGAATGGACATTTTCACTAACGAAATTCAATTTTCGTAAGACACCTGAAATCTCAGTTTTCGCTATTTTTATCTCATTAAAGCGATTTTGTCTTATAACTTTGACAACATTTTAACGACAATTTCTGCTTATTTTACAATTGTTTTGTTCTATTAATAAGGTAAAATGAATAAAGAACAATGTGTTAATTTGAACTTCCTTTGTAGCGGGTTTGTAAATATTTCATGATAAATTCTACAATTCATCTTAGATATTTGTCAAGTTCAGGTGACAAAATGCATGAGAACGCAATAATTTTTATTATCAGACACATTTGAAACACTTAATGGCACACCATTAGTGTTTACTGCAGTACCATCTTACGTTAGGTTTCAGAACTAGGGGTTGAGCGCAATCTATACCGGATGCGGCATTTATCCCGGAATCTGTACAGTCGAGTTCGGTTATAACAACCTTGGTTGTAGCGAAATTTCATCTATTGCGCTACTATTCTGAAGTCCCATCGCAAGCCAACACAGGAATAGCATGATTTTGCCTTGGTTACAACGTCATAAAATTTCCATATAACTCGGATATAACTTCAAAAAAATCTGTTGTGGGCAGCACATGACTTTCCTTATATAATGCAATGAATTTACTACTTTTACAGTCAAAAAATAGATTATTATTATAGTGGATATTTATATTCTTTCCAAGGTATTGAATTTTCTTCAAAGAATCCTCATTTTCATTGATTCAACGTCATTTTAATCCATTTGGCGAGTTTTTCGTTAATTTAGCAACATTTAAAAAAGTCACCAAGTTGGCGAGAATTCCAAGAAATTCGTCGCCAAAATCTCGTCAAGCGTTATGGACGGAGAAATAAGTTATTCTTACAGCAGATAAATGACTCTTAGCGTTCAAATACAAAAGTATTACTCACAGTATCTTTTTTCATGAATGGAACGTGCTAGATCTACGAGAATAATGTCACCAAATTTATCGCATGGTATTGCATATAAAAAGTAAACATGTTTCTCAATAGGAATTTTTTTAATATGACTTTTTGATATTCTTTTTGAAAAATGTACAATGTCGTGAGAACGGTTCATGTTAGCGTTCTAAAATTTATGTCAATCGTTTTCTAATGAAAAATTACATAAGAAATGTCTATTTGCGTAACTTTATGAGAGGTTTTGATTTTTTGACGATTTTTTCAAAATTTCACTCGAAAATTTAGGGGTGTTTTGAACAGTCGATTGCATATAAAAACAATAGGCTTCCAGTGTTTACGGATTGTAATTTTTGTACCAAATTTCGTTCAAATCGGTACATTCGTTCGTCAGTTATCGTCTCCAATGTCTCACTGACACACACATCCGCACAGACACACACACACAGTCACATACTTTCGCGCGCGCGCACACACACACACACACACACACACACAGACATTTCAAAAATACTCGATTCGCGATCAGGGATGCTTGAAACGTGCTCTCCCGTCAAAAACTCGAATTCGAATTTTCGACCCCGTCACAATACTTTCCTTATACATTATTGTATATAAGGAAAGTATTCTAATATGGGGTAATTTTACACTTTCTGTTAATGTCTGGAATTTTTTTCTTCTCTCAGTATATGTAATATCACATGTTTACAATCTTCCTTTTCGTGTAATCCCTTCACATGTCCCTTAACATTTTACAACATAGTTGAAAAGTGTTTATGGCTTTGTTCATTCTGTCTGTATGTCTGTCTGTCTGTCCCTCAGCACGATAACTGCTGAAAAAATGACTTCATCAAAATGAAATTTTAATATGTTGTTCAGGCGGTCTGTGAAACCTATGGGAATATAAATGAATAAAATCAAGCAATTAATTACTTTCCTTATATACATAATGTATAAGGAAAGTATTGTGACGGAGTCGAAAATTCGAATTCGAGTTTTCGACGGGAGAGCACGTTTCAAGCATCCCTGATCACGAATCAAACATTTTTTTGGATTGCATCCGGGTTGAAAAAATGAAATACGTTGAATCCTATGGGACCTGATTTTTCAAACATTTTTTAAGCGAATTTAAAATTCACAAATTGCTTCGAAGGTTTCAGAAAATATTCAAATTATCCCACTAAATATATAAAAAAATTCAGCAAAATATATTCACTAGATTTTTAAATAAAAAATAAAATAATAATTACACCCTTTATATGAAGCGATCACGTGGCCATTATATGAAGAGATCACGTGACCCACTTCAAAATAAAATATGGCATCCATCTTGTCTCAAAATCGTGATTTTTAAAGTTCTTTTCAATTCATATTTAGTGCTGTATCCGTCCTAAAACCCTTTTATTTTTTCTTAAATTCTGTGCATCTACATACTGAAACAACGCAATGACAATATATTTGAGTTTAAATGTCCATAAAACTTTGATTATTTCTACAACGAAGCCTAATTTTCACTTCAGGAGAATGTAAACACCAAAAGATATAGAATGATTTGCATAAGAATTGCTGCATATCTTTTTTGCTGCATATCCCAAAATTATTTAGCTCATGGAGTCTGCAATATAGCTGGTATGAATGAAACATTCATTGATTTTACACAGAGAAGAAAACGATTTTTTCGTGAAATTTTAAGCATAGATTTAAATTACTTGTACCTGCATGGCTTTAAATTTTTAAATAAAATAAATTATTATAGTAATGTGATGATTGAAGGGAATGGAAAAATGTTATGAATGAAAGGTATGGGAAAAATGTTTATGTATAAAATTCTGCTTTTATAGAGAGAGCCATGCGATTTATATTTCGATGACGTCATTTGAATATAGTTCATTTGTTTTCGATGAAGTTTTCAAATATATTAAATTTTTGTTGTGTTATGATAATTTTAAGTATACTACCGAGCAATGAATCGCATTTTAGATATGTTTAAATAAAATTGCATTGTTGTTGGAAAGTGTTTCATAATGAAGGATCATCTTTATGCATGATTGATCTTTCTTGTTTCTATTAACCCACTAAATCCTGTAGCAAAGTTAGAAATCCAGAGGTAGCAACCTCGATTGACTTGAAAGTTTCTTGAAGAATGTTTTGGAAAACTGTGATGAAACATTTCCAAATTTTCATGAATTCATAGATATCGATGTCGATCTCACAACGAGGGGAGCAGTTATAGACAGTGACATGGGAGAAAAATGTCAAATCATCATCGGACTGTATTGAAGAAAACTATGGTGAAGAAGATGCCGAAAATAATTGAATTGAATCAATACCAAGAACAATATATCCCTTGGAAGCCACTCGTATAATGGGAAATTTTTATGAGGCAAAATGTGGAGACCCAGAAGTGTTTACGAGTGTTAGGGCAGAAAAAGACGACAATAACAATTTTTACATAAACTCAAAAGGAAATTCCTGATTTCTTCTCATAAAATTGGGTACAATAGAATTTTCTATTGTCATATGTAAACATTTTATTTCTGCTGTGTTGGTGTGTATATTTTCTTAAAACACCGAATATATTAAAACATGAAAGATAATCATGCAATAAACATTTATTATAAAGTATTTTCCAAATGGAATGCAATTTTATTTAAAACACCTCTAACATGCGATATATTCAGCGTTGATACTTTTTCAGTTATAAATGTACTACAATAATTTATGACACTTGAAAACTTCAAACTTCATTGACAGAGATATTGAAAGTTACACAAAATGAACTTTATTCAAATGACGTCATCGAAATATAAATCGTTTGCCTTTCTATGTAAAGTCAATGAATATTTCATTCATATCATTTATATTCCAGGCTCTAGAGCTAATAAATTTGGCTTGAAAAACTTCGGCGATTTTTATATTACTCACCTTGCAATCTCTTGATTTGTTTACATTTTGCATGAGTTAAAATTAGGCTTCATTGTAGAAATAATCAAAGTGATTATTTAAATTGAAGGATATTGTAATTTCGATGGCACAGGATTTAGATACACAGATAGGCAAAAATATGAAGGATGCAACACTAAATATAAATTTAAACGATCTTTAAACAGCACGATATTTACACAGAGGAAAAATATAGATCCCATTTTTTATTTTGTACTGAATCACGTGATTTTTTCATATATCATGAGTGTAATTATTATTTCATTTTTATTTAAAAACTATCCAACATATGTTACTGAAAACTTTTATACACATTATATGTCATAATTTGAATTTTTTCAAAAATATTTGAAACAAATTGTGAATTTTAACTTTGCTTAAAAAATGCTTGAAAAATTAGTACTGCGTGGTTCAATATATTCCATTTTTTAACCCGGATTAAATTTGAAACTAATTGGGTAATGTTATTAATTTTGATTCCAATACATCCCACAGACCGTTTCAACAACATACTAAAATTTCATTTTGATAAAGTTATTTTTTGCAGTTATCATACGAAAACGGACAGACGGATAGAGGATTGGCCAAGTCAGAAACACTTTTCAACTATGTTGGAATGTGTTAGTAAAAGTTACATATGCACTAATAATGTTATAAAGTTATATTTTGTACCAGCATTTGAAAATTATTTACAGATTGGAGCTTCAAAATTTCGTCTATCAACTATGTTGGAATGTGTTAGTAAAAGTACTACAAGCACTATTAATGTTATATATTAAAGTTACATTACAAACCAGCATTTAAAATTTATTTACCGATTATAGAGTCAAAATTATGTCTATTTCTCTAATTGCGTTATAAACATATATCACAACTTAATTGAATATAGTATTTGAATATCCAGGTACAATTGTAATCATTTTCAGCATAATTATCGTGTCTATTCTTTCATATCTTTCCAAGAAATTGCATAACACGATTAAGGTAAAGATGAATCGATATACCCTATTATGTATTCTCAATACAACCATTGCTCTATCTTGATCGCTCGTCTGTTAAATCTGATAATCCTGAAGATTATACAAAGGAGAATGAAGCTTTGATGATTGTATTGTCTCTAATGCGATGAGACGATTAAATGCTTTTGTTCAATTTGGTAAATTCCGTTTTGCTCAAATACTATGGTAGATGAATGGTTGTGGTTAAGATATACACATGTTTGAAAATATTAGAAAATGCTTTTAATGGAGGTATTGTACTTGTGCATGTTCGGCATGAAAAAGGATTTTTATATTTTTGTGTATTACATTAGTTTATGTCTTTTATTTTTACTCTGTTGTTGTTGTTTCTAATGACCTCCTGTTTCGGAACAGCCGATACAGGACCAGTGACGCAGGAAGCAGGAAAGAACGAAGAAAGACACACAAGACAAGAGAACAAAGTTCATTACAAACAAGCATCACTGACGAAGGTCGGAGAGGTGCAGCTTCACATTTAGATGAGGACCCAGGAGGCGGAAGACTGAATTGCCTAAAAATCCGTGCTTTACTCGGGATTCGAACCCGAGCCCACCAGACAGCAGCCTAAGACGCTATCCACTTCACTGCCTGGGCGGCTTTAACTCTGTGGTTTTATTTATTGGCGTACATACTCTAAATTGTGAACTAAATAAATTTATCTTGTGAGCACAATTGTATCATATAATGCTACAAAAAGTAATAAACAGCCAAATAAACAACCCTGATATTAACATCTTCTCAATCAAAATCATTGTATTTCGATATGTAATCCATCTTAACCTGGCAATACTTATTAGAAGATGAGGGGATAATATCGGAATAATGCTGAATTGAGGAATTAATTTCTTTATGCTTATAGGTGATTATCTTTATTGATTCTACGGTAGAATCAAACAATCTTGTAATTTTAACGCAGGGGGAGAAAGTCTTCAGTACTCCATTGTGTCTATGTGATTAGATGATAATAAAACACAGTTAATTTTAGCGCATACTGTTTTGTAGAAAGTGCATACTGTGCGTATAGAAATCCCTATACTTTGCAGTATTTTAGATGAAATACTAAATGGGCATTATTGAACTAATAAAACTATTTTCATGTCAGAGTATTAATGTAAAGAACAATTTGTCTTTTGCCTGTGTTTGTGGTTTACGTAATAGCATCTATAGTTAGATGCTGTCTATGGAAAAATTTATTGAAACAATAAACTAAAATTATTGCTTTAAGCCAAAAATTATTTTTCATTTTTATTGCAAAATGCTTAAATAATCGAAAATGAAGACCTTAAATTCTATTGTAAACATTCTACCAAAATTATCTACATTTGTGTACAGTATGCTAACGTAAAGAGATGTCTGCGCTGGTGTTTCAAAATGATAAAATAAAATTAAATATTATTTTATAAATCAAACTATATTTTTACATAATTAAAACTTTATTCCCAAACTCAAAA
Source organism: Amaurobius ferox (assembly GCA_951213105.1). Taxonomy (NCBI): domain Eukaryota; kingdom Metazoa; phylum Arthropoda; class Arachnida; order Araneae; family Amaurobiidae; genus Amaurobius; species Amaurobius ferox. Next base: position 72,718,599 of record OX578135.1, on the reverse strand, counting down.
ATGAAGACCTGATTTTCAAAGTAAATATTCTACTCAACAGTATAATACACGCCATTAAATAATATAAAGTAGCGTTTGTGTACTATGTAGAAGCATCTACAGTTCGTTTTTGCTTTATGTGTTAATGCGTTTTAATGTATTAGCTTAAAATAGGCAAATGTATTTCTTTAAATCAAATAATTATGTATAATATATAACACTGCAAAGTGCTTAATTATTCAAAAATATACATCATTGTTTTTCAGAGTAATTATTGCATGCATCTTGCCAATATCCACCAATGGTATAATACGATAATACGATTAATAATGACTATTGGATTAAAGCTGTTTTGCATTGTCAGCGTTCTCGTTGTTCTAGTTTGATCAGTCTGCTGTTAAAATCTGATAAGCCTTTATGCTAAAAAGAGGTTAAAAGCTCTTTGAAGACTGTATAGTACTAACGAGATTTGACTAATAAACGCTGTTGTTATATTTGGTACATGGCACTTCAATTAACAGGGAAGAAATAGTGTTGTATTTGAATGATGTTTAAAGATATTTCTGAAAGGACCAAATTATCTAATAAATATTTCCTGTTGAAAATTTAAAAGAAAAAAAACATAATGTTTTTTAACCTACGTTTATGACTACAAAATAGTGCAAAGTTGCTTATTATCTGTGGTTGTAATTGTGAATAATACAATGTTAAAAGTTAACCAAATTTAAACAAATATTCGAACTGATTACTGAAAGAAATAAACCGAAAAATACGCACTTCGCTAATAAACAACAAAAAAAAATTTAGAATAAAATATCAACAGGTTTCAGATGTAAGACAAAGAGCCTTATTACTATTATTATTTTATTAATAAGGCTCATTAAATTAATAAGGCTAAGATTATATTAATAAGGCTAAGATTATATTATTCACAATACGTTAGCGTTAGAGCATGAGTATCACAGAGAGCAAATGTCCGTCTATAAAAATACAGTTGCATCACATATTCTAGGAAAGCAATTGTTGTCAACGAAAAATCGAAAAGAAAAAATTAATAAAAAAACCAAGCAGAGAGATAGCGAAAAGTTGAAGGATTTAAAAACTTTATCAGTTAACAGAACTTTTATGTAAGTGTCTTATGATGAAAATTAGGAAATTATATATTTCTTAAAATTTAATCCCCTGAAAATATTTATCGATTTTATAAAATCTGTACCTTTCTTTACGCAACTTTGCAATGTATTATATATGTCTAAGATCAATATTTAAAGAATAAAAGCCGAGGTCGATGTTTTTGGGACCTGGCATAAACACATATATATATATATATATTATGTATCGTTCAAATTATCGTTATATTATGTTTAGTTCAAATGTATTCATTCCGGTGCCCACTAGCATTGACGAAGTGAGGTGAAATGCTCAGTCGCTTGTTCAACCTACACGTCGTAGCAATGCTTGTGAGTTAATATTTCTGTTCGAGGAGGTATTACTTTTCTGATTTGTTATTCAATTGATTTATTTTTCTCCTTCCACTAGCCAGTAGAAAGTTCCAATGGTGTCTATAGTTAAATACTATCGCCATTGTCAGAAACTGGCTATTCTATCGGTTTTAATTCGAATTGTACGGCTGTCCTGATGAGAATGCAATTTCGAACTAACCGTCATTTTTGTGTAGTTTCAATTGATTGTTTTCTATGTCTTAATCTTTTATCTTGAGCTAATTATTAGTGCCTTTTCTTATTTTTGCCGTGTTTTCTTTTTCATTTTTATTTATATTTATATATACTTTTTAATTATGATTTTTGTATCTCAATATTCTTCTCATCCCCCTTTCCATTGTAGTGATATGTTCCATTATCGCTTCCATTTTTGTACTTAGTCTTGCTCTACAGTTACTCATTTGTAACATATATGCTAGAGATGGGTTTTTTTGTACATACAATAGTTTATGCATTGTTTTCGATTATAATCATTAATTATTTTTATATATATATATATATATATATATATATATATATATATATTATAATTCATTTAAATTTATCTCTTCATCGTTTGAATTCCGCTCAAAAATTTTTTGAAAGAAAATTTATCGTACTTTCCAATGATATCCAGATGTAATATCTGTGATAAAATTTAAAATCGCTAAAACTTGAATTTTTGAAAATATCGGCCTAAATCGAGCTAAAACATAAATTAGCTAAAAAACCTATAATTCGAAAAGTAAAATAACGCCGAAGTAAGCCTATTCTGGTACTGAAGTACCTGTGTACCAAATTTTATGCCGTAAAACGCTGAGATTTCTCACTACAGACTGCACACAAATATAATTTTCTTTATTATGTAAGATACTTTTCACCAAACGAAAAACTAGAAAATATTTAAATACTCAAAAATGGAGATGCTTACTTTACAAAGTAAATAACTTGCCATCGACCTCCATTAAATTATACAGTTTGATTAAGATAGCGATTAATGGAATGGACGTTATGCATTCGCGATGTACACTTTGTTCTAGTTTGATGAGTTGTCCGATTAAATCTGATAAGTCTCAGGAGGATGAAGGAGATTTGACGCATCTAATAGAATTCGCCGATCTAATGTCTATGCTAAATTTGATGAATTCGGTCTGGATGAGCTAAATCAGGTATGTTGCTTTATTCAAAATATAATTGGAGTGTAGTTCTTCAACTCAACTTTCGCATACCAGAATCCATTTTGAAGAAGTTTTATTTGTTTTTAACACTTTACAACAAAGTTGAAAAGTGTTTATGACTTTGTTTATTCTGTCTGTCTGTCTGTCAGTTAGCACGATAACTGCCGTAAAAATGACTTTATCAAAATGAACATTTTAGTATGTTGTTCAGACGGTCTGTGGGACCTATGGGAATATCAATGAATAATATCACCCAGTTAGTTTTGGATTGAACCCGGGTTGAAAAAATGAAATACATTGAACACTATGGGACCTCATTTTTCAAACATTTTTTAAGCGGATTTAAAATTCACAAATTCCGTCGAAAATACTATGAAATATTCAAATTATCCCGTAAAATATATAAACAAATTTTCAGCAAAATATATTCAGTAGTCTTTTAAATGAAAAATAAAATAATAATTACACCTTTTATATGAAGTGATCACGTGACCATTATATGAAGAGATCACGTGACCCACTTCAAAATAAAATATGGCATCCATCTTGTGTCAAAATCGTGATTTCTAAAGTTCTTTTTAATTCATATTTGGTGTTGTATCTGTCCTAAAACCGCTTTATTTTTGCTTAAATTCTGTGCATCTACTGAAACAACGTAAATACAATATATTTGAATTTAAATGATCATCCAACTTTGATTATTTCTACAACAAAATCTACTTTTTACTTATGTAAAATGTAAACAGCAAAATATGAAGAATGAGTTGTATAGCAATTGCTGCATTTCTTTAAACAAAATTATTTAGCTCATGGAGTCTGCAATATAGCATATATATATGCATGATTTTGCAGATTCTTTGTATATTTCGCGTTATATTCATTTATATGTACGTGTTATATTTCGATGACGTCATTTAAATAAATTTTATTTGTTTTCGAAGAAATTTTCAAATATAATAAATTATTATAGAATTATTATAACTTTAAAAATATTGCTGAGGAATGTATCGCAATTTTAGAGATGTTTAAACCAGGCAATTTATATTTCAATGCCGTCACTTGAATGAAGTTCATTTTTTTCGAGAAAGTTTTAAGTTTTTAAATATAATAAATTAATGTATTATTGTGATAATTTTTAAAATATTCCCGAGGAATGTATCGCATTTTAGAGATGTTTAAATGAAATTGCATTGAAGTTAGAAAGTGTTTCATAATCCATGCTTTATGCATGATAATTTTTCTTGTTTTAATATTGCAAGAACAATTTAAAATATCTGCATCGTTGGTTCAAATACTAATAATTACAGCATATTACACTTTATTTTGAATGGCTTGAATAAACTTTTGATTGATACCAAGTATGGCAATATATCCCCTACGAGGGGGGGAGGGAACTTGTCCCCTCCGAGGGGGGCTATTGAAATTATTATGTTTCGGGATTATTGGGCCGCAAATAAGACATTGTATACGCATAACTATGTCAAATTTTGTTCTATGCTGCCATGTTGAGAACATATAATATTTCGAATACATTTTGAAATTATCGCTCGAATTTCAAAAACATCAATAAAGTATTATAAAGTATTAGTAGATTCTATAAAGTATTAGTAGATTTTTCGATGACAGTGTCGGATATAAAGTTTCGTGGAAATTCATTCATATTTGTGGCTGCTAATGTGCACAAAAAAAAAATCGACCACCGGTAGACAACATACAGACAGACGGACGTCATTCTAAAGTATACAAAACGTTTTCAGGAGGTCCTAAAACATAATTCGATATAACAATCTCATGAAAATAAAGTTTCATGAAGATAATTTATTCTCTATACTAAATTATTGATGTTGATAAATTAATAAAACTTTATTTCAGGAAAATCATTTGGTTTAAAAATGCCGTTAAGCATATTATCTAGTACTTGTTGTAAATACATATTACTTTCTGGTAAACAGATGGTCTGATTTTAAGTTTCCTACCTATTATTAACACTTTACAACATAGTTGAAAAGTGTTTATAACTTTGTTCATTCTGTCAGTCTGTCTGTCTGTCCGTTAGCACGGTAACTGCCGTAAAAATGTCTTTATCAAAATGAAATTTTAGTATGTTGTTCAGTCGGTCTGTGGGACCTATGGGAATATAAATGAATAATATCACCTAATTAGTTTTGGATTGAACCCCGGTTGAAAAAAATCAAATATCTTAAACCCTATGGGACCTAATTTTTGAAACATTTTTAAGCGAATTTAAAATTCACAAATTACTTCGAAACTTTTAGAAAATATTCAAATAATCCCATAAAATATATAAAAAGAATTTTAGCAAAATGTATTCAGCAGTTTTTTAAATAAAAATTAAAATAATAATTACACCATTTATATAAAGAGATCACGTGACCATCATATGAAAAGATCACGTGACCCACTTCAAAGTAAAATATTCATCTTGTGTCAAAATAGTGATTCTTAAAGTTCTTTTTAATTCATATTTAGTGTTCTATTCGTCCGAAAACCGCTTTATTTTTGTTTAAATTCTGTGCATCTACGTACTGAAACAACTCAATTATAATATATTTGAGTTTAAATGATCATCAAATATTGATTATTTCTACAACGAAGCCTAATTTTCACTTATGGAGAATGTAAATACCAAAAGATGTAGAATGAGTTGTATAAGAATTGATGCCTTTCTTTAACGCAAAATTATTTAGCTCATGGGGTCTGCAATATAGCTGATATGAATGAAACATTCATTGATTTTACACAGAGAAGAAGCCGATTTTTTTGATGAAGTTTTAAGCATAGAGTTAAATTACTTGTACCTCCATGGTTTTAAGTTTTTAAATAAAATAAATTATTATATTATTGTAATGAATGAAAGGAATGAAAAAATGTTTATGATGGAAATGCTGCTTTTATATAGAGGCGATTTTTATTTCAAAGACGTCATTTGAATATAGTTCGTTTGTTTTCGATGAAGTTTCCAAATATAATAAATTATTGTACTATACGATGATTTTAAACATATTACCGAGGAAGGTATCGCATTTTAGAGATGTTCAAACTAGGCAATTTATATTTCAATGCCGTCATTTGAATAAAGTTCAATTTTTTCGATGAAGTTTTAAGTTTTCAAATATAATAAATTAATATAGTGTTGTGATAATTTTAAAGATATTACCGAGGAATGTATTGCTTTTTAAAGATGTTTAAATAAAATTGCATTGAAGTCGGAAAATGTTTCATAATCAATGCTTTATGCATGATTGATCTTTCTTGCTTCTCTTTGAATTAAAAAAAAATCGTTTAGGAAATCGAATAATATCGGAAGCGCGCAGTACAAAAAATGTGTTTCTCTACAAATTTAATTGATATGCTTTTGCATAATTATGGAATGAAAAAGATATAGAGGCTGTTATATTTACCAATATACAAATGAAGTTTATTCTAAAAAATTCTTGATAATAATTGTCAAACGTGTTTTTGCCTTTCCAGACCCTCCCGAATTCCTTACGAAACCGAATTTTAGATTCCAAATTCCATCCCCTGCGGAGCAAAAAATGTGAAGGTTTTATAAAAATGTTCATTAACTCTTCAGAAGCCCTTAGACTTGAAAGCTTAAATATTTGCACACTTATGATACAGTTCCTTGAAGTCGCTTCTAGGCACTGTGCTTATGATATCGTCTACAGCATTGGTTCTTAACCTTTTTGGAAACAAAACCTAATGGAGTAGAAATTTTGATTCCCTCCCGCGGGGATGAAAAATGGCAAAATGAGAGTTTCGAAAAGCCTTTCCAGACCAATCAGAAGACACCCAGGCCCAGATGACCAAGAAGGCAAAATATTTTCACAATTATAGTGTCGTCTACGGGATGAAACGTAACGGAATCGAATTTTTTATGCCCCTCCCAAGAGGCGAAAATATGTGTTTTCTGAAAAGCTTTTCAGCCCTTCTAAAAGACATCCCCTCAGATCAAAGGTTTATAGAATACTACTAGTGGTATTCTGTAGACTAATACTACTAATAGTAGTATTCTATACTACTAGTAGGTTTATAGAATGCCACTAGTAGTATTCTATAAACCTTGCCCATAGATGACCCAAAAGGCAAAATATTTTCATAATTATAGTATATTCTACAGAACGGAATGTAACGGAATCAAATTTTCAATTTCTTTCCCAGAAGGCAGATATATTTGGGTTTCGAAAAGCCTTTTGCAGGCCCTCCAGAAGACCCTCCCCGCAGTTGACTTTCAGAGAAAAATATATCCACACTTATAGTATGGTCTACGAAATAGAACGTGAGAGTCGGATTTTTAATTTCTCCCTCGGGAGCTAGCAAAAGAAGGGGGTGGATCGAAGAGTCTTTCCAGGCCAAAATATATCCGGTGAATTAATAGAAGGCTGAAACTACAAATTCTTATAGCATCGTCAACGAAACTGAAAAAGACTGGTCCAATGTTTGCTTTAAATCACAATTTTTGACAAGTGTCATATAATTTTAAACAAAATATAGAACATATTAAAGAAAGAGTAAATTTCTTGTCTTTAAAGTGTTTCTCCATGTCTAGGCTTAAATAATGATTTTAAGATGCAACTAACTTAAGCACTAATTATCTACGAACTGTATAATACCGCTTAAAAATTGCATAACGAAATTAAGGTAACAGTTTATCGAAGTGCTGAATTATGAATTCTCAATATAATCATTCATCTAGTTTGATCGACAGTCCCCTAAAATCTGATAAGCTTCGGGATTAAACAAGAGTTTGGGAAGCTTTGATGACTTTATTGTCTCTAATGAGATTTAACAATATAATACATTTGTTAAGTTTGGCACATTATGTTTCGCATAAGTATGAAGATGGATACTTCGCTGAATTTTAGATAAAATAGGATTAAGGAGACCTTTAAGGTGAATACTTTCTATGTTAAATTTTGACACTTTAGGTACCCAGTTCGAGCACAAATACTTGTATATTATCAGAAATTTTACTATGGATTATTTAAACCCTCAAGGGAAATGTGTACATAATTTTATTTGTAATTTGTTTTCTTTTTCAGTTGGTTTTGTTTCCTTTTAAGTATTACAAAATTTGCCCCCTAAAATCCATCATTTTAATGTTTAGAATATTTATTTTTTTCAATTTCTTTAAAACATCTGATTAGCATATAATATTGCTCATATATTCATAAATATCTGTGAAATATTATATAGACTCAATGTACTTACAAAGGAAATGTATTACAGAGGAAAGCATTGAACTAATTGTACTTGCAGAAAAAAGTATATTTATTCAGAATGAAAACAAACATTTAAAAAAAAAATACATTTTAAAATTGGAAATATGAGAGCTTCTTTTTGTAAATGTAGTGTTTTGAAATACTTAAACGCCTTTTTGTTGTTGTTGTTGAAACCCAGACCGTCCGACCTACCAGAAAGGTGTAAGGTAACTGTTTGGACGTTCGGGAAGTGCCACCCAATTTAGACCGGAACCCAGTGGGGGAGGCATCCACGCGTTGTGTCATAATACATAATAAATTGTTATTCTTTTTAGAAGTGTCCATATTTATCCTTTTAAATCAATAATTGGAAAAATGTTTTCTTTTAAAGTACCTTACAGGCATCCCTTAAGGAAATGACTCACTGGAAATATCTATATAAATAAATAATATTTCCTTATAGTGTAGATTTAGTTAACAGAAACATATATGGTTAAAATTATGTGTTTGTAAATATATACAGAAACATACTATATGTAGAAACATATGTGTTTGCATATTTATATAAAATTTGTTTTTTCGCGTTTTAATTTATTAATGTGTAAAGGGAAATTAATAAACTAAATCGTTTTATACAAAGCAAATAATTGTATTATTGAGCTCTGGATTGCGTCACGTAAGTATGTTTAAAAATAACTTAATACCACTAATGTTGTGTTTAAGATATTATATGGTATATAGTGAACTTGAGACGGCAGGAGAAACGCAATTAAACGACAATTGTCAATATAATGCATAAAATTGGGAAATATTCAAATACTCAAATCTAAACACCATTATTTATAACATACTAGCATAGAGTTAGAAAGATGGAGATAAAACTCCCATGGAAGAAATGCTTAAAAATGCCATAATGTTTTGAGAATTATATGTAGGTGTAGCTAGTGCTATTAAAGCGGCTACATTTGCTAATTGACACAACAGAAAGGCGTAGTATTTAGTATATGTGTTTTTGATTAGTTTTAAATTAAGAGTTAACAAATTATGTGTATAATTAACCAGCATTTTTTCATAGTAGTAGTATAGAGTACAGAATCTATGGAGATAAAAATAAATTGAAAGGTAAAATAATTTTGAATGAGTAGGAATATTCGTTACTGTTTCAGTTCTAACTTGCTTTGTGTTAATTTTTAATTTTTACAAAACTGACAGTTTAAAAAACATTTCAGGTCTTTTGCCATAGAAATTCATGCAATGCAGCTTATCCCAGCTCCACCTAAATTATTGTCTTACACGATATTGGCGTTTTCTTAATGTGAAGTTTTAACTACTTATTTTTACCTTCACGGTTACTGCCATTGTATTTTTTGATTGTCTTTTTTGAAGTTTTAAGTTTTCAAATATAATAAATTACTGTGATATTTTTAAAAAAAATCAGCGCTGAATGTATCACAATTTAGAGACGCTTAAATAAAATTACATTTCCAGTTGGAAAGCGTTTTATAGTCAATGCTTTATGCATGATTGAACTTTCTTGTTCATTAATATCACGACAATCCCTGATGTTAGAAACACGAAACATAGACTAAATTTTTAGTGGGGCTATTTCAAGACTACCCTCCAAATTTCAAGAAATTCGGTTCAGCCCTTCTCCCGTTATGTTGGATCATACATACATGCATACATACGTACATACATACATACATACATACATACTTTTCTTCTTTATATATATAGATCTATATTAAAAATCTGAAATTATTTGCTCCTGTGAATGCAATTCTAGATTTCTAATTTGTAAATATTGTTTTTCCTTCACCTTCACGTTATCTGCGTCACATTCACGTTATCTGCGTCACATCCAAGAGATTTTCGGAGATGAAACGAAAAAATCAATCTGTTGATAAAATAGCGAGCAATTTCCACATCGTCCTACTGAAAGTTTCGTACATAATTCTACAGGGTTAGGACCTTAAATATTGGTAAATATTATTCCCAAAAATGATATATTCTAGTAAATATTTTTAAATAATGCTCTTTGAGGGCATGTTACTGCACTAAGTCCAACTCAAATTTGAATTGTGTATAACCTCCTGATTTGTAAACAGTTGTGCTGTCTATTTTTTCGTCTTGTAATAACACTGTGCATTATAACGTTTATATATAAGTTGAAGCTGAATTGTATGACCCATGGGGTTAGAGGGAGTTAGGCCATGTTATGAACAGATATTGGAAACCTGATATAAAAAGTGGGATTTATTACACTTGATTTCTTAGAGAGTCTAAGTGACCGTTAATTAATATCGTTACGTTAGGGGATAGTATAGTATGCATGGTTCTACAGGGAGTCGTAAAAAATGTAGTAATATTGAATGGGGTGTGTGAATGGCTACCATATTTCTTGATATTGGGAGCGCTTGGGAGAGTCAACCGTAGTTGAAGTCCGCCGGTTCCTTTTTTTCAGGCATGGCTGTGGGGTACTTGGACATGCAAAGCGTACGAAGCGCGCAAGCTTTACTGGTTATCAAGAGGTGTTGGCACAGATTATAAATTATATTATTTTTTATTTAAATTTTTATAATGGAAAGATCGAAATGGTAGTAGTCAGCTCAAAAGGGAGCGATCACATTTCGTCGACTTCTGGAAAACAGTTACTGGAGTGTGGCTGAACTTAACTTTCTTATACCAAAATCCATTTTTAAGTACTTTTTTTTTTCAAATTTTACAAGAAAAATATGAAAAATTAGTATCATGGTACAAAATATTACAATTATAGCGTGTTACCCTTTACTTTAAAAGGTTTTAAAAAATCTTGCAATTGATAACATACTTGACAATAGCAAAATTAAACACACATCCATAATAGAAGGTCTTTATTTCACTTCCTTAAGACGTACGAAAGTTTAAAAAAGTCCATAGCGATTTCGAGCATAAGTATGCTCTTCATCAGTGGCTACACGGAAATAAAGTTTGAATCGTTCATATATAGACCAGATACAGCGACAAAATTTGCATAAATATAATTTACAAAAGAATCCATGTTTAGACAAGGATGAACCGTAAACAATTTTTCAAAAATTTTAACAACAAAAGAACAGCATATTAAAATACAATTTAATTACAGAAATCGAAAAAAAAGGGGGGGGGGGAGCAATCAAGCATAATCCCAAAGAGGAAGACGTCAAAGATAACTTTGCAGAGATTTGAATTGCATGGAGTCGAGAATGAGTCGCCAAGCGTAACTCAAATTCATAACAGGGTCGAAATTACAAACGGACTCACGGTAAATATAAATAAAACGGGATTCAAAAATGAGAATATCACGAGGGTCATTACAACGCATCAAAAGGAAAGTCTTTTCAAAAAGAGTCTGAAAATTATCTTTAACAACAAATTGAGCAAGAGCCGTAGAAAGTTTGCTATCCCTGACATCCCGAGCATGTTCTGCTAAACGGATGCCAACGGTGCGTTTAGTACTTCCAATATAAAATTTAAAATTACCATCGGTGGACAACAGGGGAACAACATACAACCCAGCAAAGCTTTTAAAGTCATCCCTATCACCCAGTTTATCAGACCGAATACGGTTAAATAACGGTTAAATTATTTATTATTTGTTATACTTGACAATGTACATCAGGGTGGTAACTTGTCTCTTGAATGGGGATAATGACGTCACGAACAAACAATTGCATCGCAGTTATTTATTTTTCACAACGATTTAAACTATCAAGCCTCGTAATTATTGAACCATAAATAAACCATTTATTCATGATTATGTTAAATTTTGTCCCATGCTGACATGTTAAAAAAATATAATATCTCGAATAAATTTTGAAGTTTCCGCTCGAATTAAAAAAAAAACTGCTATCGAATTCTGTAATTTTTTATATAAAAGCCGGATATAAAGTTTCGTGAAAATGCATTAATATCTGTGGCCGCTATAATGTACACAATAAGTAAACCACAAACATACAGGACAGACCGACACCACTCCAAAAATAGTCAAAAGGTGTTCAAGAGGTCGTAAAACATATATTGGCTTCAAATTCTCGAACTTGAAAATTTCAAAATCGAAATACATTATCTATACATAGCATATATTGCATAGTGTGAGAAAGTAAAAATCCCGATTCTATATAAACGGTTATACTGTAAATATTCTTCGAATTATCTGATTTTTAAAATTACATATAGGACATATTTCCCTCTGGTTTCACTAATTTTACACTAGTTTTCAGTAGTTACGCTGGTCCAAAATTATTTAGGTGATAAAGAGGCCCCTTTATATTCAACCCAAACTTACCAATGTCCATCATGAAATGACACGACATAGTTACCGAAATGATTAATTGAGGACCTTTGTTGAATTCAACCATATTCTCGATAGACACTTTCTATATCTTGACCCTTAGGCCCTCTATGCTCTGGCAAGCATTCAAAGATTAAACAAAGATGACGGGGGCTTTCAGTTCATTAACATCTATATAGCAATGGGAAGCTTCCATCTATAGATAGATCAATTATCTTCGACCTTGCGATGGAAAGAGCTATTAAATTGCATATTATGTTTTGCTTAGTTGCATTAAGAGATGTGTAAATATGTTTAAGTAAATATTAGGGAACGGCTAAATAGCCATGATTGTGTTTGTGCAAGATTGATGAGGATTGGTTTTTTTAAGAATAAATATATTATAAAATGATCTAAAACAAATATGTGGCTACTGGTGAAATCCGCGGGAATTCTGCCTTATTATTAACTTAAAAAATATGATGTGGGCAGCACATGACTTTCCTTATATAATGCAATGAATTTACAACTTGTACAGTAAAAAAATAGATTATTTTTATATTATTTATTTATATTCTTTCCAAGATATTGAATTTTTATCAATGAGTCGCATTTTCATTGATTTAACGTCATTTTTATCCATTTGGCGAGTTTTTCGTTAATTTAGCAACATTTCAAAAAGTCGCCAAGTTCGCGACATTTCACCAAATTTGTCACCAAAATCTTGCCATGCGTTATGGACGAAGAAATAAGTTATTCTTACAGCAGATAAATGACTATTGGCGTTCAAATACAAAAGTATTACTCAGAGTATCTTTTGTCATGAATGGAACTAGCTAGATCCACGAGAATGATGTCATCAAACTTATCGCATGGTATTACATATGAAAAGTAAACATGTTTCTCAATAGGAAATGTTTCTTTTTTATTTTATATGACTTTTTGATATTTTTTTTTAAATGTGCAATATCTCGAGAACGGTTCATGTTCGCGTTCTAAAATTCATGTCAATCATTTTCTAATGAAAAATTACATAAGAAATGTCTATTTGCGTATTAGCGGTTTTGATTTTTTGACGATTTTTTCAAAATTTCACTCGAAAATTTAGGGGGTGGGGGGTTCTGAATATTCAATTGCGCATAAAAACAATAGGCTTCCAGTGTTTATGGATTGTGATTTTTAAACAAATTTCCGTCCATTCGTTCGTCAGTTATCGTCTCCACAGACTCACTGACACACACACACACACACACACATATATACTTTCACACACACACACACATATATACTTTCACACACACGCACACAGACATCACTTCAAAAATGTTTGATTCGTGATCAAGGATGCTTGAAATGTGCTCTCCCGTCGAAAACTCGAATTCGAATTTTCGACCCCGGCACAATACTTTCCTTAAACATTATGTATATAAGGAAAGTAAAAATATTATTTATGGCACATGTCCTGCATAATTTTTATAATAGAATCAGGAGTTTGTTTTCAGATAGTGGTGAATTGATGTTCGCTCAATTTCGACGGATTACTATTTTGATTTCGATCATTTTGTTTATAAAAATTAAAAAATTATATGCGTTAGAAATCTGTGGCATCTTTTAATAATAAGCATCTTTATATAATAAACTAAAATTAGATTTTTATTTGTGCAATAAATATGTTATATAAAAGATGAATTCATGGACTCTAATTCCATGGATCAATTGAATTTAAATGACAATTCATTCTAATTTTCGCATATGAAAAATAAACATACATTTTTTTAACGTTAGAATATATGTCAATGTATTTTATAGTGCGATACTAATTAGCATGTGTACCCTATGCCCCAATATTCGCTCACTAACGTTCGTTGCAAGCGAGCTCTATTTAAAAATTATTTTAGGCCATTATATCATAAAATCAATTTTTTTCCAGCACAGTTTTCTACCACCTAGCAAAGTTGCTTTAAACGAGTTATAAGACACTGAAAGTAATATTTCATTAGCGTCAATGGGATAAAATATTTCAAAATGGTACAAAATGGCCTCAATCAATTTTCATTTTTTGAAATTGAATGTCATTTTCCCCTACTTTTTTTAATTTTATTTACGGGATGTGCTAAAATCTGCGACAATATAAGTAGTACGGGGTTGCATATATTGATTCAATTCCTTTTTTTTTTTTTGTAAATTTACTTACAAAAGGGGCCAGGATGTTTTATTCTTCAGATCTGCCCGTAAATATAATTTTGCATAGTGAGAACAGATATTCTTAAACTTCTCTTTATGAACAATAAATTTAATATTTTAACAGAATTTGCACATGATTGCGAATTATAAATTTCTTTATATTATATACTCCGTACGGAGAACGGGTATGCTGCTAGTATATAATAAAATTGCATATTTTATAGCATATTATGAAAATATATTGCAATTTAAAAAAGGAGTATTTTTTTCAATTATAACTGTATAAGAAAATGAAAAGTGAAAAAATAAATGCATCCTGAAATAGATAATGTGGGTGGGTGTAGGTATTTATTTTACCTACCCTGTGGAATTACGAAATATAATTATGTTCATTTGTTTAAATGATACACTCTTACAAAACTTCGCTCAAACTGTGGATAAAAGTTTATTGGGAGCCTTGCTACGCAAACCGGGAATCGAACCCTGGATCTCCGAACTGGCCACCTGAAGCTCTACCGTTTAGCTATTGGGACGAAATTGTAAGCTCTTATCGTCGAAGTGGACTCTGCATTCTCCACCCTCTAATGTCAGATTGGGCGGGCAACTGACAATCTGACTGACTACCTCTTGATATTTTTACCTCAAGTTCGCGTCCAGCTACTACTAATTTTACCAAGTTAAGTATCCTGCGTAGTCGTTATCCTTGCGAGATATGACCTTCTGTTCGGAACATAGCCGAATCAGGACCAGTGACGTAGGAAGAATGACACACAAGACGAGAGAAGAGCCAACGGCCGTACCGTGCTGAAAACACCGGTTCTCGTTAGACCACCGAAGTCAGGCAGCATCGGGCGCGGTTAGTACTTGGGTGGAACCACTTGGGCACACCGCGTAATGTTGGCACATTTCGGGCGCGGTAGCCCGGTGGTTTGCGCGCTGGATATGCACGCTGCCACAACTGCCGCCGTGTTCATGGGGATTACGTTCACGTTAAACATGTGGGTCCGTAAGTCCTTCCGAGAGGTTGGTGGTAGGGGAAGGAGGTTACGGTCACTGTGGATGCCTCCCCCACTGGGTTCCGGTCAAAATTGGATGGCACTTCCCGGCCGTCCAAACAGTTACCTTACAGATTTTTGGTAGTTGGGATGGTCTGGGTCTCAACAACAACACAAGACGAGAGAGAACAAAGTTTATTACAATACGAAAGCATCCCTGACGAAGGTCAGAGGGATGCAGCTTCACATTTTGGCGACGACCCAGTAGGCGGAAGACTGACTTTTTAACCTCGAGAAACATCCACGGGATTCGAACCCGAGCCCCTATGACAGCAGTCGAAGACGCTATCCACTTTACCACTGGGCGGCTTCATTATGTTAATATACTTCACGCTAAATTTTATTTTTCAATGATATTTTTATATATTTTTGTATTGAATCCATATCAATGATTATATAAGCTATATTTATAATCAACCTTGAGAATAAAATATGTCAAGGAATATTTTTGACCGAAAGTAAAAAATCTAAAGGAAACACGCTATTACTTTAAGAATTTGCTGCTGAATACATATAAACATTTAAGGCAATATCTTCTATAGACAATTTTGAGATACTGACGTTTCAAGTAAAACGAAAAATATTGAACCGAACTGGTAAAAGTATCGGAAGTGGAAATTCTTAGTAACACTCAGTCCCCCCTCTAGGAGTTGATGCTGATTCCAAATTAATTATCCTTTGAACTCTATATATATATCAGATCCTGAGAAATAGATGTTTCGATGGAAATTTACTCCAAAATAAAAAAAGTGTGGCAAACATTTTGCCACCAAGAACAAAAAACACAGGCATTGGCAAACTATGATAGAAATATAAGTAGTTGATTCCAGCATAGCTGCTTTTACATGGTGACAAGTTGGTATATTTTATTCTAAAGGAGGATCATTTCGTCTTTGAAACCTAGTGACTAGTTTTTATTGTTTACGTTCTCTAATTAAATTAATTCCCTAATTAATCCATAAGCAATATGTTTTAAAAATATCATTTTATTTATTTCTATTTTACTATCATTTTATTTATACTATTTTCTATTTTGCTATCATTTTATTAAACAAATTATTCACTGTTGTGTATAACCTAACATCGGCAAGCAACAAGGTTAACCGCAACGACAACCAATATCTCACAACAGTCTTTCGTAGATAATTTTCGTCTTTTTAGCTTTGAATTATTTGGTCTATCTTGCACTGAAGAATAGGATCTAAAGCATCCTCAAAAGAGCTGCATGTTGCTTTATTTTATTAATTTGTATTTGATTGCGTTAATTGGGTTTCTCCTGTCTTCAAACTACTAACATTTTGTTACTACACTTTTTCAATTAGCAACTATATTTTTCATTATACATCCATGATAGTGAAAGGAAAAGGACACAGAACCAATTGCACATATATAAATACGACTTCATCAAGCTATAAAGGACTATAACTAGCTACAGAAAGGACTATAAATAGCAATACACGTACAGTTTGACATTCTAATCGGCATGAACAGTCGGCCGAAATGATGTGTGTGAGACAACTTGCCAACAAATCTTCTGTATTCCACAGATCTGCCGGTCGGATTTCTTGGGTGTAATGCCGATCCTTGAAGCTAGTACTACTAAATTTATTGGTTTATCTGGGATGTATGGCGTGGTTTTCCGGCCAAGTCTTTGGTCCACAGTTTTTGCAAACTTGTCTCAACGTTGTCTGTCAACAAGAATCCAAGACAGACTGAAGATGACGAATTGACAGTTCGATCCTTTTCTTTCTGCGGGGAGTGAGTCAAACAGGTTTAATTGTCACAGCCTGGCTTGCCAGTTTTCATTGAGGACCAAATTGTACATGTAGGGCGGACTTAAAGGACGCATTTTAGCATCAAAAAACATGCTACATTCAGTTTTATGGTTGATATTTGTAATAGAAATTTATCTTGTGATAGAAAATGAAATGTTGAAAACAAGTAAACCTATATTAAATATATATGAATTTTATTTCCAGACAATTTTGCGTACTGGAAACATGGGGAAACATTACGATATTTTACGATATTTTCAGACACGTGAAGAGATTTTTAACATTTAATTACTTTCCATATATACATGTAATGTATAAGGAAAGTATTGTGATGGGATCGAAAATTCGAATTTGAGTTTTCAACGGGAGAGCACATTTCAAGCATCCGTGATCACGAATCGAACATTTCTGAAGTGATGTGAGTGTGCGTGTGTGTGTGTATGTGTGTGTGTCAGTAGTGTATGTGGAGACGATAACTGACGAACAAATGTACCGATTCGAACGAAATTTGGTACAAAAATCACAATCTGCAAACACTGTAAGCCTATTGTTTTTATACGCAATCGAATGTTCAGACCCCCCCCCCCTAAATTTTCTCGTGAAATTTTGAAAAAATCGTCAAAAAATCAAAACCGCTAATTAAGTTACGCAAATAGACATGTCTCATGTAATGTTTCATTACATTTTTGAAGTGATGTCTGTGTGTGTGTGTGTGTGTGTGTGTGTGTGTCAGTGAGTCTGTGGAGACGATAACTGAAGAACGAATGGACCGATTCGAACGAAATTTGGTACACAAATCACAATCCGTAAACACTGGAAGTCTATTGTTTTTATATGCAATCGAATGTTCAGAACCTCCCTAAATTTTCGAATGAAATTTTGAAAAAATCGTCAAAAAATCAAAACCGCTAATAAAGTTACGCAAATAGACATTTCTTATGTAATTTTTCCTTAGAAAACGATTGGCATAAATTTTAGAACGCTAATATAAACCGTTCTCGAGATATTGCACATTAAAAAAAATATCAAAAAGTTATATAAAATAAAAATATTTCCTAGTGAGAAATATATTCACTTTTCATATGTAATACCATGCGATAAACTTGGTGACATCATTCTCGTGAATCTCGCTCGTTCCAATCATGAAAAAGATACTTTGAGTAATACTTTTGTATTTGAACGCCAATAGTCATTTATCTGCTGTAAGAATAACTTATTTCTCCATCCATAACGCTTGGCGATATTTTGGCGACGAATTTAGCGGAATGTCGCCAACTTGACGACATTTTTAATTGTTGCCAAATTAACAAAAATCTCGCCAAATTCATAAAAATGACGCTAAATCAATAAAAATGACGACTAAATGATGGAAATTCAATATTATGGAAAGAATATAAGTATCTACTATAAGAATAACATTTTTTTAACTGTAAAAGTATAAATTCATTGCATTATATAAGGAAAGTCATGTGTTGCCTACACCAGATTTTTTAGTATTATTTCGTTAAAGTCACATTCTGGTTGTATCAAAATTCGATTTTACTGTTTCTCATACAATTATAATATGTCCCTTCGCATATACTTGTATTGTATGCACAAGGTTTAAAGAAAAATTGATGATACATGTCTCAAATGTGCATGAACCCCGTCTATAATTTAGTAAACTGAAAGCAACTCTAAGTTGCGACCGCTGAAGAACATTAAATTTCTATTTTATGATTACCAAACCCATTTTATCCCGTTTTATGAATGACATTTATTGCATCATTTTAGCCTGTGTACGAGAATAAAGTGCTGAAAGTAAGCAATAAAAACCTAAATATGTATGGATTTCTTTCTTCGATAATGTCTTAGCCGCCCTGCAGAATGAAAAGGAAAAATATGTTTGGAGAAGTTTCGCAGATACATGAATAATAATTATGTTTTGCATTTACTAAACGGTAGCTGTAAGTTTCCAGTTTATTATTTTCTATTTAATGAGAATTATTTTATTATTTTTTTCTTGCTGTTTGAATTAATATATTAAGCATTATAAGTAGTTAACTAGTAATAGTATAATAAGAATTAGGATAATAACAGCTGTAATAGTTAACTACTGCTTATAACATAAGTAGTTAAGTAATATTAGTATAAGTAGTATTAGTATAATAAGTGTTAGTATAATAAGTATTAGTATAATAACAGCTGTTTGAATTAGAATAATAATGTTGGGAATATTAAACTGTTTGCAAGGGCTATTGGCGTTTTATGAAAATATCAATCTTGTGGTTGGTTTCTTTTATTTTGTTCTTTATAATGATACTAGCCTTTCAGTAGAGAGTTATGTCTGAATCCATCTTTGTGAATAAACAGATTGAGAAAAAAAAAACAAGTTTTCCAGTGACCTTTCCTACACAACAGTAGCACATAGAAGTGTACAAAATGAATTTTAACAATACGTGAATTGTAACCAAATTCAGTGTAGTTACTTAGAAATGTAAGAAATAAAAGACTCCTAACTTCGTAAAATTTCTGAATTCAGATCAATGATAATTAAATAGAGTGTTGAAGGCCCAGACCACTCAGTTGGCCCAGAGGCTTACAGCAGGTAGTTGAGTGTCCGGCAATTAACTAGAGTGTTGTAGACCCAGACCATACGGCCAACCCTAAGGTCAATGGTAGCAAAGTGTGTGGCCGGGAATTAACTAGAGTGTTGTTGTTGTTGAAACCCAGACCGTCCGACCTACCAGAAAGGATTAACTAGAGTGTGGCACAACTCTACCTAATTGGACAAGAATCCACTTTTAAAGAGCATGTTACTCAGAACATGTTACAGCATGCTACTCATGCTGAGCATGTAAGAGCATGTTACAGCATGTTACTCTTTATTTTATAGGACTTGAAAAATATTTTGATCGATATCAAGTTTGACAATGTAACTTCTCGTGGTGTAACTTGCCCCCGGCCCCTTGAGGGGATCTCATGATGCCATGAACACAAAAATTGTATCACGCTTTCATGCATAATTAAGTACAATTTTGTCTAACGATGCCAGGTTAAGGAAATATACAAATTCGAATACATTTCGAAGTTTTCACTCGCATTTCAAAAATCCGACTTATCCAAAGATGTAAGGCTTCTATTTGGACGGCTGGGGAAGTGCCACCCAATTTACACCGTAATCTAACGGGAATTACAACCGTGCATTATGTTATACTTCAAAGTGAAGTTTTGTTTTGTGCTCTTATGACAAAGAAAATAGCTTATGCTTCAAAGTGCTACTTTCTGATTTAAGGCAAGAAAATGTCATAAAAATAAAATGGCATAAAGATTGGCATAAAAATGGTTAATGGTTTAAAAATTTCTTGGAAAATGTTTATGCACAATATATTTTTCAAGCCACCTTTGTTGCATTTTGTGTGACTGAGCCTTATATTAGGGACAATTTTTGTTTTGTGGCATACTAAATTGAAAATTATTTTCTTTTGTTGCAAACTCAAGGGGCAATTTGTTTTTGCTGCACACTGAATAATTATTAAAATTTCTGATATTTTGAATGAAGTAAATATAGCCGTACATCCTAATTTATAATCTTTTTATATAAAAAAAATTCACTGACACCGCCGTTGACGCTGCTGCTGTTTGACAAATTTCTTTTTTCTTGAAATTCTTTACTTCTTACCGCAATAATTATTGCATATAAAAATAAGAAATTTGGTACACTTATAGGAAAAGCTTTGGGAAATACGTTAAAATAAACTGTTTTTGATATATATTGCAGTTTAAGAAATATTTAATGTCAAAATAAAAGACAAAATATTTGAGCTGCGAGTTCGCGTCCTGGATAGACTAACAATAACAAGACCACGGATTTTTGCAGAAAGGTGCCTACATGGGTGAATGTTGGCAGGATAAAGCCCCTTTTTTTAATTTCTATGTAGGTTTTGAGATATTTTATGTTTTTCTTTTTGAAGTGAAATTTTCATTTTCGTATTGGCACGTCTGACGATTTATTGTCTCGTACCACAAAAACTATAGCATAGAAAAACATGAAATTTGGTTCATTTATAGAGAATTATTAGTGCAATACGATGGAATAAACCGTTTATCGATTTAAACTTTTGTTTGGTATGAAATAACACGCGAAGTGAGCTCAGGACCAAGGAATTCAGTTTTGGGATTATCTGGGATAAAAAAAAATCCCTGCTTTTACCTCCGGAAAATAGGTAGAGGTAGAAAGAAAGATTTTTTAAAGTCGAATTTTCAGATGAGATACGTATGACGCAAACTCTGGGAGCGCAGCGAGTAGGAGGCGAAGCTTCCCGAAGGGTATTGGCGAAGCTTAGCGAGCAGGGGGTAGAACTCCCCCAAGTAATGTAAAAATTATACAATTTAATTTAAAAATGAAAATAAACTGTCAAAAACTAAATAATGCAATCGATCAACGCATTGAATTATACATTCTGTAAATCTAGCAATTTTATAAATTCCTTTACATTGCTTATTTCGTGATACATTCTTTATAAAGATGTCTACAATGAAGTGCTAC
This sequence comes from Amaurobius ferox, assembly GCA_951213105.1. Classification (NCBI taxonomy): domain Eukaryota; kingdom Metazoa; phylum Arthropoda; class Arachnida; order Araneae; family Amaurobiidae; genus Amaurobius; species Amaurobius ferox. The sequence goes on along the minus strand of OX578135.1, from coordinate 72,696,906 downwards.
ATCACTCCGGTAAGAAATTTCTGACGTTAAGCTAAAAATGTCAAGTTCTATTAGAGTAACACACCGAAATGTTCGTTCCGCAACATGACTCTGGATTAAACATACGGCCACAATGCTTTCTTATACATACAGTATTTATTGGTGTGGGCTGTAGGAAGAAGGCAATCTCTGATTCACCAAACTAACATTAAGGGTATTCAACTGTTCAAAAGAAGAATGGTGCCAAAGTTTAATGGTGTGATTCAAAACATGGTTTTTATGTGCTATAGAGTGGACTTTAAACCCACTGGCGTGAAACTACCCACTGCAGCGTGACGCAATATCGCTGATGCCTCGAACAGGGATTGAACTGCTTTAAAGCCGGGAATAATATCCATCCCTCCTATAGATGCTTTAAAAGTGCAATTTTAATCGTCCTTTGAAAAGAGGGGCATAAAATAAATTTAAACTCTTCTTAGTTCAATAATTTTAAGTGACCGAAGCTGCAGTTTTTATGGATTCACTCCTTTTTATAGTTTTTCTGTGTGGAAATATACACAAAAAGTTGGTAGTTGTAAAATGAACGAGTGGAGTTTTCGATTAACCGTTTTACTGAGGTAAGACTTGATGGTTTAAAAACGAGTCTTTACATTTTCTAGGATTTTCTTTTGATTTGTTGAACGACTGAAATACTGTATGGAACGCTTTTAAAAATAGTGCGTTTAAACTCACATTATATCTCACAGTCTAGTTATTATCATCTAAACAATTCACTTCCAACTGAAACAATATAAGAAATAAAGAACTTTAGCCTATATGATGTAATTTTCAAGTTACAATCGGATATAGCTGTACGACAAAGCAATAAGTGTATAAACCTAAACTACGAAATTTATTAATTCTTTTGATAAAATGATAATTGTTTTGAGGATACATTTGATCCCCTTCATCAGTGCAATAGAACCAACAAACCCCAAGTAGAAAAGAGGAATGGATGCAAAGGAAGATACAAAGAGAGTTTATATACTCAAAACCTGCATTAAGACAGAATCAAACGGAAAGCAACATGAACAACAGTCAAGATAATAGGAACATGAGAACAACAAGAGATAGGCGTGCGCCAAGATACAATTTAATTATTTTTTTTTATTAATAGGACTGTTCGATATAGCAATCAACCCATTAAGCGCCAATGCTCCCATATTGGGAACATCAATAGAATATTTTTTCTGGCAACCCCAAAATTACGAATAAGAAATTTTTCTCCTCAAATATTATCCATAGTCTAGTCCAAATCTCTGATAATTTTTGTATTTAAATTTTAATATTTATTTTCGAAATTTAAATTCAAATATTTATGAAATTCAGATTTCCACAATATTATAAATTTCCCGTGAAAATACCCAGAAGAAAAACCCCGAAATTTTATAAGTGTTACATTCCAAAAACCGAGATATGGTTCTATATTTCACAGTTAGGAATCAAATTTTTGAATTTTGTTTTTGTGTTTTTCTGGCGATTTTATTATGTGTTCCCAAAATGGGAGCATTGACGCTTTACACTACCAAAAATAGATGCAGACTAATCAAGCATTATTAGCAAATGCAAGAGGTCTAGAATCTTCCAATCTACTCCCAGTCTCTTTGTTGTGCTACAGTCACTTTTCGAACTGTGATTGAATTATTTAACAACCAAATATGTGAATTTTTTTTTTATATCGGAAGCATTGCAGTATTTAGCAGAATTAGATGATGAATATGTTGATTCAGAAATTATAGCAGCCCCTTAGAACTCGTGTAGTATTAGATCTGATAAAATGTGTTGAAAATCCCTACTGCCATGGATTATACTTTGATATTTTTTTCACTTCTTTGTCTTTTTTACAAGATTTACGGAGCAAGGGATTCAAAGCTACAGGAACACTCATGGAAAATCGTTTACAACACTGTACAATCAAAGACGTAAAACAAATGTCGAAAGAACCTCCTGGAAGTCACGATGTGTGGAAACCCCAGGCCGTCCAACTCGTCCAGAGGACTTGAGTAACAAAGTGGACGACCGGGAAGAAGTCAGGATGAGTGTACCACTAATAATTTAGTGGTTGCAAAGTGGAGAGATAATAAAGTTTCAAACATAGCATCACAATTTGAAACTGTAGATCCAGCTTCTAAAGCAAAAAGGTGGAGCAGAACAGAAAAGAAAAAAATCGACATTGAACAGCCTCGTGTAATTGGTTCATATCACATCTATATGGGAGGCGTAGATCTATCTCCTGGACAGGTGTTTGAGCAACTATCGTCCGGGAATAAGAGGTAAAAAGTGGTGATGGTGGCTATTTTTAAGTAATGCTTTGAATTAAGCAGTTTTCGCAGCATGGAAGATCCATAGGGAACTGACTGAACAAATGTCTCACTCAGTTAGATTTTCTGAGAGATGTAATACAGTGCTGAATATGTTATGATAAATCTTTCTGGTCCGAGTTACCCAACAAACACTAATGTACATTTTCATGGCATAAACCATGTAATTGAAATTTGCAACAAGCAATCACGTTGTAAAATGTGTGGCAAAAACACATGAATTTGAAATGCTTTGAATGCAATTTGAAATGCTTTGTTATGCTTCATAAAGCATGTTCAGTTGCATACCATTCCCGACAACAGACATTTTCCTGGGATATTTTTTGATACATCAAATGTACTAATTTTATGTAACATACAGTTACTGTATTTCAGTAATTAAAGCGTTCATCTGCTACTTATTACGTTTATCAAATTGGTCATTATATTTACAAAACAAATAACACATACAGGGACGTAAGCAGTGGGTGGACCAAAATTTTGGCCCTATATGTTATTGAATAGGCATCCATAACAATAAAATATCTGACTCTAAAGAAAAATTTAAAATTATGCAGCCCCCTCCATTTTTTTCTGCCTATCTTGCTGAATGCATATATTACATTTAATTATGACCATTACTAATTTCACTAAATGAGAGCAATGGTCAAAACATTATTTCTCCCATTCCCCCATTTTATGAACTCTTAATATGATATCGTAAAGGGCCATTGCTCCCATTTTGGGAACATACCGTAAAAATCTCAGTTTTTGAAAAATATTTAATTTTTCAATTGTTTTGTATTAATTAGTATATAATCCCGTGTTTTTAGTCACCAAAACGTTTTTGAGTGAAGTAAATTTAATAGCGGCCTTTAATGGGTTAAAGACTATACCTCAATGAGGTAATTGATCAGTTACTAACATATACAACTAATACAACTAGCTGGATAAATCAATAAATGATGTTACCCTAAGTGCCGTATTTCTCCAGTTACTGATGGCAACATCTGTTAGGCATAACATTAAACAACTTTACCTGAATAATGTAATTCGTCAATTACGTACAAATACAGCTGGTCGATAAAATGGTAATGGATTGTACCCTAATTGGCATAATTTTTCAGTTACCGATGAATACGAATCTTTGACATAACAATAAAAGATTTTACCCTAAGTGATGTAGTTCCTTAAATACTGACGAATGCATCTATCTTCTCGACATAGAAGTGAGGGATTTACCGTAAATTAAGTAAGTATCTATAGTTACCGACGAATATAACTATTTGATATAACAATATGGAACTTGACAGCTAATTATACTTGAATCGTTAGTTACATTCGAGTTTCGAAAACCTCACTTCAAAAATAATACTGACTGTAAAAGATAAGCAATCAACTGCCCTGTAGGATATAGTAAAATTCTATATGTCCTGTAGTATGACTTCCCAACAGGGGGCCCGTCATGAGATGCCGGTTTATGGAACTTGGCTTCCTCATAGCCCTGATCCTCCTTTTGCCTGTAGGGATAAATCAATCTGTGGATAGGCCAGCTGTTAACATGGTTTATTCCTTGAAGCAAGCGCTTCCAGGTGACTGAGAGGAACAGGCCCCTTATGAACTGTCACTAGACCCGTCGGTGACTAGGGTCTTGACTGGACTGGTTGCATTTGCCCAGTGTATGGTTCCATCGACTCTTGTTCTCCTGGTTGTTAGTCTGGCTGGATGGCGGATAATGCTGTTTACAACCTTCTTCGTAGTGGTGTAAATGACAACAGGTCGCCGGGGTGGTCGGTCCTTAATCTATCCTGTAGTAGAAGAATGTTTTCTTGTTAAATAAAGAACATATCCTGTGATCGATAACTTTCAGCTCTTGTGCTCAAATTCATGGAGTATTTTAGAACTGTATTTTTTGTTTTATGTACGCAAAATTACGAAAATTATGAAATTGTGATTTTAAAATTACGAAATTGTAAAAAATCGGAAATTTTTAACGTTCAAAATTATAAAATATAATGCATCCTTTCCTTAAATGCAATTCATCCAATCAAAATCGAGTTAATGAAATTCAAATTCATTCAACTGACTGATACGCTTATAATCTATCATTCAAAATCTATTCCATTATACATGATTTCATTTCACTTTCGAAAATAAAATTCGAGTGCTTATCCTATTATCCAAATATTGTGTTATCGAAGGATTACATTCATATATACTTTGTCAGATATTTTATGGAGAACCATTTATCACTACTTAAAGCGCAAGGAAAGTGCTCCAGGTTTAATAAATCCAAATGAGTTGGTCGAAATAATGATGCAAATGTGTTGAAAGGCTGAAATGGCTCACAGTGGGGCTATTAGAAGGAGCTCTAGCAATTAAGAGTTCAAAAGATAGTCACGTATATATTTAGATGCCTAGTAAAGAGCAATATATGACATTTAGAAGTGTGTTTTACGAGGCTATCGTAAAAGTTGGTAGATTCTGCATTAATGCATTGAAGATGTGGTAGGTAGCTACAGCATGCAGTTTGATTACCAAAATGCAATGGAGTATGCAATGTTATGCAACACTAATTAGTGCATCACAATTTTTCAAGTATAACTAATTAACAAACTACGAAGTTTGATGCGGGTATGGCGTGACTTTTCTTACATACTCAAACACATTTTGATTTGAATAATATCTAGTTTTGGGATCCCCTGGTGGAAAAAAGAAGCATTACGAAATATGTAAGCACTTTGGACGCTTATATCCCCGATTCTAATACATAAAAATGTAAATATATTTTGTTTTCTTTAGTCAGAAATAGAGTCCAGATTATGATTATATAAAATAAATTCAATATTTTAATATTTTCATTTTTTTTTCGGAAAAAAATTTAAAAAGTAGCCCTTTCAGCGCGTTTTTATTTTTCTAGCTTTGACTCTACATCTCTCTCTCTCTGTTATATATATATATATATATATTAGAAATATGTAATAATAAATATATATATATGGAATCAAATGATTAAGAAATAAAGAAAGAACAAAGGAGAATGGGGATGCTTACAGAGAAGTCGATTACGACTCTTGTTCCCGATTAATAATTGTTGATTAATAAATATGCATTTTAAAATTAAAATGGATACAGTTAATTGTGTGGTATTATGTTAATATATTTTAATCCAGGAACTCGTACTAAAGATTTAATAGTGGCTTATTACCGGTATTTCAAAGTATCAAAGCAATGTGTTTAACTAACTTCAACAACATGTTTCTTTTTATAAGCACAGCAATCTCCATGCTTGAAACTTCATTCAAACTTTATTCAAACGACATCATCGAAATATACATCGTCTGGTTCTCTATGTAAAAACAGTGAATATTTCATTCATACACTTTTACTCCAGACTCCAGTGTAAAATAATTTTGATTAAAGAAAAATCAGCAATTCTTATACAACTCATCTTACAATCACTTGTTCCCATTTTATATTCATTAAAGTTAGGCTTCGTTATAGAAATAATCAAAGTTTGATGATCATTTAAACTCAAAAATACTTTAACTGCGTTGGCGAGAATATAGATGCAAAGAGAAAATGCAAAAATAAATCGGTTTTAGGACGGATGCAACACTAAATATAAATTAGACAGAACTTTAAAAATCACGATTTTGACACAAGATGGATGCCGTATTTCATTTTGAAGTGGGTCACCTGACCTTCTTATTATATGGGGGGCATTATTATGTTAATTTTTATTTAAAAAACTACCGAACATTTTTTGCTGAATATTTTTTTATATATTTTATGGGATAATTTGAATATTTCTTCAAATTTTCGAAGCAATTTGTGAATTTTAAATTCGCTTAAAAAATGTTTGAAAAATTATGTCCCATAGGGTTCAATGTATTTCAATTTTTTAGTCCGAATTTAATCCAAAATTAATTTGGTGACGTTATTCATTTACATTCTCATATGTCCCAGAGACCGTCTCAACAACATACTAAAATTTCATTTTGATAAAGTCATTTTTACGGCAGTTATCGTACGAACGCAAGGACAGACGGACAGACAGATTGAACAAAGTCATAAACACTTTTTAACTATGTTGTAAAGTGTTAAAAATTCGGTTCTTTAATATGCAAAATTGACCGTAAAAATTGTCAAAATTATAGAACTAATTGAATAAAATTGAAAATACATATTGTTAACTTTGTATCACTTTGTGTATGTATCCCTTCGACCTGATAGAAAGGTGAAAACATAGATTTCAAGGGTTATACAAAAATTTTGTTTCGATAGATAAAATTTCCATTAGAAAATGTACAAGCGTACTAGCAAAAGTTGTATAAGAAAATTATATAAAACTTTTATAAGCAATACCTAGTAGCTAACTTTTATAAAAATTTTATAAATCAATTCTTTGATTGGTCTTGCAGTTTTATAAATCAATTCTTTAATCGGTCTTGCAGTTTTATAAATCAATTCTTTAATTGGTCTTACAGTCTATTTTTAAGACCCAGTATATGCCATATAAAGAACGGAATAATATAATGCATGCTAGTGGAATAATTAATATTTAATCAATGAATATAATAATTCTTTTAATTGATTCTTTTATTGGATTATTTTAATCGATGAGTATAATGTATGCTTCCATTTAATTGGTTGATATAATGCTTGTTCTTATACAATAATATATTTACTATTAATATATATTCTAAAAATTCAAGATCTGTTTTTTAAATTGTACGATTTCAATAGTTGCCACAGCGAGTCTGAACGTATGCAATATTTTAATAATAAAGTACGGCAAATTCAATCTGCCTCCATCCATACACAACAAATAAAAAGAAATGCATGTTCATGAAATATTTCAATTCTCTTTTGAAGTAATCACAAAATGAAACCAATGTTTACTCAACCGAGCGAGCATTTATAAAACACTTATATTTTGGGAATTCATCACAGAATAAAAGAAATACAATGCAAAATAATTACGTAGAACGGATACATAAAGCGCTCCCTCAAATTCTCCACAGACTTCCCCCTGTTGATTTATTACAGCACATGCATACACTTCTCACCATATTTCAAACACTTGCATGACTCCCGGCCATAACGCTTAATTGGACGTTACCCCATAGCGAAGCATTTCAAGGCAGGGCAATACCAGATTAGTTGAAAGTTTTAACTCGCATCAAACACGCAATAATCCAACTAAGGCAATAAAATTAGAATTTAGTCTATAGCAGATATGTACAGAACACCGATGTTGTCTTAAAACTCTGCTTGCAAACAGCATTTCAATGCAAATTCTAGAAATTAGCAGATGTATGCATTTATTTTGTTTTTAATGCTTAAGAAAGCAAAAGAAAAACTATGTTGTAGAGAATTTTTAAATGCGCCAGGTAATTCTCTATAAGTATTGTAATGGGATCGAAAATTTAAAAGCGATTTTTCGTCAAATGCCATATTTATTGCACTTTTCTACTTGGGCAAATTAATATTTATTGTATATGTGGCGCGCAAAACAAAACAAAATTATAATAATAATATTATTTAATATACTAATGCTAAATTGACATGGTCGTAAAATCATACATAGTGGAACTCATTATTATTGTACATTGCGTTGTTTGCCGCTAATAACCCTCCAATTGATTATCTTTCGCGCGAGTTCTGTAAAATAATATTAATTAATATAATACTAAATTGATTGCACCATTTTAACTCTAACAATAAATCATTTATTAACAACATAAAATTCTTAATTAGAACAATTATTCTTCTTACTAATTATTCCGGCGGAAAGAGACAATATGAGATCATTATTAAACTGCCTAAAATGTCTTTAGACCTATAATATGTTTAATGGACACATACCTTCACTTTCGGCTTCACTTTCGGCACCACAATTCTTGCATCAGCAAATTGTACTGGCCGTAACTCTGAGTATTTGGCTCCACTTCGAACTGCTGGTAGCACTGCAAATTGATCTAGCCATCTTTTGAACACTCTACAACAATTGCGTCACACTTCATCCATCGCCGTCCGTCCAAATAGTTGCTCTTAGTCCTCTGGACGAGTCGGACGGTCTGGGTCTTCAACACTTCATCCATCTAGCTGTTGTGCAAGTCTTATGCTCCTTAATGTCGAGCTGCTAATCTGTTACCATATTGGCCAAGTATCCAAGATCTTATGTGATAGGTTGTGGCTCTTTTGCCTCAGGACTGACATTCCTCTTTTTCTCCTATTGGCCGCATTCATGGCGAAGCCACAAGCATATTTCGAATTGGTCAACCTTTTACCCAATGTCGTTGCTTCACATATTTCTAGATTCGTTCGACCCCTCTCTGTATTGACACCCCTAAATTTATGGTTTTCTGACCTTTGAGTCCGCATGCTGTAAACCTTGGCGTTTTCAGACAGGAGGTATTATTTGACGTTTCAGATACAATAAATTACTGGCATAAAACTGTCTCACACTGGATCTATTTCTATTGTGAGATCTATTTCTGGTCTCACATATCTCCCCGCGAACAAAGAACCAAAAAAGAAATCAACACCAATAAAGTTCGAAAAAAGTTCGAGTCACTTGCAACTCTGTAATTGACATTTTTCACTGAAAAAAAGTTCGTCAAAGAACTGCAGTTCAAACACAGTCTTGTTGTGATCACCAAAATTTCAACACATATTATACACTATATATATCTATAACTTATGTACTCATCAGGTTTATATCAGGTCAAGTTTTCAACTGAAGCAAAATTAAATTTTGACTAATTTATAAGATTTTAAACATATGCACATTCACCTGGCAATGTTACATACTTATATACAATTACTGGTATCTAACAAAATTGCACTTTTTTTTTACAAATTAAACAGCATATATATTTTCATGTTATGTTTAACACAATTCCTTCCTCATTGATTTACAAATTTTCGTTATTGATACTCTCATAACTTAATGCAAATACATCATATTTGCTTAACTTTTAACATTGGTATATGGGAATGATAACACCGATCTGACATTTTCTCTTTAAATGCCTTTCTTAACATCGAACCTAAACAACAACAGACACTCCTGACCTCGTGATAGTTAATTGATTGATTGACTTGCAAAAAGATCATTACAGACCTCCATCATTATGACCCCTTTTCCTCCTAGTAGATAAACTAGAATTGCTCTTAGCTAAAAATATATGGAGATTCTAATACTTTTTAGAACAATACTGCTTTAAAAATTGATAATAGAAAATCCAATTTAATTGCCCTATAAAGAAATATAAAACTTTTTATTATCGCTTACAAACTTATTTTAACAGGCATAACTTGGTGTTTGGCAAATTTACGCCAATTTATATATAACTCTATCATTTTTATCCTGTTTCAAAAGTAGGTTAAGGACAATAAAAATATATTATTTCAACGCACCTATTGAAAATCGTGGGTGTACACTCATGTTACAAGAGTCCAAATTTCTAGACAACTAACACATTTATTTACATGCACAGTGTAATCAAGAACAATATATACTAAAACAGCGCTTAAATTGCTCCAATAATTTCACGAAACAGCCGATACCATTCTCAAAACTTTGACGAATATCACAGTTCAATGTAGCTCGTATCACGTCAACTGCTCTCTCATTGAGTATTGACTCCTTTTACAGATTCTATAGAAACTTCTGGAAATCTCTCACACCTCGTAGAATATCGGTTATTTCGAGGTGTTTCTCGAACCTTCGTAAAGTCATCAAATGTCGCCAACTTGACGACAAATCGTCAATCTGCAACCCGCCTCCGAACTTTAGCATATGGCAACCCAAGATTAACGTCATAGGAAAGGTTATATGTGTGAGACCAGAAATAGATCCCACACGAAGTGCTGTGTTTGTGGTGAGGCACTTTTATGTACAAATTTATGGTGTCTAAAACGGCAAAAATACGTCCAGTCAAAAAGACGCCAGGGACTACAACATGTGAACCCAAAGGTCAACTGAAACCATAAATTAGGGGACTCAAGCCGGAAGGGGTCGAACGAACTCTTAAAATAGTGTGAAGAACGGCATTGGATGGAATGCTAGCCAATCCAGATGAAGCTTGTTACGTCACATTCAATGCTTCGAATGAGGACAAAGGGGGGATTGACACCCCCAACAAATAAAAGCCAACGGTCCTACCGTGCTGAAAACACCGGTTCTCGTTAGATCACCGAAGTCAAGCAGCAGCGGGCGTGGTTAGTACTTGGGTGGGTGACCACCTGGGAACACCGCGTGCTGTTGGCACATTTCGGGTGCGGTAGACCGGTGGTTTGCGCGCTGGATTTGCACGCTGCCACAACTACCGCCGTGTTCATGCGGAGTAAGATCACGTTAACTATGTGGGTCCGTAAGTCCTTCCGAGAGGTTGGTGGTAGGGGAAGGAGGGTACGGTCCCTGTGGATGCCTCCCCCATTGGGTTCCGGTCTAAATTGATTGGCACTTCCCGGCCGTCCGAACAGTTACCTTACACCTTTCTGGTAGGTCGGACGGTCTGGGTTTCAACAACAACACAGCCTCAGATGATTTTGCAGCAAGTTACTCATACAGTGCAATGTGCGATGCGGTGGTTCAACAACCATGATCTACAAACGTCTGGGTCTCAACAACCCCCGAGAAATGGAAGGAACCACAACTTGTGACCGAGGAAGGACACTGATCAAGACGAAGAGCAGTGATGACTTAATAACGACACAACAGCGATGACTTGTTCTGATATTTCTCCGACATTATGACATAACGACGACTGGAAATGTAGAGTGCTCCGTAGATATTAAAAAATAATGGATATATATTGATTTGTGCAGAGTTACAACAGTACAATATGTTCAACGACTTTACGTGTCGGAGCATTACACCAAGAGTTAATGCCGGTAAATGGACGACATATAAATACGGATGCTGACCAAGTGCAAGACAAGTTTGAAGGTATGTTGCCCTTGCCCATTGAAAATGATATCTGGTCATAACCACTATTTAGGATTTTCCGTACTGGTCACGTATGTCCCCTCCGCTGAAATAATATAATTAAATTTTGATATTGAATTTAATAAGTATTTATGTTTTTTAACACTTTACAACAAAGTTGAAAAGTGTTTATGACTTTGTTCATTCTGTTTGTCTGTCTATCCGTTAGCACGATAACTGCCGTAGAAGTGACTTCATCAAAATTAAATTTTAGTATATTGTTCAGACGGTCTGTAGGACCTATGGGAATATAAATGAATAGTATCACCCAATTAGTTTTGGATTGAACCCGGGTTGAAAAAATGAAGTACATGGAACCCAATGGGACCAAATTTTTTAAACATTTTTTAAGCGGATTTAAACTTCACAAATTGCTTCGAAAATTTTAGGTAATATTTAAATTATTCCATAAAGTATATAAAAAAAAATCAGCGAAATATATTCAGTAGTTTTTTAAATAAAAATTAAAATAATAATTACACCCCTTATATGAAGCGATCACGTGACCACGATATGAAAAGATCACGTGACCCACTACAAAATGATATATGGCATCCATCTTGTCTCAAAATCGTATTTTTTTAAACTTCTTTTTAATTCATATTGCGTGTTGTATCCGTCCTAAAACCACTTTATTTTTGCTTAAATTCTGTGCATCTGCATACTGAAACAACGCAATTACAATATATTTGAGTTTAAATGCTCATCCAAATTTGATTATTTCTACAACGAAGCCTATTTTTCACCTATGTAAAATGTAAACAGCAAAATATGTTGAATGAGTTGTATTAGAATTGCTGTATTTCTTTAACACAAAACCATTTAATTCATGGAGTCTGCGTAGCTGATATGATTGAAATATTCATCGATTTTATAAAGATAAGGAAGATTTTTTTCGATGAAGTTTTACGCATAGAGTTTAATTACTTGTAGCTCCATGGTCTTAATTTTTAAATAAAATAAATGATTATAGTATTGTGAAGAATGTCATGAATGGGAAATTATTTATGAATGAAATGTTGCTTTTATAAGGAGAGCCAGGCGTGTTATTTTTTCTATGACGTCATTTGAATGAATTTCAGTTGTTTTCGATGAAGTTTTCAAATATAATAAATTTTCGTAGTATTATGATAATTCTAAAATTATTACCGAGGAATGTATCGCATTTTAGAGATATTTAAACCAGGCAATTTATATTTCAATGCCGTCATTTGAATGAAGTTCATTTTTTTCGATGAAGGTTTAAGTTTTCAAATATAATAAATTAATGTAGTATTGTGATATGCCGTGATAAGTTTTAAAATATTACCGAGGAATGTGTTGCATTTTAGACATGCTTAAATAAAATTGCATTGAAGTTGGAAAGTGTTTCATAATCAATGCTTTAAGCATGATTGATTTTTTATGTTAATAAATGTTTTTGTTAAAGTTAAAATGGTGTGATACATTTAGTATTATATTAATTAATAATTCCTTTACAGGACTCACGCAAAGGTTAAATAATTGGATGATTATTGCAAAACACGACGCACAATCTTAAGGAATTTAATATTAAATGTATAACTTAAAATTTCTTTCCCACAATATGTACGGTTGTTTTCTCCATCTAGTTTTCAAAAGGAACTTCACTAAGTGCATTTTACACGTTTTTAACAATATGAATTTGAAAAATATTGGTAAAAATAAAACAGATTACTTAAACAATTGAGTATAACAGTAATTATTTACCAACGTCGTAACTGAGACTGTCCAATCGAAAATATAATACAGTTTACTTATAAAATTGAATTTCCTTTATAAAATAACAAGAAAGATCAATCATGCATAAAGCATTGATTATGAAATACTTTCTAACTGAAATTCAATCCGCTAAATGTATCGCTTCTCTAAAATGCCATACATTAAAAGGTGATATTTTTTAATTATCACAGAACTACAACAATTTATTTCACTTGAAAACTTAAAACTTCAAAAAATGAAAGTCTTGAAGAATTTGAATTAAGTTTAAAAAATGAACTTTATTCAAATGACGTCATTGAAATATAAAACCTCTGGCTCTCTATGTAAAAACGGTGAATATTTCATTCATACACTTTTATTCCAGACTCCAAAGCAAAATAATTTTGCGTTAAAAAAATTCAGCAAATCTTATATAACTCGCCTTAGAACCACTTGTTTACATTCTGCATCCATTAAAATTAGGCTTCGTTGTAGAAGTAATCAAAGTTTGATGATTATTTAAACTCAAAAGCATTGTAAATGCGTTGGCACAGAAGATATATGCACAGAAAATACGCAAAAATAAAGCGATTTTAGGACGGATGCAACACTAAATATAAATTTAATAGAACTTTAATAATCACGACTTTTATTCTGGGAAAAAAGATGGATACCATATTTTATTTTGAAGTGGGTTACTTGATCTCTTCATATTATATGGGTGTAATTACTATTTTTATTTTTATTTTAAAAACTACTAAATATATTTTCCAGAATTTTTTTTACATATTTTATGTGATACTTTGAATATTTCCCAAAATTTTCTAAGCAATTTGTGAATTTTAACTGCGCTTAAAAAATGTTTGAAACATTAGGTCCCATAGGATTCATTGTATTCCATTTTTTAACCCGTGTTCAATCCAAAACTGATTGGGTGATATTATTCATTTATATTTCCATATGTCCTAGAGACCGCCTGGACAGCGTATTAAAATTTCATTTTGATAAAGTCATTTTTACACCAGTTACCGTCGGAATGGACAGACAGACAGACAGACAGGATGATCAAAACCATAAATACTTTCAACTATGTTGTAAAGTGTTAGAAATCGCAGAATAAACACATGATTCAATTCCTGTGTGTTTTATTTATTGATTCAATTCCGCTACTAAGCAACATGATATAATTTTCTTAGTCTAAGTCTCAGAAAATCATCGTCTGCAAATCGCTATTTCTGTAGAAGGTCTTATTTTGTGTTTTTTTGTGTTCCCTGCAGTACATTGTAATTCATATGGAAAGTATTGGAATCTTATCAGACATCGGAACTTATGAAATTTCAAATATTTTTTCGGTGGGTTTACACGTTTCAAGTACTCTAGAAAATGAATACTTTATTTTAATGTGTGTATGTTTACACACATTGCTCAAGTTTTACTTTTCTTTTCGTATAAAGTATGTTATACTTATTAAACACCAATAATTTAGTTTAATTATATGTATTCATTAGGTTCATTATTAACTGGTGCCAATTTTAACGATTTACTGAAGGGGAGTACATCAAATAATTCATTATGACAACGTTATACAGTAATGCACGTAAAACCTCGACACGTGAACCATATATGTAATTGGAACTAACTTTTAATTTTTTTATATTTTTTATTAATATTTTTATTAATATATTTTTCTGTATTTTTATATATATTTCTTTATATTTTTCTGTATTTTTATATATATTTCTTTATATTTTCTGTATTTTTTATATAACTTTGCATATTTTGAATTTAATGCCATTTTGACTTCCCTTTAGTCTGGCATCATTGCTCTCTTTCGACAATATCAATGGCGTTCTCTATCTATTACCTTACCATACACTAGTTTGGTCTCACATTGCTTACATCAAATATTTTGTTTATCATGTTTGGATATTTTAATGTTATCCATCATATATATTGTACAATGGTTATATTTCAAATAAAATCAAAACTGCGTTTTCATGCATGCATAACATTCTAATTTTGTGCAAAAATGTGTGCTAATGCGTTAAGGGGTTTTCAAGATACTTTAAAATAAGAAACAATGCGTATACGTCAAATGAATACAACACACAAATATGTTTAATACAGTGTTATGTATAACTGATTCTAGCGTACAAGATCTATTGAAAGTTTGGTTTCAATAACGTCATAATAAAATTTCCTGCGTGCGGAATTTACTTATATTATTATCGTTTTCAGAATGGCTACAGGTATATGCATAGTACACACTCTGGAATAATGAGTGTTTCACTATAAGAAGTTGTTTGTGTTATTTGCTTTTGATGATGTTGGAAATTATGTTTTTTAAAATAGCTATTTGCAATGACAACACTGATTTTAGGCCTGTCAAAAATATTGTGTAGAATTTTTTAATTATGATTAGATGATTAATCTTTAGATGATTAATAATATATTAAACCAGAGTAAAAGTTCCATATATCCACTAAAGATTCTTCATTACCATACAATTAAACATAACTGATACTTACAGTTTCCGCCATTATTCTCCGGTCACTTAAAGAAAACAATATTAAAAATAATTTAATGTAATAATGAAAATATGAAAACAACAAGAAAGATCAATCATGCATAAAGCATTGATTATGAAACACTTTCAAACTGAAATGCAATTTTATTTAAACATTTCTAAAATGCGATACATTCAGCAGTGATATATTTTAAATTATCGCAGTACTGCAATAATTTATTATATTTGGAAACTTCAAACTTTATCGAAAAAAATGAACTTTATTCATATGACGTCATCGGAATATCACTTGGCTCTCTATATAAAAGCATTAAACATTAAGCATTAACATTAAAAGTCAGGATTTTTACACTGGGAAAAAAGATGAATGCCATATTTTACTTTGAAGTTGGTCACGTGATCTATTCATATAATATGGGTTGAAAACCCAGGCCGTCCGACTCATCCGAAGACATAGAGCAGCAAAAATGGGGGGGCCGGGAAACCATATAATATGGGTGTAATTATCATTTTATTTTAAGTTCTAATTAAAAATCTGCCTTACATATTTTGTTGAATTTTTTCATTTATATATTTTATGCGATAATTTGCATATTTCCTTAAATTTTCGAAAGAATTTGTGAATTTTAACTTCGCTTAAAAAATATTTGAAAAATTAGGTCCCATAGGGTTTAATGTAATTCAATTTTTCAACCCGAGTTCAATCCAAAACTAATCCAATGATAGTATTCATTTGCATTTCCATATGTCCCACAGACCGTCTCAATATCATACAAAAATTTCATTTTGATAAAGCCATTTTTACGGCAGTTAACGTGCAAACGGACAGACAAACAGAATGAACAAATTCATAATTTTGGTTCAACTATGTTGGAAAGTGTTAAAGTTATTTTCATTGAAAGGATTGAAACTAATCCAGCTTAAATATCGCAAATATTTCAGTGAAACTTCCAAATATATCAATTTTGTTTGAAAACATGGCTCAAGTAGCCACGCTGACGGTTCCGGATTTTGAAATCCGTTTATACTTGCAGCAATCATCGAGAAATATAATTTTGTATCATATTACTATGGTAAATGATGCCGCATAAAATGTATGCTGAAATATTCTTTTGGAAGATATCTTTGATATAACAGTATCAGACTTAATGGCCATTTACATTTATTAACTTTCAGAGAATAAAAATTTTCCCGCGATTTTTCACAGTTACTTCCTTGTTAGAAGAATAAATCTCATATTAGGAACAAATATAACCATGTACATAAAGTCGAAGAGAATTAGTAATATCTCAATTAATTTAATCAAGAATTCATAATTTTAATTTCGTCAAAAATGTCAAAAATTATTACTTCTTCCCTGTAACAAAAGAATACTGTTAGTGTTAAATTTATATTCTTTTCTTAACTTTATAAAACTTTGTCATACATTTAATAAAAAATAATTTATCCCATTTTAACCATAGAAATTAGCACAGAAAAGTTTAATTGTTTCTCGTATATCGCTACCTTATTGATGTTGATGATAAATGAGGAGAACCACCAAGATCAAATTACAAGAATTTACTCCCAATCGCTTTAAAATCATAAAATTAACCATAATGATATAATATGCAAAAGAAATTACCAAGGTAAGCTGCATCGTAAAATATATATAAAATACATTTTTAATAGCAATACATATAGGTACTTAAAAATTTCAGCTACCGATGCGCTTTACTACATTAAAAATAAAGTGTCTTCAACTTACAAATAAAACAAAATTTTGTAATAAATAATTATGACACCATGTTTCTAAGTGTGTAAATAAAACATATCCTGTAAAGCAGTAAACCATATTAGGAACACAGCATCTTTTTAAAATATATCTCAACCACAATAGCTATAGTCATTATAAAAATACTTAAGTGATCTTTAAATTGTTTTCATAACTTTAAGATTGGATTATATATTAGGTATATCACGAAGTGTAATGACAGTATTTTCTGACAGCCTATCGAGTAAATGCCTTGCAATGCAACAGATGGTTCTTAATAAAATAAAAGCGCTAATTATGTCATTATTGCTCAACAACGTATTTTATATAATTGATATAATGTCGAATTTTTTGTAACACACTTAGAAGATATTAAAAATGTTAAGTAAGAAATTTGTGATAGTGATCTTTAAGCTAATCTGAGTAAATGTGCAAAATAATGTAATCATGGACACAACAAAAAAAAATCTGATGTGGGCAGCACATGATATTCCTTATATAATGCAATACATTTACTACTTTTACAGCAAAAAAAAATAGGTTATTCTTATAGTAGATACTTATATTCTTTCCAAGATATTGAATTTTCGACAATTAATCGTCATTTTCATTGATTTAGCGTCATTTTTATCCCATTGGCGAGATTTTCGTTGATTTGGCAACATTTCAAAAGTCGCCAAGTTAGCGACATTCCGCCAAATTTATCACCAAAATCTCGCCAAGCGTTATGGATGGAGAAATAAGTTATTATTATAGCAGATAAATGTTTATTGGCGTTCAAATACAAAAGTATTACTCAAAGTATATTTTCTCATGAATGGAACGAGATAGATCCATGAGAATAATGTAACTAAATATTTTTTTTAATTTATGGGATTTTTTGATACATTTATTTGAAACATGTGCAATATCTCGAGAACGGTTCATGCTAGCGTTCTAAAGTTTATGTCAATCGTTTTCTAAGGAAGAATTACATAAAAAATGTCTATTTGTGTAACTTTATTAATGATTTTGATTCTTTGATGATTTTTTCAAGATTTCACTCGAAAATTTAGGGTGGTTTTGAACATTACATTACATTTAAAAACAATAGGCGTCCAGTATTCACAGATTGCGATTTTTGTACCATATTTCATTCTAATCGCTCCATTCGTTCGTGAGATATCGTCTCCACAGACTCACTGACACACACACACACACACACATACACACACGCACACACACGCACACACATAGACATCATCTCAATAATGTTTGATTCGTGATCAGGGATGCTTGAAACGTGCTCTCTAGTCGAAAACTCCAATTCGAATTTTCGACCCCGTCGCAATACTTTCCTTATACATTATGTATATAAGGAAAATAATAATAACTAAATAGAAATTATAAACAGCTAGCTGTTATACATTTATGTTATTACTAAGCCGGCCTAATGCTCAGTTTTAACACTTTCCAACATAGTTGAGTGTTTATGACTTTGATAATTCTGTCTATCTGTCTCTCTGTCCGTTGTACGGTAACTGTCGTAAAAATGACTTTATCAAAATAAAATTTTTGAATGTTATTAGTGTTCCGTGGGACATATGGAAATAAAAATAATAATATCCCCCAATTAGTTTCGAATTTAACCCGGGTTGAAAAATGAAATGCATTGAACCCTATGAGACTTTTTCAAACATTTTTCAAGCAAAGTTAAAATTGATAAATTGCTTCGAAAATTTTTGGAAATATTCAAACTATCACATAAAATGTATAAAAAAAATTTCTGCAAAACATGTTGCTTAGTTTTGTAAATTAAAATAAAAATTACACCTACGATATATAAAGAGATCACGTAACTCATTTCAAAATAAAATATGGTATCCATTTTTTCCGTTGTGTGAAGATCGGAATTTTCAAAGATTGCTTAAAATTATATTTATAATGTTACATTCGTCATAAAACCCCTTTATTTCCCCCTATTATAGTGTATCTCATTTCTGCGCCACGCAATTACAAATTTATTTATTTTAAATGATCACTAAAATATGACCTATTCTACAACGAAGCCTAATTTTAATTTATGCAGAATATAAACAAGCCAAGCGATTATAAAATGAGGTGTATCAGAATAGCTAAAATTTTTACGCAAATTTATTTAGTTCTGGAGTCGGAAATATAAGCGATATGAATGAAATATTTATTGATTTTACATAGAGAGCCAGATAATTTATATTTCGATGAAGTCATTTGACTAAAGTTCATTTTGTGTAACTAGTATTATCTTTTTCAATGAAGTGTTTTAAGATTTCCAACTGTAATAAATTATTGTAGTACGTTGATAATTGAAAACATATCAGCGCTGAATGTATCGTATGTTAGGGGTGTTTAAATAAACTTGCATTTCAGTTGGAAAATTTATCATAATAAATGTTTAATGCGTGATTGATCTTTCTTGTTTTAATACATTCGGTATTTTAAGAAAATATACACACCACACAGCATCGCGGTTACCTTATACCTTTCTGGTAGGTCAGACGGTATGGGTCTCAACAACAACAACAACAACAACAACAACAACAACACACAGCATCGGCCACTCAACCAGCTGCTCATACCCTAGGGTGAGTCGGGCGGTCTGTATCTTTCACACCACACAGCAGCCGTCCGTCCAAATGGATGCTCTATGTCTTCGGAGGAGTCGGACGGTCAGTGTCTTCAACACCACACAGCAGAAATAAAATGTTTAAGTATGGCAATAGAAAAGTCTATTGTACCCAATGAGAAGAAATCAGCAATTTCATAAAATGAGGTGTAGAAGAATTGTAAAATGAGGTGTAGAAGAATTGTAAAATGATGTGTATAAGAATTGTAAATTGAGGTGTATACGAATTATAAAATGAGGTGTATAAGAATTGTAAAATGATATGTATAGGAATTGTAAAATGATGTGAATAAGAATTGTACAATAAGGTGTATAAGAATTGTAAAATGAGGTGTATAAGAATTATAAAATGAGGTGTATAAAAATTGTAAAATGCGGTGTATAAGAATTGAAAAATGAGGCGCATAAGAATTGCTGAAATTTTTTCACGCAAATTTATTTAGTTCTGGAGTCGGGAATATAAGGGATATGAATGAAATATTCATTGATTTTACATAGAGAGCCATACGATTTATATTTCGATGAAGTTTTAAGTTTTAAAGTGAAATTAATTATTATTGTTCTGTGATAATTAAAAAAATATCACCGTTGAATGTATCGCACTTTAGAGATATTTAAATAAAATTGTATTTCTGTTGAAAAGTGTTTAATAATAATTGCTTTATGCATGACTGATTTTCTGCTTTTATTTTCATAACAAAATGTGATATAAAATTAATTCTACATAGCCAAAGTGGTTTCGTTGAGCATTATGAGTCTCCAATTGCAACTAATGTAATCAAAAGAGCAAATTGCCTGAACATCTTACTTTGAAATGGACGTGATTTCTCTGTTTTTCTATTTGTCTGTCTACATATTTCGTCCGATGAGAACTCCTCTAAAACTTCACCGATGTTTTTTATTTTTTAACACTTTTCCAACATGATTGAAAAGTGTTTATGACTTTGTTCATTCCGTCTGTCAATCCTTTTGCACGATAACTGCTGTAAAAATGACATTATATAAATGAATTTTAGCGTTTTGTTGAGACGCTCTATGGGACATAGGAGAGTGTAAAAGAATAATGTCAGCCACATAGTTTTGAATTTAACCCGGATTGAAAAAGTGAAATACATAGAACCCTCTAATTTTTCAAACATTATTTAAGAAGTTAAAATCCGCAAACTGCTTCGAAAATTTTAGGAAGTATTCAAATTATCCCATAAAATATATAAAAAAAAATCAGCAAAATATGTTTGGTAGGTTTTTAAATAAAAATTATAATAATAAAGACACTCATATTATATGAAGAGATCTTTTTTCCCAGTGTAAAAAATCGTGATTTTTAAAGATCTTTTAAAGTTATATTTAGTGTTGCACGCGTTCGAAAACCGTTTTATTTCTGCCTATTTTCTGTGCATCTATATTCTGTGCCAACGCAATTATAATATTTTAAGTTTAAATGATCATCAAACTTTGATTATTTCTCCACTGAAGCCTAATGTTAACGGATGTAGAATATAAACAAGTGATGAGTTGTATGAGTTTAAGCTGAGTTGTAAAAGAACAGCTAAATTTTTGCACAAAATTGTTTAGCTCTGGAGTCTGGAATAAAAGGGACATGAATGAAACATTCATTGCTTTTACATTGAGAACTAGACGATTTATTTTTCGATAACGACATTTGAATAAATTTCAAGTGAGGTAGAACAATTGAGTAGAATATTCAGTAGGAAATTAAAGTAACTTTTTCAAAGCAAACTGGTATTGTTAAGGATTCCAGTTTAAATTTGAGCTCAGTAAAAGTGACTCTCAAGTATTGCAGAACAAAACTGTACCAAATCTAGTCTAAACCAAGAGCTGAAATTACCGGCATAAGAAATATTTTTTCGTCTATGCTTCAAAATACTTTTTTTTTGTTTCATACAGCACAGTTAGATATTTTTACTATACATAAAACCTGGTGTAACAAAAGTTCAAAGTCACGTCAAACTTTATGTTCAAAATATCAACTTTTCGTGATTTTATGAATAGAATATCCTTTTTAACATAAAAAAATGTAATTTTGAAAATATAATTAATTTATATGTAACATATGTAAAAATTCTTAGAACAATTATTTATTTATTCATCTATTTTTATTGAAAAACTTCTGGTACATAATGAACTCCACTTTTTTCAAAGTTTTAATCTGAACTATGTTTCTGTGTTTATAGCTTAAAACCATCCATACCAGGAGGTTTAATTTCCTTTCGTCGCACTGTATGACTTTCCTCTGCCAATACCATCTGCTTCCCTCTAGTGTTTTCTGCATATATATTCGAAACTGTCATTATAATTTATAACGAGTTCCATCAGCCAAATTTACTTTTTAAAGCTTGCAGCGTATAAGTCATATTAGCCGATCATACTTACTGTAATTTAGTGTTGAAATTTTAATTTCATACTTTTATTAAGAAATTACTTTTTATTAACATTAGGAAATGCTTTGTTTATATGTCAAACATGTGGTCATCAAAGACCAGTAATATTTTTTTATTCAGTCATTATATAAAACCAGCAAAGTGCGCGCACTTCCTGCGCTACGCCCGTTTATGTGCACCATCGGAAACAGGAATCAGCATATCCCTCCCAGCTATTCCTAATATTCATAGACACATGCGTGCCATATACCATTCCCATTTAATATATATTAGCTTTTATACGACTCCCTACTGAAACATACATACTATATGAACTTCTAACGTAACGTAATGCATATACGCTCTCCTAGACCAGTTAAATCAAGTTTAATACCTCAAGCCTTTTAACTCAAGTTTTCAATTTCTGATCAGAATAGAAAAGTAGAACTAGCTATCTAAATTTATGGGTCATACAATTGAGCCCCAATGCATCTGTAAACAAAGCTTGCATTTATTGCATTCTCTAAAGACCGAATTTAAATATATCTAATGACTCCATGGTTAAATATTCATATTCTGAATTTGCAAATTGAGATTGTCATGTCGCCATTCTGTGCGCCATGAGCATTTTGTGTTTTGCTGAGAGCTCTTTTTCCTTCGTGCCTGTACCGGATTTTCGCTAGCCCTTGTCCGTATTGCTTTTACATTAAAAGCTGTGTCTTGTCTTCGGAGCAGTTGAATTTGGAAGATCGCTGTCTCCATGTGGTGCAGTGGCGGCTCGTGTATAGGCACTGTGGCACTGCGGGAACGACAGCGCTATCTCTCCCTCGCAGCCTCGCTTGCAGCTTCCTATGTGCGCATGCGCACATAGGATAGGGAGAGAGAGAGCGGTGTTTGACTGTTGAGCGCATGCGTACATAGGAAGCTGCAAGCGAGGCTGCGAGGGAGAGATAGCACTGTCGTTCCCGCAGTGCTACAGTGCCTATACACGAGCCGCCACTGATGTGGTGTGACGTAGTGTCTGTGGAAGGAGAACTCTGTTGCCGTGCGCCTCTGCCTGCCAATCAGGAAGCGGCTCTTTGGAGAACTTTGGATTTTTTTTTTTCGCTTTCTCGCTCTCTTCTTGGACGGAGGTTGCTGAGAGAAGTGTGCGGAAATCTTGTCTTAAGACAAAGCCTTAGCCGAAATGGCTAATTTTCGTCGGCGGAATATTTGTTTCCGATAAGAAACTATTCCAAGAAACAAGAAGATGATGAAGTTCCTGTTCCTGCTAAATTTCAATCCTTTCGGCATATTTCTAAAATTTCTTTTTTTATTTTAGGAGACTTCCTTTTGTCTACCCTTGGTCCGCTGTTTTCATCGCTTTAATGTGAGAATTCCATTCCTTGCTGGATATTTTATTCCTGATAGAAAAGGAACTGTTCGGACGAACTTTTGAACACTGCCGCTTTATTATTATCTTACCCAAGAGTTGAGGTAAATTCGTATCATAATTTCTAAACCAGAATTCCGTATTGAAAGTAGTGACTTGAGGTCACAGGCACATGGAAAAAGTAAATTAAAAATACTTTTGATTAATATGAAATAATTTCTGATTGTCATTGATATAAATTCTAAATTGAATAGTAGAGTTAAGATTTGAATCAAAGAGTAATGTTGTTGAATATTGAAATTGATATAATTAAATATACTTATTGACTGAATATATTTTATAATGCTTAATAATTAATAAATAGAATTTTTGGTTGACTTAATATATGTGTAATCCTTTCATGTATTCCATCCTTTCCTCTTTGCCTACCTGCTATCATCTGGAATCTAATTCTTCCAGACTGGGAAAATGTTATTGCTCACACAACGCAAATGTATTTTGGGTTTTGTACATACCACTATTAGCCTTTTTCGTCGTACACCTGCTTTCCTTTCGTCGGCTGTTCTTGGTTGTGTCAACGAGTTAAATAAGATTGCGTTGACTGTTGTGGTGCCGACAGGTGGTGCTTTGAAAGTGGTGTCGTTACGACAAGTGGGGCCTCACGACAAGTGGTGCTGTATGCCTCACGACAAGATGACCTCTCAATATTAACTTTCCTATTTAGCTGAATTATGGAGGTGGTCTCATCTCATGACCGTGCAATTGCATTATGTTGTGGCAATACCTTTGATCTGAGATTGTAAACAGAAAAACAAAAGCCAAAGTTTGAGAGATCATTTCCTCAGATCCAAGGGTTAATATGAAAAAAGAAAACTGATTGAAGATTTGAATTCAACATGGTTGAATTAGTATACAGGTGTTTTTCAGTACTCGGGGTTGCATTTGGTGTTCTGACATACTGATATTTGACTTTTAGAGAGGTGAATTTTAAAGAGGTGAGGCCAGCATTCTGCCCTGCAAGTAACTTCAAGAACCGCTTTATTGACGGGGAAAATCCATATATAATTTGTACAAGAGAATCGGGATTTTGTGTTTTGAAAGCGCGGTGAATTGGCGATTGTTCAATTTCGATCTGATTGTTCATGTAGAAAGAAAATACAATCGTGTCTTTGTTTACAAAAATAAATAATCTGATGTGGCAGCACATGACTTTCCTTACATAAAACAATGGATTTACTACTTTTACAGTTAAAAAAAATGTAATTCTTATAGTAGATACTTAGATATAGTAGATACTATAGCTCATTTTCATTGATGTAGAGTCATGTGTATCCATTTGGCTAGATTTTCCTTAATTTGGCAACATTTAAAAAGTCGCCAAGTTGGCGATATTCCACCAAATTCGTCGCCAACATCTCGATAAGCGTTATGGACGGAGAAATAAGTTATTCTTACAGCAGATAAATGACTATTGGTGTTCAAACACAAAAGTATTACTCAAAGTATCTATTTTCATCAATGGAACAAACTAGATCCACGAGAATAATGTCACCCAATTTATCGCATGGTTTTAGATATGAAAAGTGAACATATTTCTCAATAGGAAATATTTTGTTTTATTTTATATGATTTTTTGATAATTTTTTTGAAAAATATGCAATATCTCAAGAACGGTTCATTTTAGCGTTCTGAAATTTATGTCAACCGTTTTCTAATGAAAATTTACATAAGAAATGTCTATTTGCGTTACTTTTTTAGAGGTTTTGATTTTTTGACGATTTTTTTCAGAATTTCACTCAAAAATTTAGGGGGGTTCTGAACATTCGATTGCTTATAAAAAAAAATAGGCTTTCAGTGTTTACGGATTGCAATTTTTGTACTAAATTTCGTTCAAATCGGTCCATTCGTTCGTCAGTTATCGTCTCCACAGACTCACTGACGCACACACACACACAGACAGACATCACTTTAAGAATGTTCGATTCGTGATCAAGGATGCTTGAAACGTGCTCTTCCGTCGAAAACCCGAATTCGAATTTTCGACCCCGTCACAATACTTTCCTTATACATTATTGTATATAAGGAAAGTAAAAATCTAATGAAGGCAACTTATGACTTTCCTTATATAATGCAAAAATGAATTTACTCCTTTTACAGTCAAAAACTAATGTATAAGATCCACCGTACTGTGTTTTTAACGTTGAAATGGACATTTTGCGATTTTCAAGATGGCAACATGTAATACGATTTCAAAGTATCCAATTAACTTCTCACAACTAAACTAACTTCTCACAACTAAAAAAAATCTGATGTGGGCAACACATGACTTTCCTTATATAATGTAATGAATTTACTACTTTTACAGTAAAAAAATAGGTTTTCCTTATAGTAGATACTAATATTCTTTCCCAGATATTGAATTTTCGACAATTAGACGTCATTTTCATTGATATAGCGTCATTTTTATCCATTTGGCGAGTTTTGTTAATTTAGCAACATTTCAAAAAGTCGCCAAGTTGGCGACATTCCGCCAAATTCGTCACCAAAATATCGCCAAGCGTTATAGACGAAGAAATAAGTTAGTTATTCTTAGAGCAGATAAATGACTATTGGCGTTCAAATACAAAAGTATTACTGAAAGTATCTTTTTTCATGAATGGAACGAGCTAGATCCACGAGAATGATGTCACCGAAATTATCGCATGGTATTACATATGAAAAGTGAACATGTTTCTCAATAGGATATATATTTCTTTTAATTTTATATGATTTTTTGATAATTTTTTTTAAAATGTACAATATCTCGAGAACGGTTCATGTTAGCGATCTAAAATTTATGTCAATCGTTTTCTAATGAGAAATTACGTAAGAAATGTCTATTTGCGTAACTTTATTAGCGATTTTGATTTTTTAATGATTTTTTCAAAATTTCATTCGAAAATTTAGGGAGATTCTGAACATTCGATTGCAAATAAAAACTATAGGCTTCCAGTGTTTACGGATTGGTATTTTTGTACCAAATTTTATTCGATTTGGTCCATTCGTTCGTCAGTTATCGTCTCCAAAGGCTCACTGACACACACACACACACACTCACACTCACACACACACACACACACACACAGACATCACTTCAAAAATGTTTGATTCGTGATCAGGGATGCTTGAAACGTGCTCTACCGTCGGAAACTCGAATTCGAATTTTCGACCCCGTCACAATACTTTCCTTATACATTATGTATATAAGGAAAGTAATTATTAATTATCAACATTGCTAAAACTTTGTGTTGTTTATTAATTGCATCCTCAATTAGCGGTATAATCCATATAATAAAATATTTTAATAATTTATTCATCAATTAATCGTCATTTTCATTAAATTTGACAATATTTTCGTCAATCTGGGGTGAAAGCTCGCCAAGATGGCGATGTCTCTCTAGATTATTCGCCAAGTTCGTCAAATGTATTGACAAGTGTTACACATAAAGAGAGTTAAGAGCATTTCTTATATACTAGAAAGTACTCTTGTCATACGACGGATATCTGAATTAGGGAAACAACGCTTCTCATTTGGCGTCATTTTTATCTATTTGGCGACAATTTTATCACTTTGGAAACGTTTAAGAAAGTCGCCAAGTTGGCGACGTCCCGCTAAATTTCTCGCCAAGAGTTACCGAAGATCGGAGAAATGGGTTATTCTTATAGTCTATTCTTATGTTCTTTCCAAGATATTGAACTTACATCAATTAGTCGTCATTTCATTGATTCAGCGTTAGTTTCATCAATTTGGCGAATTTTTATCAATTGGGTGACATTTTCGTCAATTTGACAATATTTAAAAGTCACCAAGTATGAGATTCTGACAAATTCGTCACCAAACTTTTTTTCAAATGTTAAGAACGGAAAAATAAGTTATTCGTATAGTATTTGTAGATTCTGATATTTTTTTCCACGATATTGAATTTTCGTTAATTAGGCGTCATTTTCACTGAATTAGAGTCATATTTTATCAATTTGGCGACATCTTCGTTAATTTGGTAATATGTAAAAAAGTCGCCAAGTTGGCGACATTCCGCCAAATTCGTCGCCAAAATATCGCCAAGAGTTATGGACGGAGAATAAAGTTATTCTTATAGCTGATAAATGACTATTGGCATCCAACTACAAACGTAATAACCCAAATTAACCTTTCTCCATAAATGGAATGAGCTAGTTCCACAAGAATGATGTCACCAAATTTATCGCATGATATTACATATAAAAAGGGAACATATTTTCCAATAGTTAATATTTCTTTAATTTCAAGTTTTTTATTTGATAAATTTATTTGAAAATTATGCAATAACTCGAGAACGGTTTATTATAGCGTTTTAAAGTTTATGTCAATCGTTTAAGGAAAATTTACACAAGAAATGTCTATTTGCGTAAATTTATTAAAGGTTTTGATTTTTTGATGATTTTTTCAAAATTTCACTCAAAAATTTAGGGTAGTTCGGAACATTCCATTGCGTTTAAAAACTATAAGCTTCCAGTGTTCACGAATTGTAGTATTTGTACGAAATGTCAGTCGAATCGCTCCTTTCGTTCGTGAGATATCGTGCCCACACACACACACGTCACCTAAAAATGTTTTATTCGTGTTCAGGGATGCGTGGAACATGCTTTTCCGTCGAAAACTCGAATTCGAATATTCGACCCCGTCACAATACTTTCCTTATATATTATACAATGTAAATAAGATAGGTAAAAATAATATGTCTCATAATACTAAATTAATTAATACTTTACAATAATACCTAATAATGATACTTAATAATAATACTTAACAATTAATAAGACTTTTACCTCCATGTTACAAATGGTTGGTTATCTTTTTATTTGTCTACAAATATTTGAGGGTCGGGAAACTATATAAATACTATATTATCACTTTCTCTCTATATTAGGGACTGGCAGCGATTACCCGGCGTTGCTAGGCAAAACTATGATAAAAATTACACCAGAACATATAGGGCCGACTGTAATATATTACCGCTGAATGTATCGCATTTCAGAGATGTTTAAATATAATTAAAGTTGGAAAGGGTTTCATAACCAATGCTTTATGCATGATTGTTCTTTCTTATGATTTCTTAATACTTTTCGTTGTTAGATAAGCCTGTGAGAAATAAACTTGTTTCCATCTAAATTCATATCTCAAACCTGCGATTTTCAAAAGTGACAAATACGTTCAATAAACTCCCACAAAACTCTGAAGATTTTATTGACTTTCACTTTTTAAACCAACAATTTGTGTGTGTGTGTGTGTGTGTGTGTGTGTGTGTGTTTTGTGTGTGTGTGTGTGTTGTGTGTCCAACCTTTTCCATTGTGAATCCTGGAGTTAGAGAGTAGAACTCCTAGGAAAAAGTGTCGTTTTTTACTAATATCTCGAGAACCACTGCTTGTAGAAACTCAAAACATGGCCTATGTTTTAAGTGGAGCGATTTCAAGACTACCAAGACAAATTTCATGAAATTCCGTTCAGCCGTTCTCTAGTTATGGTGGATCATACATACATACATACACACATTTTCTTCTTTATATATATAGATAGAGGAAATATGTAGATGGCAAGTGAAACACGAATGCAGTTTTACAATGAAACATTTAAATTGAAAGCTAGTAAAGGATATCAATTACCTTGGTTTTATATGTGTATTTCACGTGAAATAAATAGCATCAATTCAATGCAATCTTGGGTTTTTAAATGTCTGTTTTTAAACAAATGTTTTAGTCATAGAGTTAGAAAGACGGAGATACAACTCCTATGGATGAAACGCTAGAAATTGCCATACTGTTATAAGAATTATATCTAAGTATCACTGTTGTTAGTAAAGTAGCTGCTACTGTTAATTGACACAATAGAGTAGTGTCAATTAGTACACGCATTTTGATTATTTTTAATACTTAATAATAATACTTAAATTAAAAGTTCCTTAATTATGAGTATAATTAACCCAGTATTTTGTCTCAATTGTAGGATAGAGTACAGTCTATAGGGAGATAAAAATAAATTGAAAAGTAAAATAAATTTGAATACGTAGAGATATTCTTTATTGTTTCAGTCTTACTTTGCGCTAATAATTTATATTTTCAAAATAAATATTTTAATTTATATTTGCAAAATAATATTTTAATTTATATTTACAAAATAATATTTTAATTTATATTTACAAAATAATTATGTTTAAATAAATATTTTAGACCTTTCGCCCCAGAAATGCATACAATACAGAACTACTTACAATACAGAATCATTTCCCACCGCCATCTGAATTATTGTCTCAAACGATATTGGCGTTTTCTTAATATGAAGTTTTTAACTCCTTACATTTGCCGCTATGGTTTTAGTGCTAGAGATAAAGAAATTATGTAGACAGCAAGTGAAACGTAAGGGCAGTTTTATAATGAAACGTTTAAATTTAAATCTGATAAAGCATGTCAATCTCCTTGGTTTTATATATGCAGATTTCGCGTGAAATATATGGCATCACCCTGATGCCACTTGGGTTTTTAACTGACTGTTTTAAACATATGTTTTAGTATTCACTATATGAATACATTTAATAGAAAACGATTGCTTCTATTGGTGATTTCCTCTCTTAAATATGATTTTATCAAGAGTAACATATTAGGGACTTTATTTACAGCAGTCAAAAGGTAAGTTTCAAATTTCCCAAACAAAAGGCTTAGAAAAATATTCTACTGTAATTTAAAGTGTGTATTTATAATTATGCATCTGAAAATCTTATATGAACACATCATCTTCACTTACATTTAACTAGGTATCCGTATGGCTCAATATACAGAGAGAAATATTTTAGTTTTCTGCAATAAATATATTATCCAAGGGATTCGAGATTTATTTCTGCATTTCAAGATTTTCTATTGCAATGTCTTAGAATTCGTAGAGTTATCAGCTTACCGATGAAATATTTTTGAAAATTATGAGCAATGCTTAATTTTATATCTAAAGCTATTTCATTTAGTTTTTAATAATTTAAATTAAAAAATATTCTGATGTCAATAATATCTAAGGTTGGCGTTTCTCTGGAGAAAAAATAAGAGCGCTGCGAAAAATGTAAAAAAATTGGACACTTATACACCCAAACCTAATAGACAGAATTGTAAACATAGTTTCTTATTTTGTCAAAAAAGTTTGTGAATTCAGATTATGAATATATAATAATAATTTCAATATTTTAATGGGTTTCTTTAACTTCAAAACATAGCTCTCTGAGCGAGTTTTTTTTCAGTTTTCTAACGTTCACTCGAAATACATATAACAAACTATAAAACACAGATATAAATAGTAAACAACAAAAATGTGTACTAGAAAAAATTTAGTATTAAAATCGATATTTATTAATAAAAAAATTTGATATCGTTTTCGAGTAATCTTGACACGTTGATGAAGATTGAACTTGAAAGAAATTAACCTTTCCGTTTATCAAGTTCGTAATGCTTATATCTTAAAAACTAAATGAGCTATTTTTGTACAATAAATAATAATTTGTATTTCTTTGGAAGTCCTATAAAGGTTTTGATCAAGCTCTATTTTTTTAATACTTTTAAAAGTATGTGTTTGAGCGAGTTTATTTTTTTTTTCATTTTTCATAATTTTACTCGAAATATCTTCGAAATTATAAAATATAAATGTAAATAGTAAGCTACAAAAGTATGTAAGAGGAAATGTGGTTTCTAAATCTGCATTTATTTTTTTAAAAAATATCTCTTATAGTATTCGAGTAATCTTCGTGTCAAGTTGAAATCCTCAAGACAAGTATAAAAACTGATAAAACTACCTTTCAGATCATAGCGTTTCTCGTTATTATTGTTGTTATTATTTTGGTTGATGGGCTTATAAGTCAAACCAAATAACCGATTTTGATCTTTTTTTATAGTTTTCCTTATGATCCAAGGGTGTTATTTAAAAGGACATTTGAATTTCGGTTATTTTCGGTAGGAAGAAATTAATTGAAAAGTAGGTAGGATTTTTGTAGGCCATGTACCTTTATCGACAAAAAATAACTCAACATTACATTTAAGAATTTTTATTATATTTATTTCAATAGCGATATATTAGATAGCAATTTGAAAACTTGAAATCATATAGTTAGGGAAATTGCTTATTTGAAATGATGGCATATTTTATTGCTACCATTTTTAATTGCTTAGGATAAATTAAAAGTATGGCTCTTGCGGCCATCCAGATAGTTAACCTTCGGGTAGGTTGTAACATTGCCGTAGGTTGTAACATTACGGTAGGTTGTAACATTACGGTAGGTTGTAACATTGCGGTAGGTTGTAGCATTGCGGTAAGTTATAACATTGCGATAGTTTCTTTAAAAATAAAATAGTCTAACCTCAAGCTTGGGTTTTCCCAATCGAATTCCGATTGAAAATTGATACATGCCCAAAAATTTGAACCGGACGTTACCATAGTTAAGTACAGAGCAAAGCATGCAAGCACGAATCGTTTTAATAAAAATGCTTATCTAGAAAATATATCTCAAAACAAAAAGAACTGTATTCCAAAAATATTTCGCTAAATAATTTAAAACGTTAGCTGCAGATTAAAATGAAATTACGTATTTTGGCGATTTGTACAATTCCATCTAGGTGGGATTGTACCAACAACGCTCTCCAATTATAACTGGAATAAGAAAAATGCCGAAAGAGAACGAGGGGAAGTTCAAGAAACGGCAGTCCAGTTGTTACCGCACGGGGAATATCCTCGGACGACCAGAGTTCGATTCCCGCCTCTGGCCAAACTGTCACCGTGATCACGTGAAGTACGATCGCGTTAAACATGTGACTCCGTAAGTACTTCCGAAAGGTTGGTGGAAAGGGAATGAAGGTATGGTTCCTGTGGCTGCCTCTCACACTGGATTCCGGTCTAAATTGGGTGACCCTTCTCTGCTGTTCAAACATATACTTTACACTTTCAGGTAGGTCGGACGGTCTGGGTCGAAGAAGAAGGAGGAGGGGAGGTTCAGTGTACCTTAGCACTCTGTCAAGATTTTGGTTTTCATTGTAAGAAGAATAATTTCGTGTAGACGCGCTGCATTGAAGGGACATTATATACACTTCATTAATTAACAAGACATGACGCCAAGGTATATTGGATCTTCTCGCGTCCTCTTTAGACATTTATCTCATCCAAGTTATAAGAGGAAACCGTTGAGGGTACATTTCCACATGGATGGCATTGTACTGGGCGCCAAAATATGTGATTGTATTTCTTAGTTTGGCTGACGCTTTTCCTTACTTGAAGCAATTTTTTGCAATGCAGATGTTTTTGTTTAGAGATATGAATAAAATTTGCACTTGTTGGATCTCTGGCGGAAATCAAGGAGTTATAAAATATGTAAACAGTTTGGACGCTAATATCTCTGAACCTAATGAATAAAAATTTAAATATTTGTTTTTTATTTTATCCGAAATAAAGTTTAGATTTTGAATGTAAGAAAATAGTTTCAATATTTTAATGTTTTGAACTTATTTTTACGAAAAAACTACCTGTCCGAGCGATTGTAATATGCGGCCATTCTTTAAAACATTGTGATGGAGAAAATCATCCTTAACCAATGGCATTTCATGTCATGTTCAGCAAAACAGGTTGGTGCTTTTTAATGACTTACGTCAAGAAAAAGAGTTGAAATTGATTGGAATGCGAAAGCTTTAAAACGTGTTTTTCCGTCAATTACAAATTTCAGAAAAATTTCAGAAAAACTGCCTCTCTTTTAGTTTGAAGTCTCTAAAATATTTTTGGGCAGGAGCGAGCAAAATTCCTGCGCTCACTTAAGCCATTAAAGGTTGAGAATTTTTACTCTTTATGTTTAATCACCTGCAACTAAAGGACACGCAAAAAGTTCATTTTGTCTCTCAAGGAGATCATTGATCCTAATATTGTGCATGTTTGTTGTACGCACAACGCAGGCTCGCCACTTGCGTTGTTCTGATTGGTTGAAGTAG
Source organism: Amaurobius ferox (assembly GCA_951213105.1). Lineage (NCBI taxonomy): Eukaryota > Metazoa > Arthropoda > Arachnida > Araneae > Amaurobiidae > Amaurobius > Amaurobius ferox. Next base: position 72,663,174 of record OX578135.1, on the reverse strand, counting down.
ACTGGGAATGACATTTTTATTATGTATATGATATAAAAAAAGTAAACACATTGCAAATATCCTTTGCAAACTATTAGATATGGGAAATTAAAAGCTAAATGCCGCAGTTTAAAATTGTGTTTAAATCTCTTAAAACTGCAGTAAGACAAAATCCTTTTTCAATGTGTCTACACGCTGTAAAAGGAATATTTGTGCTAACTTTTCTGTTTTTAACTTCAATGGATTCTGAGATTCTTTGATGAGTCAGCAATTCGCAGTCAGTCTGGGTTCAGTCAGTCAGTGAGGTTTTTCTATTATATATATATATATATATATATATATATATATATATATAAATTAAAATTATTCTTTTATATATATATATATATAAAGTAAAATTATTCATTTACATATATATATATATATATATATATATATATACAAAAGCTAAATGCAGACTAATAGTGGAGTCCTATGGCGATACTTATGAGGTCAAGGAATTTGCGTTTTTAGGGTGGGTATCCCTATGGATATCATCGAAGAGAGTAAGTAATACGTGGGAATGAAGGTTTTTGTGGTAATGGAGTTGGTATTGGTATTTGTGTCTGATTGTTTGAATCGGGGTTTTGCCTTTTTTCCACTTTCGTATTGTTTTGTATTGTACTGATGTGTAGTGTATATCTTCAAGTATATATCTTTTTCAAATTGGTACCGGCCTCCGGGAGTGTTTTCCGCGGCTCTAAGCATGCTTTAACAGGGGAGTGGGGGTCACAACTCCCCCACGGCCACTTTGTGGTACTCGATTTGTTCATTTCTCTTTGATCTATTTGGAAATTTATATATATATATAAATGTTTCTCTGAAATGTTTTCTTTGAAATGTTCTCTGTAGCAAAAATGAAAATAAGATGGTCTGAAATGATTATTTGATATCAATAGTGGCTATACGACAAGTTTGTGAAGATGATGAAGAGAACATTATAAATAAAACATTATAAATAAAACATTACAAATAAAACAGGTACTAAATTGGTATAAAATAACCCTTTTTCCCTGTTCTACATATAAGTTAAGGAAGCTATATAGATAGTCAAAACTCTTTGGTTAAACCATTGTAATAATGAATTTTGCAGGGAATATCCCTGTCATATGACTATTTATATTCTCTAAAATAGCATTAACAAAATACATTTCAATAATATATTGCTTATCTTTTAGGTTTCGAAACATGTCTGGTTCAGGTTGTTATAGAGTTCCAATGGTTCCCGGGCTGCACCCTGAATCAAAAAATCATAAAGTTTTGCATTTTGGACCAGGAAATATATTCTCAGCTCTAAATTCACATAAACAAAATATAAATTCAAAATACATGGTATCTCATGATCAATTTCAACGCCAAAACTCTCCTGTACTAACATTTTTTTCATCTTATGACAACAGAGGTGAATCTCCACGTGATCAAATGAAATTCAGAAAATGCAACATTGTCTACTACGTTGAAGATGGGACAATTAAAGTATACGAGCCATCCCAAAGGAATGCTGGTTTTTTACAGGGGTGTCTCATAAATAGAATTAGAATACCAAAAGCAGGTGGCGTTTACTATACTTTGGACGATCTCAACATAGGAGAAACTGTTATACTCTTTGGGAAATCCTTCAAAATTATTGACTGTGATGCATTTACTAAAAACTACCTTCGTGAAATGGGTTATAGAGTAGGAACCCCAGAACCTGAAGTTATAGACCCCGTTTATGCTGATCGTGAAGAGATGGACAAGCATCGCACTTCATTGAAAACGCTGAGTAGCACGAAGCAAACTTCGATGTCCTTCTTTAAATCTCACCCAAAATGGCTACATTTTTACGTCATATATAATTACAAACCTCGCTTTTTTGAAGATCTCCGTTATGCTTCCTTATATTACGACATTGTCTATCACACCATAAAAATAATAGACGAAAAGAAATTATTGGAATACCAAAGCCAACTTATGATAGGCAATTACGATACGTATTTGATACTAAAGCCTACACTGGTTCCGAAGAAACCACTTCAGCTGAATTTAACGGGTAATCCGTTGAGTCCCGTTGTTTTAAATCTAAATGCAATTACCAGAGAAATGCACTTGCAGCAACTTATGGACTGCAGGGAAGGAGGAGCAAATAACCCTACTGGATTCTTAAGAGATTCAAATCCAACCAAAAATTCTGAAGGAATTGACAGCTACTTTAGTGCCCGAGATTTTGACTTGGGTATTACCTTGGACATTTTTGGCTCCAAAGTATATATTTATGACTGCGATGAATTCACGAAGGAATTTTATCGGAACGAGTTTAACAAAGAATTAATTTCAGTACCTTTACCTGATCATAAAGGATCTAAGTACCATCAGTTAGTATATAAACAAAACTTCGGTAATTCTGAAGATAGTTTGCAAACATGCCATCAACTAGCATCCATAAACGCTCCACAAATGTTGATGGATGCTTACAATACTTCACAGAGGCCAATGCATAAAGGTACGGGATCAGGTTGCCTTACAAAGTTCTTGTTAAATTGCAGATACGGAAACGATGGTAATGTATTGAAATTCCTTGCACAAATGATCACAAATGACAATTTAGTAAAGGACCAGTATTTTGTTATTGAATGGTTTCTGGAAGACGACACCATTGAAATTGGCGGTCTCGACCTAAATTTTACATGTTCAGATTCAAGTGTTGCGAAATTTTTGAGAAGAATGAAGTTAGTGAAACCCGTGTCAGAAGACAGTAATGCTGGGACATGTCACTATGTCCCTACAGATTTCTTTCTGGGTAATATCATCTATGCATCTAAGAAACCATTTCTAATCATTGACGCTGACGAGTACACATATGACTACATGGAGCGTCACTGTGATAAGTTTGAAAACTCCAATATCATAAGTGTTATGTCAAACATTTTGCCATTAATTAGGAATAAATCAATAGAATTGAAGTCGCTGTTTGAAAAGTGCGATTTGGAAGGAAAAGGATTTATAACGTACAGCGACTTCAGAAATATATTATTTGAAGCGCTTCCTGTAAGCCTTAGGTGTCAATTAGCAGAACAACAGTTCAAGACCGTGGCGCGCTATTTTGCTTATGAAGAGTATGTAGGTTTGAAATTGGATCACATTCTGTCCATAATTCAATCTGAACTTAAGAATCAAAAATTCGAAGATTTTGATAAATTGAAAACACTGTTTCTAATACATGATACAGATAATGACTTTAAAGGTCACTTTGAGCCTGCTGAAGTATATAAAATCCTTCGATCGTATCCTTTGATTATTAACAGGGACTTGATAAAGTCGCTGGTTTTCAAGTTTCCACTGTGCAATGGAAGGATACCTTTTAAAGAAGTGCTGAGTGCATTAAATTATTTTGATGCTCCCAGAAAACCACCAGGTAAAATCCCGTATGCCATCAACATAAATTGGGAAAGAATTGAGAAAGTCAAAGATGTAAATAAAATTTGTTACAATTTATTTTTAGGGGAATTGACGAATGAAAAGTGTCCAACCTGTACATAATATTAATTGGGATACTTTTCGTAAAAAACTTAAATTCTATAATTTTATGTTTACATTTAATAAAAATAAAAATCTTTGTTTGAAAATATATGTCCGAAGTTAATGATTAATATATGTATTGCAGTATATTAAGTCCGCCATATTATAACATGTATAAAGTAATTTAAAAATGTCCTCCTATCTATCCGACCGCTGGCTTATCGGTTATAAATCCACCGAACTCATGAATGTAACTCACCTCTACCAAGTAATATTATTTAATTACTTTACAATCCATAACACGTTACAATTACTAACGGTAATTACAGTTACTAATAAAGCACAATTTCTGTATCTGGACTATTTCTGCCCCCCAAACGGAGTACAATTGTCACACCTATACCACGTTACAAAAGGCAATTTTAATATAACAGTAGCAAAAAGCAATTTCAATATAACAGTAGCTAAAAGCAATTTCAATATAACAGTAGCTAAAAGCAATTTCAATATAACAGTAGCAAAAAGTAATTTCAATATAACAGTAGCTGAAAGCAATTTCAATATAATCCCGTGATAAAACGTATTCTCAATGCGACCCCTGACAAGAAAATTAGTAAGAGAAACATTCTTACTCATTATAGATGGGTGTGAAAAATCACCCTTTACTGATATTTCATATTGAAAAATGTTGATGTGTGTTATCTGTGACGATGGTACCAGATATACCTACGAAAAATTTCAATATGCTCAGGTTTTTGAATTTCTTTCTCCATTTTCATTTCTTTTTTATCTTTCTTCATTTTCGAACTATATAAAGTTTTGGTGGATTAATACGTTTATTTCGTCCTCTCGGTCTTAAGTTTTAAAATAAAATAAATTATTATAGTATTGTGACAAATGAAATAAATGGAAAAACTTTAATGCATGAAATGTTGCTTTTATAGAGAGAGCCAATCGATTTATATTTCGATGACGTCATTTGAATAAAGTTCATTTGTTTTCGATGAAGTGTTCAAATATAATAAATTATTGTAGTATTATGATAATTTTAAAAATATTACCGAGGAATGTATCGCGTTTTAGAGATGTTTAAACCAGACAATTTTTATTTCAATGCCGTCATTTGAATGATGCTCATTTCTTTTGATGAAGTTTGAAGTCATCAAATATAATAAATTTAGTATTGTGATAATTTTTAAAATATTACCGAGAAATGTATCGCATTTTAGAGATGCTGAAATAAAATTGCATTGAAGTTTGAAAGTGTTTCATAATCAATGCTGTGTGCAATATTGATCTTTCTTGTTTTGACATATATATTGTTTCAATTTCATATTTTCTGTAAATAAGATTTACAAATGTGATCAGGATATTTTATTCTGCAGATTTGCCTAGGAAGATAATTTTGCATAGCAAGAATAGAGATTCTTAAGCTTCTTCTAAAAAGCATAATTTAAATATTTTAACAGAGTGTTTTGAATAACAATGTAATTTAGAATACTATGGGAATTTGCACATGGTTGTGAATTTTAAGTTTCTTTATATTGCATATTCCGTACGAAAAACGGGTATACTTCTAGTGATGCTCCTGCTTTTTTCGGTTACTGATGTTTGGTGATTCACTGCACCTGTCGCCATCACGGTAAGAACGTGATGCCAAAATATAAAACGGAATCCTGTTTGAATAGTTTTGCTTTGCTCTAAAAGGTTTCTTTTACTTCAGCAATAAAATCTGTGAAGAATGTGAATATTAGGAAGGAAATGCCTGTCATATTATATCCTTAAACTATAAAAAAATTACAATATTAAGCACAATCTATATATTCTTTTGATACCGGCTGGCATTATGCCCTTAAGTAATATGAAAAAGATCTTTATTCATAGGATATACTAATGATAAAAGACAACACTCAATCACTCTCTGCATATCCACAACACAGATGGAGGTATTATTATATCCATTGTGGTAAATAAATTGAAAATGAGTCCAATATCCATCTTTGTTTCAGTAGCTGATGTCATACGCAACGTAAAGCTCCAGAATTCCTTCTTTATAAATAAGTTAAAAATAGTCCAATATCCATCCTCGTTTGCAGTATCTGTTGTCATGCTCAACATAGAACTTCAAAATACTGTTCTTTATACAGGGTGTATATAAACTGTTTTGACAAAATAAGAGGGTGATAGTACCCATCAAGACGAACAATATTTAGTATGGAACCTAGGGTCGCATTCAAATCTGAGTGCCAGACAAGAGCAACTTCGAAAGACGTCCAGTAAGCACAAGCCGCCTATTCGGACGACATAGCTGTCTTGCCGGAGAAGAATCACATCTCCAGAACATCACCGTCACTTCTAGTCATCCGACACTTCTTAAAAGCCACATATCCAGGACGATGGATTGGACATAGTGGACCTGTGGCTTGGCCTCCACGCTCACCGGACCTCAACCCACTGGGCTTCTTCTGGGGACACATAAAATCTTTGGTGTACCAGACGCCTGTAGACTCCGTAGAAAATCTCTTCGCGACAATCGTTGCTACAGAGGATAGGATAAACACGACACCAGGTGCCTACAAGGTGCGCCAGTCGTTCATTCGCCGGTGTGAATTGGCACCCTTGGCCGTCACTTTGAGCGTCTACTTTGGGTTTATATTTGGTGTAAATAAATGGGATTGTGCAACTTATGATTACGTTAATTATCCCTATTTTCACAGTTGAAAGTTCAACTTTACGCTTTTCTGACACTTGGAGGGGAATGCGATCCTAGTTCCATTGTAAATATTGTTCGTCTTGATGGGTACTATCACCCCTCTTTTTTTGTCAAAACAGTTTATATACACCCTGAAGATAAGATGTTTTGCTTAGTTGTGTGGCATGGAAAAGGGCCTAATTATTGTTTTCGGAATGGCAAGAAGTTTAGCTTAAATTCCATTATTTAAAACTATACATGCATAGTTTAAAACATAAAGACAAAGGGAAAATCTTACTCCATGGTTTGAAAACTTCATCAAAAGTATCCATGGAGTTATAGATTCCCTTCACTTCCATAGTTATATCTCAAATATTTATTTATCTTTTCAGGCTTTTGCACAACAGTGAAATAATGTATTATTTGATCTAAAGTTAATTTAATTAAGAAAAATAAATGGTTTATATTTGATTAGAAGGTAATGCAACTGCACATTAGTCACAGTTTAATGTACATCTATAAAATTTATTCCACTTTAAATTACGCAAGAAATCTGCAGGAATGTAGTGGCAGAGGCTACCTGCGACGCACTAATCCTGTTGATTTAAGAGAACTATTTAAACATTCCCTGAAGCAGTTTAAACGAAGCATTACATGAATTAGTTCCCCACGTAGCCAACCACGTGGCAGCATGGGTGCTCGTTCTAAAGCGCTTTGAAAAATGGGGAGTTAAACATTGCCATAAACAGCAAATAGCAGCGTCTACAAGATTTAAATAAATTCCAGTGTTCTGAAAAGGTAAATCACGTGCGTTTTCCATGAAGTGATGTTCTCATTAGGAATTTTCTACAGTAGTAACGATATTATACGGAATTACTGCACTTGCAAATGCTAATAGGCTAATCAGGGCCACATTAACCTTTATCAAGACTCCTGGGCAAAAGTAAATTCTAACTCCCATCCCATTCATAAAATTTTCTAGCATATATTTCTTTTAATGAATGCAAACTTCGCAGAGACAACTTTAAAGCAAATAAATAATTATTAGTTGCATGTAAAATACATAACATATTTGTGAAAACAAAATATACGCTTTTGCAAAAATTTTCATAGCAAATACGTATAAATACGTGTTGACCAAGTTATCACGCTCTCCCCTGTCCAGTATAAGAAATCCGTGCATATGCTATTCAGTATGGTCGTATAAGCGTCGGTTCAAATCATATGTCTAATTTTGAAGATTTGAGTTTTTTACGCATATTTTGAAAAATAAATTGTTATTACTTTCTCTACATACGTACAGAGTATAATGCATAGTAAATTTATTGTGATAGAGTCGAAAATTCGGATTTTCGACGGAAGAATACATTTCAAGCATCACTGAACTCAAGCTGAAAGTTTATGAGGTGATTGATGTGTATATGCGTGTATATGTTTGTGTATATTTGTGTGCTTGTTGTATGTATATGTGTAAGTGTGTATATGTGTGTTCTTGTGTCTGTGAAAGTCGCTAGTGAAATATTTTTCACTAACCGATAGAGAGTTGTGAATGAAATTTTGAACGATTATTAGGATCGATAAATACGGGAAGTTTATTGATTTTAGATATAATCGAATCTTCAGAAGACCTCCAAATTTTCGAGTGAAATTTTGAAGAAAAAAATAACAATAACATATCAGGTCATTCAATACTGTTACACAAAGAAAAATATTCCCGTTTGTATCAGAAAACAAATTACGGAAACGTTAGAAAGCTGGAATTAACTGTTTCCGAGATATTGCACGTTTTACAAATACATTTATAAATAAATTCATATTAAATAAAAAATATATATCAACCATCGTGAAATATGTACTCTTTGGATATGCTATATTCTACGATAAATTTGTGAACTACTTCATGCAATTCGTTTCATTCACGAGAGAAAATACTTTGTTCAAAAGTTTTGAATTTTGACGGCCAACAATTCGGAAATATTCATTTATTTATATATATAAAAAAGTATCTCTATCCGGCTGTATGTAACACATGGTGATAAATTCGGCTAAATTGGCAGCTAATTTGGCAAAGTATCGCAGACTTGACGCCGTTTCAAAAGATACCGAAGAAATTAAAAATATCACCGAAGTTGCCAAAATTACGCTAATTTAAATAAAAAAAATGAAAATATCACTCATTACTGTAATCTTACAGCCATGACCCATATAATACAATCAAAAATAGTATACTGTTTTATTACAAAATTTATTACTTTTTGTTTACACATAGTATAATGTGTGAGGGTCGAAAATTTCAATTCGAGTTTTTACACGTTTGAAGAACCTCGATCCCGAACTGATTATTTTTGAGGTGATACTTGCGTGTGCCTGTGTGTGTGTGTGTGTGTGTGTGTGTGTGTGTGTGTGTGTGTGTGTGTGTGTATGTGTTGTGTGTGTGTGTGTTTGTGTATGTGTGTGTGCGTCTGAGAGTCGGTGGATACTATATCTTACAAGCGAATAAAGCTTTTCGAACAAAATGTGGTACAAAAATTACAATCAGTGAATATTGAAAACCTATTGGTTTTAAACGTTATCGAATGTTTGGAAGACTCCAGATTTTCAAATTAAATTTTGAAAAATTATCAAAATATTAGAAACTTCAATAATGTTGCGTAAATAATCATTTCTTGTGTAATTTTTACAATCAGAGAATACTGAAAGCGTATTGATTTTAACGTAATTGAATGTCCCTAAGACCATCAAATCTTTGAATGAAATTTAAAAAATCATCAAAAATTCAGAGCCTTCAATAATCTTATGTAAATAATGATTTGTTATGTAATTTTTATTGGTAAACGATTGATATACATTTCAAAATGCTAGCAGGAACAGTTCTCGAAATATTGCACATTTTCAAATGCATTTATTAAAATAATCACATAAAACTTAAAAGGTATTAATTATTGTGGCATATCTTCACTTTTCATATGTAATATCACGCGATAAATTTGTTAACACCATTCTCATGTATCTAGTTTTTTTTTTCATTTACCATAGAAGTTACTTTGTGTAATAGTTTTGTGTTTTGATGCCTAACGATTCGCTTACAGACATTTATATATGAGAAATACCCTTCTCTCCGTTTGTTTGTAACACTTGGCGATAAATTTGGGAACTTAATAACTCATTTAGCGAAATATCGCCAATTTGTTGATATCGACAAAAATATCCTTAAAATTGTGAAAATTCCGCTTAGTTAACGGAAATGACGCCCCATTGATGAATTATTTATTAAAATATTTTAATATATATTAAATATTTTAAAATTAAGCGAATGAACTGGACCTCTCAAATTGCTAGAATGGATGAAAGGGACCCGGTAAAGAATATGTTTGCTGCAAGGCCCTTTACTAGAAGAAAAAGAGGAAGACCAAAGCTGAGATGGATTGACTCAGTTGTTTCGGATTTTAGAGTGATTGGAGCAAGAGACTGGCAGACCATGTCTAGAAATAGACAGTCCTGGAGGAATCTTCAGCGGAAGGCTATGACTCATCCTGGGCTGTCGTGCCAAATACAATGATGATAATGAATATATAGACTATATTCTTTATTGCGTATACTATCAATATTACTAATTGTCAATATGAAGTTGCTTGAAATATACGATAATTGGGTACTTCGAAATAATTTTACATGCTGTCATTCGGAAAAGCGCCATATGTACAATTCAACAATAAAAACATTGTGTGGTAGATCCTATACATAATTTTTTCACTGAGAAAAAATGCATTCATTACGTTATATAGACAAAATCATCTGCTGCCTATATGGCGAAGGTGCGATGTCGTATCTTAATTATTACAGAAGCATTTATAAAAGAGAAGTTTATTACAGGACCTTACTATTTACAGGAACTTACAGGAACTTACTAACTATATTTACAAGCTATTTACATAGCAGGGCGTTACATCATAACGTGCGTGAACGTAGTTATCTGAATACGAATGTCCGTATCACTGATGAAAATGTTCTGGGGCTGACTTTTATGAGCCAGTGCAGAGGTGTTGCGCATGCGTCACATGCAAAGCAGAAAGTCTCTGGAGATCAAGAAAGTTTTTATGTTAATCACATTTATGCTAATTACTTGATCTCGAGGCTTTATGCAAATTGCTGGAGGAGTGTTGTCATACCTACATCAGATTCTTTTTTTAAAGATTTATTTATTTAAATCGGTTACTTTAAATGAGAATCGACTGCTGAATAAACATTATATGATTGCATTACATACTAAAAAAATTCTGATGTGGTAAGCACATGACTTTCCTTATATAATGCAGTAACTTTACTTTTTATACAGTCAAAAATAATATGTAAGATAAGGTACTGTGTTTTTAATGTTGAATTATACATTTAGCGATTTTCCGGATGACTTCCCATTTGACGTTATTTTTATCAATTGCGCGGCATTGTTGCCAATTTATCAGAATTTAAAAATGTCGCCAAGTTGGTGAACTCCCTCTATATTTCGCGTCGAGCGTTACAAACGGAGAAATGTGTTATTCTTATAGTCTATTCTTATATTTTTTCCAAAATATTGAACTTTTATCAATTAGTCGCCGTTGCATTGATTCAGCATCAGTTTCATCAATTTGGGGAATATTTATCAATTGAGTGATATTTTCGTCAATTTGGCAATATTTAAAAAGTCACCGAGTTCGAGAAATTTCAGAACATTCGCACCAAAATTTTATCCAAACGTTACGAACGGAAAAATAGGGTATTTTTATAGTAATCGTAGATTCTTCTATTCCAAAATATTGGATTTTCATCAATTAGTCTTCATTTTCTTTGATTTAGAGTCTTTTTTATCAATTTGGCGAAATTTTGGTTAATTTGACAATATAATGATTAATTTGGCAATACACTTTTAAAAAGCAGCCATGTTGGCGACATTCCGCCAAATTCGTCGCCAAAACCACGCCAAGCGTTATGGACGGAGAAATAAGTTATTCTTATAGCAGATAAATGACTATTAGCATCTAACTACAAATGTATTGATTCAGCATCGTTATCACCCAGAGTATCTTTTCCCTTGAATCAGTTAGATCCACGAGAATGATGTCACCAAAAGCATCGCATGATATTACATATGAAAGGTGAACATATTTCACATTAGTTAATATTTTTTATATTATGTGATTTTTTGATAAATTTATTTCAAACATTTGCAGTATCTCGAGAACGGTTCATGCTAGCGTTCTAAAGATTTGTGTCAACCGTTTTCTAATGAAACATTACATAAGAAATGACTATTTGCGTAATTTTGAATGATTATGCTTTTTTGATGATTTTTTCAAAATTTCCCTAGAAAATTTACTAGGGTTCTGAACATTCAATTGCATTTTAAAACATTAGGATTCCAATATTCACGGATTGTAATTTTTGTACCATATTTTGTTCGAATCGCTTCATTCTTTCGGGAGATATCGTCTCCACAAACTCACTGGCACACACACACACACACACATGCATCACCTCAAAAACGTCTGATTCGTGTTCAGGGATGCTTGAAACGTGCTCTTCCGTCGAAAACTCGAATTCGAATTTTCGACCCCGTCGCAATACTTTCCTTATACATTATACTATGTATAAAAGGACAGTAAAAACTCGAATTCGAATTTCAGACCCCGTCACAATGTTTTCCTTATACATTATACTATGTATATAAGGAAAGTAATAAATTAATTCCGTTACTAGGCAACATGATATAATTTTCTTTAAATACATTTCTAAAAAAAATATCGTCTACATAACGTTATTTCTTTGAAAACTTTAACTTTGTATTTTTATTAACATTTCAACAATCCCTTGGTTTAGAAACTCGTAACAGGCCATGGTTAACCATAGTTAAGTAACGTTTAACCGTACCAAATAAGAAAAAGATCAGCCCCAAACTGTGGGTCATAATACGAAATAGATAAACAAGTTTTCAATTTCATACATAACATATTTCATTTCATATCAAAATATTATACCCTTTCAAAAATACAAGCAACAGATACCCTTTCAAAAATTATAGAATGATTTAAACAAGCCCTAAAGCATTTCAAACCGTTGCAGTAAAGAAGCACAAAGACTAACTTATCTGTATACCTGTCAAAATTGTACTATATGGATGTTCCTACCGATATGCTTTATGAATTTGAAATATACATTAATATTGTCATTTGCATTATGAATTTAGGATATATTACTAAGTATAGCCATACACAGCCATACACATTGTGGATGGCTGCAAATGGCAATATCTAGTGAATGTAAATCAGGTAGTAAATCATATTTATCTTGGTAGAGGATCGCGATTTACCTCTTTCCTATGAATTGTTCTTCCATGAATTAAAGGTTTTCTAAGAAGCCTGTTTCTACAGTAGCAAGCAGTGATACGCACTATGACTTGATAGAAATTCTAATGGCAGCGTTTCACCTTATATATATAACATTATTTTATTAATTTTCGGAAATTTGTTGTTCAAACATACAAGTAAAAGTAAAAAGGTTGCTTTTCAAAGTACATTTTTTTATTATTTGCATGTAGCTTAAATTCATGAAAAAGAGTCCAATATTCAGGCTTCACTATTATTAATACATGTTGCATTTTTTTCTTTTATATATATACTATATATATATATATATATATATATATATATATATATATATATATATATATATATATATATATAAGCAAACTCAATATTGGACTATTATTAAATTATCTTACAACAACGGTAATTCGTATCACTATTGTTGCAAAAGAACTGTCACCCAACCAAAAGGCAAGACGAGCTGACACTAAAATGTTCAAAATATATAAAAAGTAAAATGTATCAAAGATAACAACGACATACCAAATTTAATATCGCCTGAAATACACACACACACATACAGGGTGCCCGAAAAACATTGACATCGGCTTTTATTCCTTAAATATTGATCTTAGATTATATATAATAAATTACAAAGTTGCTAAAAAAAGGTAAAGAATTTTATGAAATCGATAAAATTTTCAGGGAATTAAATTTGAAGAAAATAATTTAAATGTTTATTCGACCCCCATACAAAAACATTTCCAATGAGTAAAATGTGCCCCATACACTAATAAGGTGATGTACAAAATATCAGAATTTTATCATAAAAAGTCCCAGAGATATGTTTAAACAAATTTGGTTAGGGATTAATCACATATTAAAATGTAAATGTTTACAGCAATAGTGCAAATGCCGCAACGCAGAAATGCATCATAGACAAATAATATCTGCCTCTTATCTTTAGATTTATTTACAAATTTTCGAAAATATGCTTCCTTAAAAGAAAATTTAAAATTTTACATGATTAATTACAGAATAAAACCTGGAAATGTCACAATCAAGACAAGTGGATTGGCTTGTATGGGTCGGTCGAATTTTCCCCTAAATCTCCTGATTTATCGCCTATGGATTTTTATTTGTGGGATCGTTTACGCACAACTGTTTATCTGTCACCTCCCTTAAATACAGCAGAGTTGCAACAACGCATTCAAGATGGCTGTCGTGACATCACCGAACAAGAACTTGATGGAGTGCAGAGAAGTATTATCAGGCGAATGCAGCTGTGTAATGGTAGGGATGTTGAAATTTTTGAACAAGCTTTGTAATATTTGTATAAAGTTATTATTTCTACACAGTGTAGATACTTTTGTACCAATGAATAGTAAAATTATTATTTATTTACGTTATTATTGCTTTCTTTCGTAATCTGTGTATGACCCCTAAAATGCGATCTGCCGACATGATTTTTCCCCTCTGAGAACCCATGTCGATGCATTGAAAAGTGGTTTAAGTCAGCACCTTTGTCTTTTCATATCTCTAGGACGTTTTATGATAAAATGCTGGAATTTTGTACATCACCTTATTAGTGCATGGGGCACATTTTTCTTATTGGAAATGCTTTAGTACGGGCCCCTATAAATATTTAAATTTTGTATTTCTTAAAATTTAATTTCCTTGAACATTTTAATCGATTTCATAAAATTCTGTACCTTTTTATACGCAACTTTGTAATGTGTTATATATGTCTAAGATCAATATTTATGGAATAAAAGCCGAGGTCAATGTTTCTGGGACATCCTGTATATATATATATATATATATATACATATATATATATAACCCCCCCCGGCCATCTTTTGGTACATTGCTTCCATCCATACCTCTTTTCATTTTGAAAATATTTTTAATCCTCTTTTTAGTGCAGCTTTGCGCCTTTTAAGTGTGATTTCTGATAAATTTATTATATTATATTTCACGGTATTTTCATATTATATATATATATATATATAATATTAATAATAATTTGAAAGTCCAATTAAAGAAAAATAAGAAGCTGTAACCTCGAAAACTTAACTTTCTAACAAGCCTACAAAATAAAAGTATATATCAGCAAATATTCAATCATATGGATAAAAATACAGAAATCGATTCAACAATTTAAAGAAAATCTACAAAAATCGATGTTATGGAATCGATAAAAGAAAAAAAATAGAATCGAAGCATTAATGCAATACACGTGGACAAGGATTAGGCCTAAATAACTGAGTTGTCCACTTCGCAAAACGCTTCCTCGGGTCCAAGTATTTTGTAGAAGCAAACACAAAATATGTATGTTTCTGAAGAAATAGATAGATTTTATCTATAAACTATTTCTACTTGGACAGCATATATAAAGAAGAAAAAATAAAAGGAAACAAGAATACCTGTAAAAAACACTACATATGCACGAACCAGTCGAATCCGGGAGTCCAGAATGAAGAGAGCAGTGTTGCCATTCGCAAAGGAAAAAGAAATGATCTACCGTTGCCATTCGTAAGAAATAAATAACAGTAATACGAAAAGGCATGAAAAAGTAATAATATACAAACAGAACCACTAAAAAGTGGGGCTTATAATAGAAAGGCTAATGTTTAAGTGGATGTAAAAATAAAAGTATTATTAATACAAGTGAATGAAGATGTCAGGTTAATATAAGATACTATGAATAGATTTCATGAAAATCCAGCTAATATAAGTTTAACTATACCAATTACTAAATAAGAGGGATATTTATAGAAATTGCTGGTAACTTTAATAGTATTTATATATATAGCATGAAATGTTTTATCAGATAATCTATAAATTCTATAAAGCTGATTATCTATAATATTTTTAAACAATAGAATCGAGTTGCAGGAATTAATTGGTAAGATATTATTAATGCTAAAATTAAAATAGTTGTTTTAATCATATAAATTAGTAACAATTCTATTAGAAGGTTCAATAAAAAGTTTTAAATCCAAAAAATTAATATTATTACTAATAGTAGCTTCATTAGGAATTAATTCCAAATTGTCTGGATAGAAATCTATATCTATGACTTTATTTTCAGTATATACTAAGCAAATCAGATTATCAACATATCTGTATAATGTATAATCTATCGAAGTAAAATACTGTTCATAATGATAAAGGTATAAATTAGCTAACATACTGCTACTGCAGCCACCCTGTGGAACTCCTGAGACTTGTAATTATAATTTATAAGTATATATATATATATATATATATATATATATATATATATATATATATATATATATATATATATATATATATATATATATATATATATATATATATATATATATATATATATATATATATATATATATATATATATATATATATATATATATATATATATATATATAATAAAGTAACTTAATAAATTTAAATTACAAATAACTTGCATGACTGTTGCGGCGTACCCTTTAGATCCATGTGTGTGGTCCCAGGATATAGAAATGTCGAGTTTTAGTATAGTCTATGTTTCATTCAAAGCAGCAGTACGTGTACGCAAGAAAAAGGTACAATTAATTTTATAGCATTCTAGAAAAACGTAAGATGAGTACGTAAGATACGATAAAATAGTAAATAAATGAATTTTTTCACAAATAAGTGCACTTAGCAACAGTAAACCTTCGGGTCTGTCGTGTGGTCTGGGTTTTCAACAAATAAGTGTATAAATTTTTCAAAATAGTAACGTATTCGCAATTCACTTTCACTCGTAATACATAACATATTTCACTAAATAATGGTCATCCTCTATAAGCAGAAACAATTTTGTGTAAAGAATGATAAACATCTTAATCAACGGGATTAAGCACAAATCAATAAGGAATGCAGCATACCGCTATTTCAACTGTACGTGGGACTTATTAATCTAATCATTATCCTTTGTACAACGCGTCCTTGTTTATTAATTTCATCAATTACAACAGGTATAAGTTTCTCTTTCTTTGCAGTAAGTAAGAGAGAATTGAGAGTTCAAGCTCAGCAGCTGCATCTTCCGATGACTCATAAACACTCCTCATGAGTAATGAGGAGGAAGTGATAACGGAATGAGGTTATCTCATGGGGAGATGAACATATATATATATATATATATATAAATATACATATATATATGTATATATATATATATATATATATATATATATATATATATATATATATATATATATATATATATAAATATATATATATATTTATATATATATATATATATATTATATATAAATATATATATCTATTTATATATATATATATATATATAATATATATAATATAAAGAAAGTGGATTATCAGAAATATATGTGTTATAGTAATTATGCGCAAAGCAGCAAGAGGTACTATACACCATATAATGCATAAAAAAGGAATGGATAAAAAGTGAAAAAAGGAAGGAAGGCTTAGCAAAAAGCTTACTTGATGGCGGTAAGGGGTTGTGACCTCACGCCCCAGTTTTCAACGAGCTCGTCGTAAATGCCGCGCCACTGCACTCCTTTGGCTCAAGCCCACCAGGCTTTGGCTCAAGCCCACCTCCGGAGTGACAATAAAAATTGTCACAAGACCATATATATATATATATATATATATATATATATATATATATACATATATATATATATATATATGTATATATATATATATATATATATATATATATATATATATATATATATATATATATATATATATATATATATATATATATATATGTAACCCACGAGGACATAGCATTTTTAAATAGCACAAGTTAAAAATGTGATGTGTCGATAAATGAAATAAGGACGTCAGTTTGAAAGATAGAAAACATTTAATGAATCTATTCTTCATAAAGTACACTTTAACCATTATTTCTTGTACATTTCAACAAATAACGTAAAATAATCTTCTTATCGCCCATCCATCGTCCTCTGATTTGAATGACTTGAAAAAAATTCGATCATACCAGTAAAAGACTCCTTCCCCACGCAGCAAAACTTGCTTTGCTACGTTATTAATGTCAAGATTTAGAAGTACTTGTTCATGCACGCTATTGTTCATTTCTGATGGAGTATTATGAAGGCATTCATGATAACTTTCATCTTCAATTTGGGCAACATAACCAACACATTTGAAAAGTTTTCTTACATGGCACATGACACTGCCATAAATACAAGCGATAGATGGTCGAATGCAAATTTTTTGTCACAGATAGCTGATGGTAGAAAGGTTACACTGTCTTTTATTTTTAATATTTGAGTAGGGAGCCAGTCCATAAATATACTTCCTCGAAGTTTATTACTTATGTTGTGAACACAATTTTTTAAACATTCCATTTGATTTTCATCTAACACAATATGACACTGAATTAGACAAAATTCTGAATCATATAATTGAATTATTTTCTGTAAATGAAGTTTACCATTGATATTAAAACAGAACATCTCATTGGGACTGACGAAAGAGCTATCCGCATATAGAACATTGGACGACCACAATATTTGAGAAAATTCACTTCAAGTAGCAGGTGACAATGTAACACCTTCACGGGTAGACAATAGTTCATTTTGTTCATTAGAGAGGTATTTCCATATATGCACTTTCAGCTTCCTGTGGCGAAGTTTCACTTATGCATACCCACCAGAACCTAAATGCCACCTACGAAGTGTTTCTTGCACATTATCTGAAGAAGGAGATTCGATCGAAACAGATTCTGCAGCGGAGGATAGAACTCCGCTGTGTGATAGAGCACAAGAAACAGATCTTTAGTTGAGTTTCCAACATCGGTGAGGCCTTGTGAATTAGCAGTGGCTTGTGTTTCTGCTGGGGCTATGGAAGACATCCCGTAGGCGTATAACCAATCCACCGCAAACTTTGGTAAGGGTGGATTTAAGACATCTGATTTGACATCAGTTGACATCAGTTTGACATTTAAAAAAAATAACTACAAATTTTAATGTTAACTCCATGCATAATTCTTTAAAGTACACAACAAAAAATAAATATATATATAATTTTTAAAATATTTATCTGAATTATGAAAAAATCTTAGTATTTTAAAAGCATGAATGTCGGCCAAAATTGAACATGAAGAGAAGAGAGTTTACATTTGTGAGTTACTTTTGTTTTATCATCACGCGGAAAAACATTAGAAATTTCTTTAATTATGACGTTACGGCTTTGAAATTTCGCATACATGTTTCAAATTGTTACAGTTGTAATTTGAGCCAATGAAACATAACATCAATATTTTGATCATTTTCAGGATATTGTGTTCCCTTAAACTTTGGTATTAATTGGATCCTCCTTCTATCAATGCTTTTATTACTGTTAATGAAAATACTGTTGTAAATTTATCTAAGGTGACAAAATTGATATCTTGAAACTAAATACAACTTTTCGGTAACTAATAATTTATCTTATCTCTCCTATTATAAAAAAATTCAAATTCAGCACTTTGTGAATACCCTAAAAGACGCTAATAAGCATCTAATTGTCAAGACTGTTACATTCAATGACAATATTTCAAAATCAAAATATTAACAAATCTAAATTTTAACTTTAATCAATTATGTAACATTTCTGATTTAGTTATCAAAACCTGATAATAGTGGTCTGATTTTAAACAAGTATGCTGAATAAGCTAAAATTTTGATAAATTAAATTCTGTATTGTGCTATTAGCATGGATCTAAGCAAACAAGTATCTTGAAAAGATCTAAAATATTAATTAATGAAGTTTCTTATCGAGCTATTGGAAAGGATCTATGTAAATAAGTTTGTTAGAAAAGCTAAAATGTTAATTAATCAAGTTTTGTATTGTGCTATTAACAAAGATCTACGTAAACAAGTATGTTGGAAAAGCTAAAATGTTAATTAATTAAATTTTGTATTGTGCTATTAGCAAGGATCTATGTAAACAAGTGTGTTGAAATGCTAAGATGTTATTTAATTAAGTTCCGTATTGTGCTATTAACAATGATCTAAGTGAACAAGCTTGTTGAAAAAGCTAAAATGCTAATTAATGAAGTTTTGCATCGTGTTATTAGCAAGGATTTTAGTAAACAAATATGTTGTAAAAGCTAAAATTTTAATGATATAAGTTCCGTATAGTGCTATTAGTAAGGATCTAAGTACTTCTGATTAGAATAAAATTAAACATTTAAATACATTTTACGTATAATTTTTTCGCTCTTCCCAAAGTTTATAAAACAGGTATACCAAGGTAATAATTTCTTACTCCTAATTGAAACAATGTTTGGGGTGAGCGTAGATTTATTCCGTTCTCCAAGAACGTGCTTAAAGAGGTCTTCCTCTTTAAGCAGGTTATGTGAGTATGAAATCGGCCATTGCAGCCTCATGAAGTCTAATCTCAATATATATGAAATTTTTTGATGACGAATAAGTTGCAATACTGAATTTATCTATATAATAGAGGTTTGGAAGATTACAGAAAATGATGCTTTCCTGTCATTTTATATACCCTTTATTCCCTGCTGATGTGCAGTAAAAAGCACGAATCGAGTTCATGGATTCTGGTTTTTGTAATAGGACGTAACCCTAGACGTTTCATTGTTTTTATATATCTAGCACTTTGGTTTCATAAAGAATAGTACAAAACATGTAGTTAATTTTATCTACGATAAAATATTTATTACTAAATAGTATAAAATATTTTATTTAATTCACATAAATACATCTTATGAAATTACATTTTAAATATTGGATTTGAATATATATTGAAAAATCTACTCCAAAAGTAGGTGCAGTTCATAAAACATGTTATTTGTAAACAAAGGGGAGTTCAATAACATTATACTTTTTCCATTTTGATGTCAATAACATTTACGGTTGTTTTTATTCTGACGAGAAAACGGACCGTTAGGAAAAGTTGATGCTTACCCTGAATCTATTAGAAATGTAAATAATATTTCTGGTTTTGTCGGAAATAGGGTCCAGATTAGGAATATATAAAAATAATTTCAATATTTTGGACTTATTTTTATTTTTTTTTTTAATGTAGCTTTGTTAGAGAGTGTTTTCTTTCCATATTTCTAACGTTCACTCGAAATATATAGTAAGCTATAAAATATAGATATAAATAGTAAACGACAAAAATATGTACTAGAAAATTTGGTGTTAAAATTTATATTTATTATTAAAAATAATCTCTTATAGTTTTCGAGTACTCATCTTGTCAAGTTGAAGAAGATGGAAAACTTTCTGTTTTGTAAGATTGTAATCTTAGAAACTAAAATACCCAGCTTTCAACAAAAAGCAGTAATTAATAACTCTTTAAAATCCCTACAAGAATATATTACAATTGGATTTTAGATTGAGCTATAATTATTTCGAAAACACTTTGAAAAGTATCTGTCCAAACAAGTTTTTTATTTCAGTTTTCATACTTTTACTTTATCTTCTAAATTATAAAAGATGAAAATACATAGTAAGCGGCAAAAATATGTATGAAGAAATTTAATTTCAAAATCTGCTTTTAATTTTGCAAAAGCGTCTTGTCAAGCTGAAGAAGTATGAAAATTTTACGTTTTTCAAGTTTGTAACGTTTAAGTATCTTAATAGTATCTTAAATAGTATCTTAATAGTATCTTAATATCTTTATAGTATCTTAAAACGTAAAAGTGAGAGTTATAAATTATAAGTCATAATTTTCAGATCTTCGAAAGCCCTGTGAGTGCCTATAATAGTATATAATAATATAAAATATATACCTATAATAATATATTGCAATATAAAAATATACCTATAATAATATATTATAATATAAAATATATATCCATAATAATATATAAATATCTGATGTGGGCAACGCATGACTTTCCTTATATAATGTAATGAATTTACTACTTTTACAGTAAAAAAATAGGTTTTTCTTATAGTAGATACTAATTATTTCCAAGATATTAAATTTTCGACAATTAGTCGTCATTTTCATTGATTTAGCGTCATTTTTATCCATTTGGCGAGATTTTCGTTAATTTGGCAATATTTCAAAAAGTCGCCAAGTTGGCGACATTCCACCAAATTCGTCGCCAAAATCTCGCCAAGCGTTATGGACGAAGAAATAAGTTGTTCTTACAGCAGATAAATGGCTATTGGCGTTCAAATACAAAAGTATTAATTAAAGTATCTTTTTTCATGAATGGAACGAACTAGATCCACGAGAATGATGTCACCCAATTCATCGCATGGTATTACATATGAAAAGTGAACATGTTTCTCAATAGGATTTTTTTTTCATTTTATATGACTTTTTAATATTTTTTTGAAAAATGTGCAATACCTCGAGAACGGTTCATGTTAGCGTTCTAACATTTATGTCAATCGTTTTCTAATGAAAAATTACATACGAAATGTCTATTTGCGTAACTTTATCAGTGGTTTTGAATTTTTGACGATTTTTTCAAAATTTTATTCGTAAATTTAGGGAGGTTCTGAACATTCGATTACGTATAAAAACAATAGGCTTCCAGTGTTTACGGATTATGATTTTTGTACCAAATTTGGTTCGAATCGGTCTATTCGATCGTCAGTTATCGTCTCCACAGACTCACTGACACACACACACACACACACACACATACTTTCACACACACACACACACACACATACATCACTTCAAAAATGTTTGATTCGTAATCAGGAATGCTTGAAACGTGCTCTCCCGTCGAAAACTCGATTTCGAATTTTCGACCCCGTCACAATACTTTCCTTATACATTATGTATATAAGGAAAGTAATAATATGAAATATACACCTGTAATAATATATAGTAATATAAAATATATACCTATAATAATATAAAGCCTAATCGGATTTTGGATCGAATTCTTTTTTTCAAATTAACAAAACTTTATTTTATGTTATTTACGAAAAATCATTTCGAATTCTATCGGACTAGAACCACCGCCGCCAGTAGATTGCCAAAACCCTTAAAAAATCAATTTCAATATCATGTATAGTGTCCATACCAATTAATACGCTTTAGTTTTTCCCGTCTTAAGGATCCTATTGAAATTTCTAATAGTTGAACCATTTACTGCATTTCTTGCCGGTCAGTATTTCTTATGATAAAATTAAACTCGATTTGAAACTTCATATTAAATAACATAGAACCTATGTCAAAAATTAGGAATTTAATATATCGTATGTTGCTCAATATTACTTTAATTTAGACCATTCCGTTTTGAATTTTTTTCTGCAAAGATTACGCAAAATTGATTGCTGATCTATGATCTTGACTTCCTAAAAGCCTTCCATATTCATAAATATTCTAGCAGTTGGTTTAATGACTTGTCCTGTACTCCTTTGTTATCACGATCAGGCTGGATGCTCTATAATTTTATGATTTTCTCGTTATATTTATTATATTTTTGCCAATTTCATAGGTTTGGGGACTCTTGTGTATAGTTTCGATTCGTTTTCGTCTTGAACTCGTTTAATAATTCAAACTTATCTCGTTTAGTTGTATTACTTCTGTTATCTTTTGAGAACACACCAATCATGAGAGGGAGTTCTATGTTTCATATTGGCTGGGCTGTTCTTTATTCTACTTTCTGTTTGATTCTCTCGGGTAGACTCTGTATGACGATTTGGATATATAACGTTGTATCTTCCCTTTCTGATTCCCTTGCTTCATCCCTGTGTGCTGCTCTTGTTACTTCCCTTGTTTCTTTCCTTTGTGCTTTACTTGTTTCTTCCCTTTGTGCTTTCCATGTTTCTTCCCATTTGTGCTCCCCTTGTTTCTTCCATTTGTGCCAATTTCGTCTTTTTGAATTCAGACTTGTTTGTCTGTCTTGCAGTGAATAATAAGGTCTAGCGAACACTCGATACAACTGCTTGTTTATAAATTAGTGCTTAATTAAATTGTTTTAGTTTTTCCCAATATTTTGCATAAAACGTTTTGAATTGTTGGCTTATGTTGTTCACCCCGGAGCAGAAGCGAACGAAGCTGGATTTTCAATTTTCCTCCCGGAGATTCGCAAAATAAGGCGACTTAAAAATTATTTTCAAAACCTCCAGAAGTCCTTTGGTGACTTAGACGGTTGCATTTTTGGATTTTCATAGTATTATCAACCACGGGGTAGAATCTAGGGCGCTGTACCCCAGTGGTTAGCGCGCGGGAATTGCACTCAGTAGGCCCGGGTTCGATTCCCCTGCTGCCAAAACAGCCGCCGTGTTCACGCGGAGTACGATCACGTTAAACATGTGGGTCCGTAAGTCCTTCCGAGAGGTTGGTGGTAGGGGAAGGAGGGTGCGGTCCCTGTGAATGCCTCCCCCACACGGTTCCGGTCTAAATTGGGTGGCACTTCCCGAACGTCCAAACAGTTACCTTACACCTTTGTGGTAGGTCGGACCGTCTGGGTCTCAACAACATCAACAACAACGGGGTAGAACCTATCAGAGCCGAATATTCTACTTTCTCCCCGGAGGCGAACAAAATTAGGGAAAACAAGAATTTGAATTCAACAGAAACCTCCCTCTGACGTAACCAGAAAATTTGCATACTTAAGATAGAACATAATTGAGCTAATTTTTTATTAAGGCGGATTCTTTTAATGCTCAGCACCACACATTGGTAAAAAAAATAAAATGTATTGAAAATTTGCAATCAAATTTTTCAAAGTGTTAGTTTCTATGTCTTTGACAGGGCTAAATACAAGTTTAAGAATATTTTTCAAAAGTATTATAGGCTCAGGAATGGTAACACACATATTCTTCTCTATTTATTAACTTTCATTTTTCTCCGCATTCAGCGCATCGAAATACATTAGATATTGCGTCCGTATTCTATTATTTTACTTTCCACATGGCAACATCTGTAGCGGAAGCGAAGTTACGAAAATTTATGATGCAAATATATTACCCGATGCCATACAGCAACTGAGTAATAAACTGAGCATTTGTGAGACCCAAAGAAAGACGTAGCTTGTGCATGACTAAGCTTCGTAAATACCACATTTTTTATACACAATAAAAATATGAACACACTGCACTTAGTGTGCATTCATGAAAAATATTAATGTATTATTTCTGTTTATAAATTATTCTCTAAGTAATGGCTGGAATAAATACGTTTAATGTACTGGAATAAAATGGCAAAGAGGAATAAAATTTATTTGAAACTATGTTTAATAGAACATTAAATTATTTAACCAATTAAATATGCTAGTAATATATTCCGAAATAAAATGTAAAAGTATAACGAGTTACTTTAGATAATATACAAATAATAAATTAGCCAATGTATAATATTAAATAAAAATATATAATGGCACAAATTTTCACAGCATATTTTTTCTGGGTTAAAATGTCCATAGTCGCACACACATATAGATACATATTTAGAAATAATTATACTGGAAGTACAAATTTTCCCGGTATTGCACGGGGGTTAAACAGGGGAGTTATATAAAATAATAAAATAAAAATCCCTATAAATCGGCGCAACGGGCTTGAAATGACCCCCAACTCCAAATCACAAAACTAAAACGCGTCACTTGCAGATACTCTACATTTTAAGTTAAAATCTACCGACGGAATCTTTTTCGCGATATAAATAAATTAAAACGTTTTAAAACAAAAAAAAGTCCTTTTAAACCCGAAATTTATTGTTATCTCAGCGACTTTTCATAAAATGTCAGTCAAATTTTAGCACAATACTTATCATATAATACCTATTTAAAAATATCAGGACAGCATCTTTTAAATTCGGAAAGTAAGAAAACTTCTTGAAAAGGCAGTATAACTCCAATAGATGAAGTTAGTAGTTCAAAGTAAAAGGTTCGTAAATTAATGTAGACCCTCTAAGAAGACTACAAAAATTGATGAATATTATAATTAATCAACGGATGTGTTTATGATATTATTTTCTTGGAGTTCTGTGTGATATTGCACGTTAATATTTGTATATCATAACATACAAATTAGAGAGGTTTAAAATACATGAAAAGTATATATATTTTAAAAATTCATTAAAATTTATCTACCCCGATTAAAGTTTGTTTGAAAGAGAATTTTTCGATCTTTCCGATGATATCAAGCTGGAAACTCTGTGGTAATATTTTAGGTCGTTAAGTAATCGATATGTGTGAAAATCGCTCTGAAACATAAAATAACTAAAATATTAATTCGAAATTAAAACAAAATAACTGTGGGATACATCTGTGTACCAAATTTCATGATCGTACGACGCATATATTTTCCGCTATAGCCTGCATACACAGACATACAGACACACACATATATTTCCTTTATAATGTAAAAATGTAAGCTTTATAATCGGACGACATTTATATTTTCCGATATAGATTGCTTACACAGATATAGACAGCCACACATAAATTTCCCTTTATAATATAAGAAGACCTCAAGTACTTACCGATTATCCAAACCACGCGACTTCGTTGCCTGATCCGCTATATGCAATAAGTTACTGAGGAGTTATTATTTTCATTTATATTGAAAGGGAGATTTAGTTTAACCTTTACCAGATTTCTAAATCGAAATAAAATTTCAAATCTGAACGATGTCCTCATGTTTCGTTTTGCTTTTATACAAATGCTAGTTAAAGGTAGTACAGGCTAATTAGAGATAGTACTGACTAGTTAAAGGTAGTACAGGCTAGTTAAAGGTAGCATAGGCTGGTTAAAGGGAGTACAGACTAATTATAGGTAGCACAGACTAGTTAGATGTATTACAGGCTAGTATTGCAAGCTGGTTAAACTCTGTTCTGAAGAGGATGCCATGCGACTGCATATATCCAGTTTTCTGGTAAACTGGGAAGCATCTCATGGTTCAAGAACAAATGGAAAGAAAATATCATAAGGAAAATTAGATATGAATGGAAATTTATCAGAGAATGTGATTACAGTTGGATTGGATAAAATAAATTTTGAACAAATGCGACAATATGTGAAAGTTAATAGACAGACTCATACCCCAGATGCCGATCCGGTGGTCGAGCGGTCTGGGGCATGCGTTTCCGTCTGATCGCTGGATTGCCGGGTTGTTGGTTCGAATCCCGCCAGCGGGCATGGATTTTGTCATGTCGATGCTAAGTTAGACTTCCGCCCTTCGAGGACCATCTATAAAAGTGAAGCTGCAAATCTTCTCCCCTTCGCCATGGGATACCATGGTGGGTCTTGTGGACGTGGTGCGTAGACGCCCTTCACCACGGGGGAATTAGTAACGTTAGTAACGAATACCCCAGACACAAGATAAGATAGGTTTTGGGGTTTAAATATTTCATCGAAGAGCAACCATTGAAGGGTCAATTAAAATAGTTAACAAAAACCGATGTTGGGGTGGCAGAGGATGAAAATAATTGGCAAGAATGCAAGATTTAGGAAAAGTAGGTTAACGAAAAACATGAGTAAGAAATCTCTTAGTACAGCAAGAACCAAATACATAGATAGAAGCAGAAACACGTCACTTTTATGATCAGCAGAAAAACAAATAAATGAGTAGAAATCATTAACAGCAGGAAATATATTTTTGAAATCTTCATGTTTATAATTCTATAAGATGAAAACATCATCCATATACCGATACCACAAAACAGATTGACATTATAAATCGAGCAAACTAGGTCTTACGGAACAATATCTACCAAGATGCCTGTAGTAGAACTAGAGCATTCAACTGTTTACAAAAATACATATTGCGTCACAAAAACAAAAATAATTTGTTTCCACAACGATGTTTAATGCGTCATGATGAAGGTTGAAGATATTTTATTGACTTAATAATTATTTAACGAATAAAGCTGAATTTACAACAAACACATTCGAAAAATTGCAGCTATTTGCAGGATAATTTTCAGTGACGGATTTTATGAAATAAAAGTATATTTTGTCAATAACTAAATGAATAGCCGTTAACACTGTTCCATCCTTAAAATAAATGTAGTTCAAGATAATTTAATAATGTTTAGGAAATTCTTCTCTACGAAAAATATCGCGCTGAGAATCTCCCTGGATATGACAGAGAGAAATATACGTGCTTTCAACTTAATTGCTTGTTTTCAAGAACAATAGCATTTCCAATTTGCAGAAATGGCTGTCCATTAATTTTATACATCGAAAAACGATTTAAAGAGTAACCATTGATTAGAACAGATATTGGAAAATCATGTTTTCTTCACATTCTTTTAATTAGGTTGGAACTTAAATTAACTGAGGTTATTTATAACAATGGTTAATGGGATTTGAAATAACTTTCTGCAATGATTTAATATTTCTTATTAACAAAATGTTAAGCTTTTGATATTTTGTAATCTTCATTGTTCCCCGCCACATTCTGGCATTAATTTAGGAATTTCATAATTATTGTAGGAGAAAACTGTAAAATGTATGCATTTATAAACACTAATTGTGTATTATTCAGTTAAATTAGTAAAAACTTTTATACGGGTAGCCATTCCTAAACCTTGTGATTACGTGTGGATTTTACAGTGCGATTTAAGTAATTTGTTAGTTTGTTATATTTCTAATTTACTTTAAATCTCATTGTTAGGTCAAAGATATTGAAATACTCATATTTTTACTAAAGTTTTAAGCATCCATTTCTCAGGATATGCAATAGATACAGCCTAGATAGTAATTGATATGGATTTAGCATTAAAGTAAGAAAGAGGCAAAAGCTATCAATACGGATTTTTGTTTCGGGTTCCATTTCCATTCCTAATTCAAAAAAGTTTACCTTTTTCTTCCTCTTTTCCTGTTCCAAGATTGAACATAGATAGAGCTTAGATGGTATCGATTCCTCATTATAATTTAGAATATGTTGGGTAGTTCACTTTATATTCAAAATGTTCACTTTAGACATTTATTTCTTAGAACTGGCAATAAATATCGCTTGGATTGGGCATCAAATTTCGGAGAGGCTAGAATGGTTCACTAAGGATTTCCACTTTGCATTCTGGGGATGTCACTTTCAGTTCAAAACTTCGTGTTTCATTGCAACATAAATTTCTCAAAAACCTGTAAATATAATTTAGGTGATGACTCAAGTGGATTCAGTATAAAGTTCTATAACCTGTTTCCTTTAAATTGGCGACTCCGGATTACGGAAATTCCTCCTCCTCTTTCCGCTGTTCTTAGAAATGAAATTGAAATGAGGAGGCAGCCTCCATCAGATTAGCATACGTGTTTGAGACGAATTTTCTTAAATGGGACACTCTTTTCTAGCCTCAACTGGGGTGGAAAAAGAAAGTCCACGTACTCATTTGAGACTAATGCTGAAATAGCTACAGAAAGGGAAAGTGTGACCTTGAACAGCCAATATTAAAGAAACAGACTATAGAAGTTAATTCTGGTTTTTGTACTTCCATTTAAAATAACATTTTTGAAACTTATATATCATTTTTTTTCAAAAATTGCTATAAACATATCTTGTATATTGACATCAGTTCATCAGAATATTCTGTAAGGGGTTGGAGGTCTCACTAAGGGCTTCCACTTTGGATTCCAAAGATGTCACTTACAGTTTCTATGAAAATACTTACAGCTGTACAAATTAAGTGTGTGGCCGGGGAGTCGGGAGGTGTGGAAACCCCAGGCCGTCCGACTCATCCAGAGGACTTGAGCAGTTATTTGGACGACCAGGAGTCGGGAGGTGTGTCGTATCTCGTCAAGACTCCGCATTATGAGATACGACACACCCTGTGTCGTCGCTCCCACTGGGTTCCGGTCTAAATTGGGTGGCACTTCCCGGCCGTCCATACAGTTACCTTACACCTTTCTGGTAGGTCGGACGGTCTGGGTCTCAACAACAACAACACCCTGTGTCGTCCTTCCTGGTAGGTCGGACGGTCTGGGTTTCAACAACAACAACACCCTGCGTCGTGGGCGCGGTAGCCCATTGGTTAGCGCGCTGGAATTGCACTCGGTAGGCCCGGGTTCGATTCCAGCCGCTGCCAAAATTGCCGCCGTGTTCATGCGGAGTACGATCACGTTAAACATGTGGGTCCGAAAGTCCTTCCGAGAGGTTAGTGGTAGGGGAAGGAGGGTACGGTCCCTGTGGATGCCTCCCCCACTGGGTTCCAGTCTAAATTGGGTGGCACTTCCCGACCGTCCAAACAGCTACCTTACACCTTTCTGGTTGGTCGGACGGTCTGGGTTTCAACAACAACAACAACAACAACACCCTGTGTCGTAGGGGCGCGGTAGCCCATTGGTTAGCGCGCTGGAGTTGCACTCGGTAGGCCCGAGTTCGATTCCAGCCACTGCCAAAAAACTGCCGCCGTGTTCACGCGGAGTACGATCACGTTAAACATGTGGGTCCGTAAGTCCTTCCGAGAGGTTGGTGGTAGGGGAAGGAGGGTACGGTCCGTGTGGATGCCTCCCCCACTGGGTTCCGGTCTAAATTGGGTGGCACTTCCCGGCCGTCCAAGCAGTCGCCTTACACCTTTTTGGTAGGTCGGACGGTCTAGGTCTGAACAACAACAACACCGTGTGTCGTATCTGATAGTGCGGAGTCTAAACGTCAGTCGTAGTCAACCTGGAGAGAAGAGGATACAGTTTGCTTCTTCTGTACTGCTGCTATCTCGTGGGAGAGGTGAAATCGTTGGAGAGAGAAATAGAAGGTTGCGTTCTCGTGAGTCCAAAATTACCATCTGTGAGGTTCGCAGATCTCTGATTATGGGGGATAGGTTCGAATCCGGGACCTTTAGATTGCTGATATCTCGCTTTGCCGTCTGGCCCAAAAGAATTCTTCGAGCCCGAGCGAATTATCGGGGATGTCTTTCGCAGCAGTGGGTGGTGCAATGCAGTCCCGCCGTAATTCCATCGAAAATGAAGAATACACCACTTACCACTATGCAACTTACCAGCGAATGCTCGTACATCTATGATTGATTATTAAATTAGTTAGTTATTTATGAAATATCATTATTTATGCAAGAAATATAATTTACTGTGGTTGCCAAATTCTCAAAATGGAAAACACTGTCGATTACACAAATATTTCGTCTATTACACAAATGACTTCAATATTTACATGTTCGGAGATAAATATATTAAAATCACTTTTACATTAATAGTTTTATATCAGCAGAAAAGACGTAAAATAGATTAATTTGTCTGAGCGTTTTCGGCAGCAAAACATTATTTTTCAGAAGAGTTATTGTGCAAGCATATTGAAATTTTATATACAGTCACCTTACAAGCTAAATTTGCATATTACGTTACTGCATTACTGCTTTATCCCAAACTATTCTAGACGAACAATTTGTCCCTCGGTTTCAAACAATTTTTCTCTAAACGTGTTATATAAATACTCTCGGAACATTGTGCTTTCTTGAATACATTTTTATTTATCTCTATGGAATTTCTAATTAGAGGGCCTATTTCTAGGCCTATTTTATGCTCGAAAGCGCGCAATCAAGTAAGTCAAGGTATTTTACACACTTATGCTGAAATAAAAACTCTTTAAAAGTTATTTTAATACTATTAAAACAACTCATTGTATTATACGTATATTCTTTAGATGTTTCTGTTGTAAATAAAAATTGCTTGCTTTATCAAATCGGTTTATCTCAAGTTATTAAATTGAATATAAATACTTCGCTTCTAATATATCAATATTTTGCAAACGTTAATGCGATAGGGTGTGCAATGTAATATATTCTGCTTCAACAATTTTGTGCCAACGTTTTTATTTCTCTATTATACTGTCCAAAGCTTTCTCACAAATTGAATATTTATTTGTGAGAGTGTTAAGCTGGAAAACAATAATTCTTTTTCATAGAATATATATTAGTGCAATAATAGAGAAGTAATATCTTTAGCAAAGAATAGAAATAGACAAGTGATCTACTTAACAAACTCTTATCTAAGCCTTTATGTGTGCTATTTGTTATGTAATATGATGCATCATAGTACTCAGCTATATAAGTTTATCCATCAGGGTTAATCTTGATATATATGCTCCTAAATGCTTCAATACAATTTTACGGATTTATCCATGAGCGTTTATGAGAAATTTTATATGGCAAATATAATATTTTTAAATATCCATTGTTAGTATAAATTCCATACATAAATACAACTTTTATTTTAAGTGGTATTAATAGCATTATCGACTTCCGATGCTGATAAAGTCATTTAAATAGCCTCTATTTTTATTCCACATACTAATACTAAGTCAATGTCATCGATACATAAAAGTACTATTTATAGAGCCCTATTACTTTCCTTATATACAATAATGTATAAGGAAAGTATTGTGACGGGGTCGAAAATTCGAATTCGAGTTTTCGACGGGAGAGCACGTTTCAAGCATCCCTCATCAGGAATCGAACATTTGTGAAGTGATGTCTGTGTGTGAAAATATGTGCGCGCGTGTGTGTGTGTGTGTGTGTGTGTGTGTGTGTGTGTGTGAGTGCGTGGAGACTATATCTCATGAATGAATGGAGCGATTCGGATGGAGTTTGGTACAAAAATTACAATTCGTACACACTGGGAGCATATTGTTTTTATAAGCAATCGAATGTTCAGAACCCCCTAAATTTTAGAGTGTAATTTTGAAAAAATTGTCAAAAAATCAAATCCTTTAATAAAGTTACAAAAATAGACTTTATGTAAATTTTTATTAAAAAACGATTGGCATAAATTTTAGAACGCTAACATGAACCGTTTTCGAAATATTGCACATTTTTCAAAAAAAGTTAACAAAAAATCATATAAAATAAAAAAACACTATTGAGAAACATGTTCACTTTTCATATGTAATACCATGCGATAAATTTGGTTACATCGTTCTTGTGGATCTAGCTCGTTCCATTCATGAAAAAAGATACTTTGAGTAATACTTTTGTATTTGAATGCCAGTAGTCATTTATCTACTGTATGAATAACTTATTTTTCCATCCATAACGCTTGGCGAGATTTTGGTGATGAATTTGGTGGAATATCGCCAACTTGGCAACTTTTTTTAATGTTGCTAAATTAACGAAAAACTCGCCAAATGGATAAAAATGACGCTAAATCAATGAAAATGACGACTCATTGACGAAAATTCAATATCTTGGAAAGAATATAAGTTTCTACTATAAGAATAACATTGTCTTTAACTGTAAAAGTAGTAAATTCATTGCATTATATAAGGAAAGTCATGTGCTGTCTACATCAGATTTTTATATATTGTAAATAAGTTCTTATTTATAGATATATATAAGCCCTTATATATAGATAGTTTATTAACCCGTTTTTGAATTAACTATATCGATGACAAAAAATCTGGTATAAACCCTAAATTTTAACCTTAGCCTTAGGTATGTATTGTTTCTGATTATTCACTTGACTTTTGCGGGTGGATATAAATGTTTTGAAAATTGTATATGAAAACTTTGAGCTTCAGATTGCCGTGTAACAGACTGCAAATGTTTTAATCTTAGTTAAATAGTAACCAATACTATAAAAATGCAATATTCTGATAGCAGTTTTTGCTATTATAAAATTAATTTTCTAAAATAATAAATAATCACGCAATTTTTATGCACACTTATTTTTTATTACTTTATCATACTATTGTACAAAGGATTGCTTACCCGAAAATTTATGAATTCAATTATTTGTTAGATAAACAATTTTGGAAAAATCCTAAATGCATTTCGAATTTTTTTCAAAATGTGTCCGTCGGTGTGTATTTATGTGTGTGAGGAGTGGCTCTGATAACTCAATAGCGAATGCACCTACAAAAAATCTGATGTGGGCAACACATGACTTTCCTTATATAATGTACTGAATTTACTACTTTTACAGTACAAAAAATAGGTTTTTCTTATAGTAGATATTTATATTCTTTCCAAGATATTGAATTTTCGAGTATTAGTCGTCATTTCCATTGATTTAGAGTCATTTTCACTCATTTGGAGATATTTTCGTT
Source organism: Amaurobius ferox (assembly GCA_951213105.1). NCBI lineage: Eukaryota > Metazoa > Arthropoda > Arachnida > Araneae > Amaurobiidae > Amaurobius > Amaurobius ferox. The sequence continues at coordinate 72,629,683 of OX578135.1, read as the reverse complement.
AATTTAGCAACATTTCAAAAAGTCGCCAAGTTGGCGACATTCCGCCAAATTCGTCGCCAAAATCTCGCCAAGAATTATGGACGAAGAAATAAGTTATTCTTACAACAGACAAATGACTATTGGCGTTCAAATACAAACGTATTACTCAAAGTATCTTTTTTCATGAATGGAACGAGCTAGATCCACGAGAATAATGTCACCCAATTTATCGTATGGTATTACATATGAAAAGTGAACATGTTTCTCAATAGGAAATATTTTTTTTTATTTTATGACTTTTTGATAATTTTTTTTAAAAATGTGCAATATCTCGAGAACGGTTCATGTTAGCGTTCTAAAATAATTTATGCCAATCGTTTTTTAATGAAAAATTACATAAAAAATGTCTATTTGCGTAACTTTTTTAGTGGTTTTGATTTTTTGACGATTTTTTTTTTTAAATTTCATTCGAAAATTTAGGGGGGTTCTGAACATTCGATTGCGTATAAAATAATAGGCTTAAAGTGTTTACGGATTGTGATTTTGTACCAAATTTGGTTCTAATCGGTCCATTCATTCGTCAGTTATCGTCTCCACAGACTCACTGACACACACACACACACATGGGCCAACGGCCGTACCGTGCTGAAAACACCGGTTCTCGTTAGATCACCGAAGTCAAGCAGCATCGGGCGCGGTTAGTACTTGGTGGGTGACCACCTCGGAACACCGCATGCTGTTGGCCATCTCGAGTGCGGTATCCCCGTGGTTTGCGCGCTAGATTTGCACGCTGCCACAAATGCCGCCGTGTTCATGCGGAGTACGATCACGTTAAACATGTGGGTCCGTAAGTCCTTCCGAGAGGTTGGTGGTAGGGGAAGGAGGGTACGGTCCCTGTGGATGCCTCCCCCACTGGGTTCCGGTCTAAATTGGGTGGCACTTCCCGGCCGTCCATACAGTTACCTTACACCTTTCTGGTAGGTCGAACGGTCTGGGTCTCAACAACAACAACACACACACACATACTTTGACACACACACACACACATACACACACACACACACACACACACACACTCTCAGACATCATTTCAAAAATGTTTGATTCGTGATCAGGGATGCTTGAAACGTGCTCTCCCGTCGAAAACTCGAATTCGAATTTTCGATCCCGTCGCAATACTTTCCTTATACATTATGTATATAAGGAAAGTAATACTATCCTACTTTAAGTGTTAAATACATTATGCGAAAAATTAAAACTCGATTGAATTTTCTGTAATTCTCATACTTAGAACAGGAATTATTCGAAATTTATGATAATTCTAGCACCATTTCTTCTGGAAAATAATTATTATTTCTGTAAAAATTATGGTAATGTAATGTATAATAATGGGGTGAAAATGATAGTTCAAACTACGCTATGGTTTTCAATAGCATACCAAAATAGTTTGTATTAACAACAATGCAGAGACGCCAACAGTCCGGTGTGACTAAGCTTTTATCCATTTGTAAATAAAACTTTATAGGAATTTTACGAAATATTAAAAAAAAAATTGGCTTTAAGATTAAAAGCAACACTTTTAACACTTTACAACATAGTTGAATAGTGTTTATGACTTTCTCATTCTATCCGACTGTCTGTCTGTCCGTCTGTCTGTCTGTCTGTCTGTCCGTTAGCACGATAGCTGCCGTAAAAATGACTATCAAAATGAAATTTTAGTAAGTTTTTGAGACGGTCTGTGGGACATATGGGAATGTAAATGAATAATATCACTCAATTAGTTTTGTATTGAACCCGGGTTGAAAAAATGAAATACATTGAAACATATGGCACCTAATTTTTCAAACATTTTTTAAGTAAAGTTAAAATTCATAAATTGCTTCGAAACTTTTGTAAAATATCCAAATTATCCCATAAAATGTATAACAAAAATTTCAGCAAAATATGTTCGGTAGTTTTTTAAATAACAATTAAAATAATAATTGCACCCATATAATATGAAGAGATCATGTGATCCACTTCAAAATAAAATATGTACAGATACAGTATATACAGGTCACAATCATGTACATACACATGCATGTATTTGTATTAATACAGACGCTCTCATTGAATGGCAAAAATACGAATTTTAAAATAGAATTTCATTAAAACAAAACGCATAGACGATATCTCCTAAGGCTCCTTTTTCTCCTGATGAAATAAGTTTTCTTTTTTCGCAGTATTTGCAGTTTCCCACATTTTCCTGAACAGTTGTTTAAATTTCGCACATTCCGAAAATACTTGAAACATTTCATGATTCTATTTTGGAATATGTTTTGTTAAAGTTAATTCTAAAAGTTCACCATCCAGGTTTTGTATCATGAGATTCAAAATATTATCTAGGGCACTAAATTGCTAATTGTAATTTGTACAGAAAATGCCAAATTGTAAAGACTGCAGAAATTTTGTAGAAATTATAAGTAATAGTGAGACCTATGTATATTCTGTCTATAATTATTTTAAACGGTTTTTTATGGGGTGTGTATCATATAATCTTTACAATAGAATAGGGGTTTGGAATTCAAAAAGCGGTCAGCAAGCGATCGCTCAAATTCGATTGATATTTTGTTCATAAAAATGAAAATCTGATGTGGGCAACACATGACTTTCCTTATATTATATAATGAATTTACTACTTTTAGAGTAAAAAAATAGGTTTTTCTTATAGGAGATAATAATACTCTTTTCATGATATTGAATTTTCGACAATTAGTCGTCATTTTCATTGATTTAGCGTCATTTTTATCCATTTGGCAAGATTTTCGTTAATTTGGCTACATTTCAAAAAGTCGCCAAGTTGGCAACATTCGCCAAATTTGTCGAGAAATAAGTTATTCTTACAGCAGATAAATGACTATTGGCGCTCAAATACAAAAGTATTACTCAAAGTATCTTTTTTCATGAATGGAACGAGCTTGATCCACGAGAATGATTTCACCCAATTTATCGCATGGTATTACATATGAAAAGTGAACGTGTTTCTCAATAGGAAATATCTTTTTATTTTATATGACTTTTTGATAATTTTTTTAAAAATGTATACTATCT